>OY829517.1:8106380-8641380 GCA_963691665.1 Clepsis dumicolana | reverse complement strand
TTGGTTGATTGGTTGGTTAGTTATTTGGTTAGTTGGTTTGTTGGTTGTTTAGTTGGTTAGTTTGTTAGTTTGTTGGTTGGTTAGTTGGTTAGTTTGAAAGTTGGTTAGTTTTGTAGTTTGATAGTTTGATAGTTGGTTAGTTGGTTAGTTTGATAGTTTGATACTTGGTTGGTTGGTTAGTTGGTTAGTTTGTTGGTTGGTTTATTTGTTGGTTAGTTGGTTGGTTTGTTGGTTGGTTGGTTGGTTGCTTTGTTGGTTGGTTGGTTGGTTGGTTGGTTGGTTGGTTGGTTGATTGGTTGGTTGGTTATTTGGTTAGTTGGTTTGTTGGTTGGTTAGTTGGTTAGTTTGGTAGTTTGATAGTTTGATACTTGGTTAGTTTGGTAGTTTGATAGTTTGATACTTGGTTAGTTTGATAGTTTGATACTTGGTAAGTTTGGTAGTTTGATAGTTTGATACTTAGTTAGGTTGTTAGTTGGTTGGTTGATTGGTTGGTTGGTTGGTAAGTTGGTTAGTTTGTTGGTTGGTTGGTTGATTGGTTGGTTAGTTATTTGGTTAGTTGGTTTGTTGGTTGTTTAGTTGGTTAGTTTGTTAGTTTGTTGGTTGGTTAGTTGGTTAGTTTGAAAGTTGGTTAGTTTTGTAGTTTGATAGTTTGATAGTTGGTTAGTTGGTTAGTTTGATAGTTTGATACTTGGTTAGTTGGTTAGTTTGATAGTTGGTTAGTTTCATAGTTTAATACTTGGTTAGTTGGTTAGTTTGGTAGTTTGATAGTTGGTTAGTTGGTTAGTTTGGTAGTTTGATAGTTTGATACTTGGTTAGTTGGTTACTTTGGTAGTTTGATAGTTTGATAGTTGGTTAGTTTGGTAGTTTGATAGTTTGATACTTGGTTAGTTTGATAGTTTGATACTTGGTTAGTTGGTTAGTTTGGTAGTTTGATAGTTGGTTAGTTGATTAGTTTGGTAGTTTGATAGTTGGTTAGTTTGTTAGTTGGTTAGTTTGGTAGTTTGATAGTTTGATACTTGGTTAGTCGTTTAGTTTGGTAGTTTGATACTTGGTTAATTGGTTAGTTTGGTAGTTTGATAGTTGGTTATTTGGTTAGTTTGGTAGTTTGAGAGTTTGATAGTTTGTTAGTTGGTTAGTTTGTTAGTTGGTTGGTTGATTGGTTGGTTAGTTAGTTGGTTAGTTTGTTGGTTGGTTGGTTGGTTGGTTGGTTGGTTGGTTGGTTGGTTGATTGGTTGGTTGGTTATTTGGTTAGTTGGTTTGTTGGTTGGTTGGTTGGTTAGTTGGTTAGTTTGATAGTTTGATACTTGGTTAATTGGTTAGTTTGGTAGTTTGATAGTTTGATTGTTGGTAATTTGATAGTTTGATACTTGGTTAGTTGGTTAGTTTGGTAGTTTAATAGTTGGTTAGTTGGTTAGTTTGGTAGTTTGATAGTTTGATACTTGGTTAGATTGGTAGTTTGATAGTTTGATACTTAGTTAGTTTGATAGTTTGATACTTGATTAGTTTGGTAGTTTGATACTTGGTTAGTTTGTTAGTTGGTTGATTGATTGGTTGGTTAGTTGGTTAGTTTGTTGGTTGGTTGGTTGGTTGGTTGGTTGTTTGGTTGGTTGGTTAGTTGGTTTGTTTGTTGGTTAGTTGGTTGGTTGGTTGGTTGGTTGGTTGTTTAGTTGGTTAGTTTGTTAGTTTGTTGGTTGGTTAGTTGGTTAGTTTGAAAGTTGGTTAGCTTTGTAGTTTGATTGTTGGTTAGTTGGTTAGTATGGTAGTTTGATAGTTTGATACTTGGTTAGTTGGTTAGTTTGGTAGTTTGTTAGTTTGATACTTGGTTAGTTGGTTAGTTTGGTAGTTTGATAGTTTGATAGTTGGTTAGTTTGGTAGTTTGATAGTTTGATACTTGGTTAGTTTGGTAGTTTGATAGTTGGTTAGTTGATTAGTTTGGTAGTTTGATAGTTGGTTAGTTGGTTAGTTTGGTAGTTTGATAGTTTGATACTTGGTTAGTCGGTTAGTTTGGTAGTTTGATACTTGGTTAATTGGTTAGTTTGGTAGTTTGATATTTGGTTATTTGGGTAGTTTGGCAGTTTGGTAGTTTGGTAGTTTGATAGTTTGATATTTTGTTAGTTGGTTAGTTTGTTGGTTGGTTGGTTGGTTGGTTGATTGGTTGGTTGGTTAGTTGGTTAGTTTGTTGGTTAGTTGGTTGATTGGTTGCTTGGTTGGTTTGTTGGTTGGTTGGTTGATTGGTTGGTTGGTTATTTGGTTAGGTGGTTTGTTGGTTGGTTCGTTGGTTGGTTGGTTGGTTGGTTGGTTGGTTGGTTGGTTGGTTGATTGGTTGGTTGGTTAGTTGGTTTGTTGGTTGGTTGGTTGCTTAGTTTGATAGTTGGTTAGTTTGGTAGTTTGATAGTTAGTTAGTTGGTTAGTTTGGTAGTTTGATAGTTGGTTAGTTTGGTAGTTTGATAGTTTGATACTTGGTTAGTTGGTAAGTTTGGTAGTTTGATACTTGGTTAGTTGGTTAGTTTGGTAGTTTGATAGTTGGTTAGTTGGTTAGTTTGGTAGTTTGGTAGTTGGTTAGTTGGTTAGTTTGGTAGTTTGATAGTTTGTTAGTTGGTTAGTTTGTTGGTTGGTTGGTTGGTTGGTTGGTTAATTTGGTTGGTTGATTGGTTAGTTGGATATTTGGTTATTTGGTTTGTTGGTTGGTTGGTTGGTTAGTTGGTTAGTTTGGTAGTTTGATACTTGGTTAGTTGGTCAGTTTGGTAGTTTGATACTTGGTTAGTTGGTTAGTTTGGTAGTTTGATAGTTGGTTAGTTTGGTAGTTTGATAGTTGGTTAGTTGGTTAGTTTGGTAGTTTGATAGTTTGATAGTTGGTTAGTTTGGTAGTTTGATAGTTGGTTAGTTGGTTAGTTTGGTAGTTTGATAGTTTGATACTTGGTTAGTTGGTTAGTTTGGTAGTTTGATACTTGGTTAGTTGGTTAGTTTGGTAGTTTGATAGTTGGTTAGTTGGTTAGTTTGGTAGTTTGATAGTTTGTTAGTTGGTTAGTTTGTTAGTTGGTTGGTTGATTGGTTGGTTGGTTAGTTGGTTAGTTTGTTGGTTGGTTGGTTGGTTGGTTAGTTGGTTGGTTATTTGGTTGGTTGGTTATTTGGTTAGTTTGTTAGTTGGTTGGTTGGTTGGTTGGTTGGTGTTTTGGTTGGGTGGTTGGTTTGTTTGTTTGTTGGTTGGTTGATTGGTTGGTTAGTTGGTAAGTTGATTAATTTGTTAATTTGATAGTTTGATACTTGGTTAGTTGCTTAGTTTGTTAGTTTGATAATTGGTTAGGTTAAGGATATAAGAAAACATGGTGGCAGGGAACCCTCCGCGGGCCCCTCGGGGCCCGCGGCCCCCACCCAAAATACTAGTTTGTATATAAAATTATTACTTGTATTAATACTATCAAATATTGAAGATTATAAACTAATAGAATATTGCATGCACTTACCTAACTATTCAAGGCATCGTTTATGAATTAAAAAAAAAAATCTAATCTAACAAGATGTCTATATTCAATAATATGTATTCATTGTAAAAAAAAAGTGAAATGTCATATGTCTATTGGAAATAAAAAAGGCTTTATTATTATTAATAATATTTACGGAAAATTGGCTAGGTTTCAAGAACCAAACTTGGAGCGCCATAGCGAGTCGGCTATGCAGAGTAACAGAGCTAGGAAATCGTCGCTCGAACTTTAGTCTGTGAGCTTGATACCTATACAAATTTACAGGGAAAAGCGGCTGGACATAATCTTTTTTAGTGATCAACCCGCAGTTCTCAATTTAACTATACGAATTATTCAAACTAAATTACTTTTACCATAAAACTTCCTGACATTCAATATTAATTTACATATTTTTAAAAGACAGAAGTTGAAAACTTTCACCCGATCTCGCGGCGAAAAACTTGAAATTACGAAACCCACTTGTTGGTTATCTTGAAAAACCCTTTCAAATAAGAATAATAAAACAAACTTAGGAAATTTCTGTTAGACAAATGCTCTCTTCAGCTGTACAAATATCTTTTCATACAGTGAGTTACTAACAAGGTAGAAACAAGCGCTGACGTTTATAAGGAGTCCTAACTATTCTATTAAAATAATGTATGTGGGTAGTTAGCGAAGCAGTTTTGAGCGCAAAGTTGTAATTAAAGCAAACAGCCTCGCAGCGAGGCGGGCGCGGGGCTGCATTAGCATCGAGAACGCTCTTACAAATAAATAACCTCTATTTGTCAAGTTGCTGCTGGGTGATGAACGCTCTACGCGGTCCGTAATCCGTTTCTTTATACAATTTAACTGCGTAGTTTATGTACATAAACTATTTGAATTAGGTAAAAATATAGGTAATTAGGTAATTAACTATAATTATATATCTAGGTAGTATACTGCTAACATATATAGGTAATATAATCTTGTAATGTGGTTGAATGAGGTAATGAACAAAACAAAGCAAACAGGCAATTTCAAATAGAAAGTGTCACATCCCTTCAAAGCCGTATGCAATAAGTAACAGAATTTAATTAAATTCGTCAATAAACTTTAGTTATTCGGGAGCTCAGCAGACAAATAGCGAAACAAAATCTTGCATGTCAGAGTGTTCCATTTAAATCGAGTTGATGAAATGGCGGAGTTCGGGGAGCTAATTAAAACCTCTTTACGAGCCCTCTTGTCGCGGCGCGCGCTGGCCAGAATGAACAACGCGCCCGCCTCTAATCTCGTATTCTGTACATTGTATCCGATAGTGGGGGTCTAATTGTGATGGAAGTTTATTTGTTTTCCACTGACCACTAATTAAACGATCCTTTTTCTTGTATTGGTTCAAGAGACCGTAAAGGGTCATAAAGGTCCCTTAGGATGAAATAGGACACATGTATTGGCTCCAGCTGCGACCACAGCATTATGTTGGATTAAGTAGTTTTAGCACCTCAATTTAAGTAGATATTGAATTCAAATGCGGCTGAGCTTCAAAAAATAAACCAGTTACTGTTATATTGTATTACAGTTACTGGTTAAGTTTCGAGTACTTAAATTGTGATAGACGATTAATCTTTTTATTAATTCTTTGTGTAAAAGCAGAGGGTATAAAGCAATAAAAATGAAATTCCTACTTCAAAAGTGCAAGAGGGCTGCGGCTAATATGGAAATAATTTCCGGGATCAGACGCAGCCGGCGGCGGCGCAAATTATGAGGACTTACTTTATACCAGTTTAATAAGAAAATTTCTTACTTATGACGCGGTAAGCTGTTGCGGACATGACGATGTAGGCATAAGTAGGTACTTACATTTATTTAATTCCATATAGTTTATTTATTTATCCATATAATTTACATGTATGCATGTTTTACATCTCATCTACCCTGTTAGTATATCTAATCTACCATGACTAGTAGTTATTTCTTAAATGTAAAACTGTGTGAAATTCGACAGGCACATTAATGTTCTAGATCTTGGATTAAATTAAATTCGTACCTATACCTAGATTCAACAATTTAGGTGATAAGTAAAAAATGTCAATTATTATTTTCTTGAAAAAATTCATCGCTTCAGTCAAATAATATTTCGTGTGTCTTCGTTAACTTTGATTAGGTAGGTAGATCCTCGTAGGTAAGTAGGTCCCTAAACCAAATTATCATATTTTTTATTTTCAAGCGTGCTCAATTTCGGCTTCGTTCGAATAGTTATCGTCCTTGATGTATTCGGTTAAAAGCAAAACCAGGTGTGATTTTTGTTTTTCACATTCGGGAGCATCCCGCGGCCGCGGCCGGCGCCCGACGCGACGCCCCGCCCGCGCCGTATCGAGCGGCTGCGAGCGCCGGTACACACCCGCTTTAAAAATATTAGTTTACCCTAAACTGGTCAACGTTTCGTGTTTACACAACGTATGAAAGCCTCAAACTTGTAGACGACACCTGTTCCATTATTTATACTTCTAAAATACCATTAAGTATATACTGCGATCGAAATATTGACAGTTAAGTACGAAGTACTTATATGAAGCGAACTAATTTTTATACCTATCTACATCCACGTAGCAAGAGCTGTATTTTGACCCTGAGTGACTTCTAAGGTTCCATTAAAATCAAATACTCAAACTTAATGATATTTCAATGTAAACCAAAGGCTAAGTAAAAGTAGTCGTTTAAAGTTTTCATCGTTGATCAAGCGCTCAACTATCGTTCAATTGAGCTTACTGCAAGAAAATGTCGTGAACGTACAAAGGCGAGCGGAAAATCGAGCACGGTATCAAGTGCAATTAAATTAACTATAAACATTTCAAGAGCCGATTCAGACTCGATTTCATGCTGCCTCTAAGACTGTTACCTGGATCGACAGTTATATCTGTTTCTGTTAATAAACAATTCAATAACGAAAACAAAGTCTTCCAATATTTCGGTTTCTATATGGACGATTTGCTACCACGACTTATTATAGCAATGTAGATGTTTGCATAAATTTTTTAGTTCTTTAGTTTCAAAAACATCAGGTAACTATTTTAGATTGTGTTGTTTTGTTACTTTCAAAGAGATCAACTTGGCAAACACCTAAAACTACCAATGTTAACAAGGCATAACAAATCTTAAACTCAAATTATATTCGCTTCACAGATCGTCAAGAAACTCAGCGGCGTGTATCGGCCTATCGGGTATGGATCAGTCGGCAACTTGAAGTGACAGCAGGCTAACAAGTTAATTAAAGAGGATCTGTCATGTAGTAATCCGCGCGTCAGTGCGCCAGGCGCGGGCGGCGGCGCGGGCGCGGGCGCGGGCGACGCATTAGCTCTCGTGACAGCCTTCACACCCGCACTCAAACTTGCGACCCGCTCTTACCTATTTTTAAACGGATATTTTTAACCCTCCAGAGGCCGAAAAGTCCTCGGATTCGAGGTAAATAATGTGTCTTTCTGGGTTGGGCGAGAAAATCGGTTCAAAGTAGCCCGGCGCGTGAGCATCGAATTTCATTTTATGAAAGGGTTGCCTTGATTTAGTGGAATTTGTTTACGGCTCATAAAGCAGGGACACTGTAGAACTTTTCGGAACTTTCTCGAAATTAACGCTTAAGTTCAAACTTATGACTTTAATATTATGTTATGTTATTGTGTTAAAAATAATAATGCAAACGATCAATTGACTCGAGTCAAAGTTAAAATGAAACGTATTATTACGTTTGTGCGAAGCAGATAGAGCCGTTAACCCCTATGTAGGTGATTTATTAACTAACGTCGTATGATGACTAGGGTGCCGGCATTGTTTTCATTCAGTCCAAGGTATTCGGGCATATGTAGCTACATGTATTATTGTGCTTTGTTACACCAACACTGATTGTCTGCTAAGCGCGTCAGACACGAATGTGTGTCCATGGACGTACCTACACGCTGACTAAGACGTCATGCCTTAACGTCAGATAACAATATAAACAAGCACACAATTGTCAGGTGGTGGTTGCGTGCATAGCGTGACACTTAAAAAAAAAATTAGTAAATATACGAAAGTGCAGAGTAATTAATTTAAGAATTATGTTTGAAATAGATATGTTTAATTTGTTACTTGTTTTGAATTCATGTTATTTGTCTGTATAATTTCAGTATGCACTGTTTACCTCAAGTGATTATCTTAATTAATTTTTAAATGTTAGCTCGTTATGCCTGAGATACAGAGTTCACTAGTAACCCTAGTTCAGGCACACGTGTTACAAAGATTTTCTGTAAAACATTTACATCATTTAATATCCTGTACCGCAATTTTTGAAATAAATTATCTTATCTTATCTATCTTATCTTAAAAGTGTACAAGTAGGTATCAAAGAGTTATTTATCCGTTGAACAAGAACGAAAAGGAGAATTTCGTTAGTTCACTTTTTTTTTACTTAAACAAAGTGATGAAATAGGTAAAATAATAATAATTCAGACCGTTTATGGCCAGCTAGATTAAACTATTATCGCGTTAATATTTAATACTTTTAAACATTATGAACACAAGAAGCTTTAACGTAGGATCTCGTAATATAGACGAGGACGTAGAGCTGCCGGAACGAGCGCAGCGTAGCACTCATATATCCCAGCTTTAGCCCTCTATTATAATGGAAAGCACCGAGCTCCCCACGCACCTAATCAATGTTATAGCGGGCATCATATACCCTATTATCTGGAGATGGCTCTACTAGAGGCATCCGTCGGCTATCCCCTGCCCTACCTACCGCTAATATCTCCATCGTAAACAGTTAACCAGTGGCATTAAGGCAGCCATATCATCGTGACCTATAAGTAAACATGCATTTACAGGAACGACCACACAAGATGGCCGACTAAGCCTAACAGCTCATTGAAAATTACACACAGTGGGTACTTAAATATATTAGAGTGCCCTCAGAGCCGCATAAGTTAGTAAATTATAGTTTTAGTTGGCGAGAGCGGGCAGGCGTGGTCAGCAGATTTAAGCGAGCTGTGAACTGGAAGCGAGGCCTCCTCCGGCCGGATCTCGAGCGCCGCCCGGCGAGTCGCTGCTCGCTGCGGCCCCGCCGGCCCACTTTATCTGCACTAATGGTTACTCAAGAAACTAACATGGTGTTAAACATGTCTTCAAGGCAGCCAGTTATTTTCCTAAGAAAAAACATTTTATCTACACACATTATTATAAGTCTCTATAATGCGTTCAGAAACCGTAGAAAATGACCAGCATTTCAGCATGTCGTCGACTGCTCGCCGCCAGCAGTAACGAAAAGTCACTACGACGATTGGTGTTTCAAATTTGAAACATCTTCAAAAACCAACATAATTTAGAATAAAAAAAATTGTCTATGAAACTTCAGCTCAGTATGTTTGTCTATGATTTAAAAAAACACTCAAATTCGTGACAAGTGTAGGTATGATATGCCTTCGGCTTCTGAACCCATCTTAGAGTACTTGTAATATATGTGTGGATAAAGTAATGTATGCACTCCACATAATTATTTAAAAACTCGTGAGATCCTATTATGAAACTCAGCTTCGCCTCGTTTCATAAAAACACACTCGTGTTTTCAGGACCCTCATTATGTAGCAGTTGTATAAACTACTATCCTAGATCTGCTTCCTTACAATCATTTCATCTAGATTTATAACAGACAGACAGACCCTAGTTTCTTATTTCAATTCAATAACTCGAAAGGTGTTTACGATAGGTGCTATCAATAAAGCATTACCGAAAATCAAAGGACAATAGGCATTAAATACCACATTGCCACTAACTACAAAAACAATTTTGTCTCAATGACCTTCTACAAGGAGCACCATTAATGGAACGTTGTAACATTAAAAACACATTTTCTCCATTTAAACCAGCAAGAAAGTACATACTTACCTAACTATCACTCTCCGACTTAGTGTTTAAAGGTTTTATTTCGTCAGACATATTTTTGTACGCCACTGCTGGTAAGTCTGTTAACTAAGAAGTGCCAACTAAGCCCGGGTGGAAGCATCATCATCATCATTTATTCAGCAAACATAATGTACGTTAGTCTTAACTAAATATACAATAAAATACAATACAAATATTCTTTATTTATAACCACAAAACAGTACAAGGAGATTACAGAAAAACAGGTATGGTAGACCATAGGCACTACTGACTAATGACTAATAGGCAATAGGGAATATACTTACATGGGTGGGGTATAGCCGCAGTAAGTACATAAAATCGAACTTATATCTCCTTATAATATACTTTTATCTAATTTGTAATATTTTCTAAAACTATCATCTAAGCACTGTATCGCACAGTTCACTTAAAGATAACATACTAATTCACCATGTAATAACAGTAATAATAAATAAATAATTAAATGTCGTGTTGTCACCGTCCGTTTGTCTTAATGAACTTTTTATCTTAAGATTTCTATTTCACTATTTAAAATTTTAAGAGTTTTTTTACAGAACGATTGTTCGAAGATTGACAGCTAGAGCGTGACGTATTAATATATTTATACTCACTTTTATACTTACCGCAGTTTAAAAAGAGCAATACTAAATAACCTTTGTGAGGAAAGCAAGTCGAGTGAAAGCGACCGCTATTTGACCGCAAATTGAATATCCACCAGTTCACGTGTAAAACGTTCTCTCAAATCACTGACTATACAATTGATTGTAGGTACAATCCACTGGCAGCGTCAATTGTGTCAAAACTATTTGTTCACTGCGAATCATTGAACCGTGCGGCATGTTCATACTTTGTGCTTTACTCAACGATTGATCATTGCGGATATACCAATATAATAAGTACTTTATAGGATCACTTTGTCTGTCTGTTTGCCAAGAACCTTTTTCTTTAGAATGAATGGAAGTAGCATGCTGAAATTAATAATATATAAACCAAACAAGTTGTTAGCCTATGTGTTAAACAGTTGTCATGTTTTTTTTTCAATTTTTTATATGTAGGTACTTTTTTGTATTGTGTGTTGTTTGTATTTAAATTTTATGCGCATTGGCTTTGCTGTAATGCTGTAAAATTGTTTTGGTAATAAATAAATAAATAAATGTGCAATGCGCTTTAGGCCGTGTGGTCTCGCTCTACTCGACCGTGTTCCATGACACGTTTCCGTAAATAAACGCTAAAGACGAACGAGTGTCGTTTGATACTCGCCACACGGAGAATCATTTAGGAACAAACGTACATTCATCTCACAGAAGACGCATAAAACATTTTCGTGTTTAAGAGGCTTACATTTAAATCACGCTAATTAGACCTGAGCAAATAATTTTAATATCGTTTTTGCCCCGTGGGCACCTAGCCTGGCATCCATGACAAGTAGGTACCTTGACTTGAGCCCTCTCCAGTTTTGCTCGTTAATTAAACCGAGCCAATTAGCTGTCTGCATTATAACAAGTATTAATGAGAGAATAATGATTATACTGCCTTACATCCATCCAACCAATACGTGATATTAATTTGTAGTTACTGTTATTGAGTGTAAAAGCACGAAAGCACGAATCCAGAAAAAGTATTTTATTTCGGTCTAAAATGCAATTTCTACAAATTTTAGCGCTTAGAAGTCGTTATGAGTTAGCGGTGTCAATGTACTTACGACATCATTATCGTCAGAAGATATTGATATTAATATTCAAAATTATTATTATTATTATTAATATTCATTATTAAAAATGGTTTACCATTTTACAGGTCACTTCTAGATATCGGCTGTCGTCTTTGGTGTCGTCTTTAAAAAAAGGTTCTGATAATTCTCTGATCTGATCTACTTAAGTTATCCTACAACGAAGGTTTAACTGAATCATCTAGCACGTATAAAACTCTTTTAAAATGAAATACCTGATTATTGCCTCTGTAACATGGGAATTAATTCCAATTGTTATTACTAATTCATGCGTTCCGTGCTTAGCTTATTAAGTCCGGCTCACCGCGCGTCGACGTTATGTTTAGGTGGTCTACTCCGAGTTCGTGTTACTGAAGTCGTGCTAAGCCTCCCCAAAATAAATAAAACATCAAAGGGGGTGTTGAAAGCCTGCTTGACGGAATACTTTTTAACGAATTACGATAATAATAGAAGTTCATTTTGTAAAAAAAGTGTTAAAATGGCTCTTCAAACCCAGATTCTGTAAACATAAATCGGATTAATTACTACCTGCCCCCATACTACGGAATTCGAAAATCGAAGTTGGTATCGTATTGTCCCGCTCACTCTCGTATTAAATAATATTAGCTTGAGAGGGACGGCACGATACGAAGTTCGAATTTTGCACTTCGTAGTCGAGGGGCTGTTCAGTCTACTATTTGATTCGTGAGCCACCATAGAACGTTTTCAAGGTATATGTTTTTTCACGTTTACTGTGAAAAGGTTACATGTAGGTATTTCGCTTTCATAGTATGGGATCACCCTATCGGACAAAAATAATCTTCAAAATCAATTCACAATAATTAGCGCAATGATCGTGTAACAAAGACATACAAAAAAACATACACTCGAATTGCTTCAAGTGCTTCACTTGGTTTTCATTACTTAAAACTACATTTTTCTAAGTTATAACAGAATGCAGCTCTACGAATCGTGAGAATATAAATATTTGTTAAAGATGATAAGCACATTTTTTTCCGCGCTTGTTCCACGCGATACGTTAACTTATGCGCACCCAGGTCAAAATAAAGAGACAGACCAAACTGCCATACTACTTTAATATTAAAAATATGTGTATATACTTAATAAACTAAAAAGCAAAGTTTTACATACACAAATTAAGGTTGATTCGTAGATATAAAAAAAACTATTTGATAAAATTTTATGTTTTCTTGTCATCTTTAACCTAAAATTGTTCGTTTATCCAATTTATCCACAAAAATGTTCATTGTTTTTTAAAAACTTTGCTGAGATTAAAAAAAAAAAGATAAAAGCACAAGTGCGATAATGTTGGTACAATAATCGTTTACGCGTGTGTTATAAGTTGTAATAAGAACTTAAATACCGTGAAATAGAAGTCAATTTAAGTACTCGCAAGTGTGTTGAAAAGAACATTTAAAGTTCGTATACCTATTAGGTAGCATCTTGTAAAATTTTGCTCTCCATTTATTTGCTAATTTATTAAAAAAAAAATTTTGAACAGTATAGCTAGCTTCTTATAAAACTGTCAGCAGTGCCCTAAGCACGACTTGTCGAATCCTGCGTCACGTAAAATCGAATAGTAAACTATAACGAGTTTGTATGACGTTTGGAACAGCGCCCGCCCGTGAGCGTATTTGGAACTAAAATTTAGTATCGATAAGATAACCGTAACGTAACGCAGGATTCGACAAGTCGTGCTTAGGGCACAGATTACCACTCGGAGTGAGCATTTGCGAATACACTCATATTTTAGAGAGCACAGCGGTAAAAAAGTGCCGCGACTGACGAAATATGTAAACTTGAAATCTGGCAGGTTGTGCTTGCAGCGGCGCTAACAAATGCGATCGACTCCTCGCTTCGCAGCCTCTGCTCCTGACTTTCTGCTACATTACCTGGTTTTACTTTATTCTTAGTATTCTGTCAGTGAAATAGCTTTTTAGTAGAATATTAACAACGTCGGAGTTGAGGTAAAACTTCGCCCTGAACATTAGTTATTTAAGAATACGGCGCGCGCGGCGTAGAGTAGAGAAGAAGAATATGCCGTTTTATACAGGTGTTCAAAATAACTGATAGAGTGTTTATTACGAACCAGGTCTAGAACAATTAGTTTGCTAGTGCGTGGTGTTTTATAAGCCTAGGTATAATAGGTACCACACACACAAGAGCAAATTGTTAAAAAAGTAGGAGAAATAAGTTTTCTTTTAAAAAAATATATTGAATACGAGTTTTGACGACTTTATGTTTGTTGACTGTACTTGTACTGTCATCTAACTTAGCTACATATCCATACCAAGTTTAATGTCAATCCGACCACTGGAAGGGGGACAAATTTTACTTGGAAAATTATACATTACATTATTCACACGGCAAGTTAAATAAAAGCTTGTAATAAAACTGCCAATCGTGCTAAGTGCGATGATCGAGGCACCCCTCCTTGTATTACAACCGAGAGCGCGTAAAAGTGTCAAATCATTAACCGAAATTACTTTCCCGTTGGCATCCCTGATGGAATCCACTATTTATGTATAATATGTATAGTCAATTTTGCCTCAACTGCTAGTGAAAGCCGCCCACACATTAGCGAAAACCCCTTTTTATTAGGGTTTCGTGGCCAAAATGGCAAAAACGTAACCCTTATAGTTTCGTCATGTTCGTCTGTCTGTCTGTCCGCGGCATAGCTCAGAGACTATTGGTACGAGAAATATATAATTTTACATGTTTATACATGTTAATTAGGCCGACAAAACGGTAGAATAAAATCTTGAAAAAAATTTTTTTTGACGTAAGTACCTACCTCTCCTAGATGGTAAAGTAGGGATGTTTTTTCTTCTCGTCTACCCTATAACGTGGGGTATCGTTCGATAGGTCTTTTAACCTATACATATAATAAAAAATCGTAGACCCGGCGCGTCTGTACATTCAAGATATTTTCAAAAATAAAAATTGGGTCGTGTGGAATAATTAATAGAACACAAAACTGTTTTTATTTTTTATTTTTTTGCCTGTTTGTCTGTTTATCTGTTTATCTCTTTGTCTGTTTTAATTTGAATAAATATTTTTTGTCAACTGACCATAGACGTCGGCTGTCACACCGTTGTTTTTTTTTTCATTAGGCCAAGCACACACTACATGCACACTACCGCCATACCGTTACAAGATAATGTTTCGCCTTTGCTTTTATTGGCAGTCTGACATTGTCAAATGGTTGTCAATTTGTTTTGTTTCGTACTTTAGGAACGGCTTGGCGGGAATTTACAGAAAAGAAAAAAAATATAAAATTTCAGACGTGGCTGTATGGACTTAGTTTCCTTTGCCCATCCCTTATAGGATGAGTAAAAAAAATCGTATCGCGGTAATAATTATTAACATTAATGATTGTTTGATCTGATTGAATATTTCTTTAATTGCGATTTTACGAGTGTAAATTGCAATCATTTGAGTATAGAAAATGAACCGGACTGTTTAAGAGTGGTGTGAGACAAAACGTATTTAAAGTTTTTAAGAAAGTTACAGTAACAGTAAAGATAAAGATAGTCATTTATTAGTCTGACTAGAAAGAAAAAATGGTAAGTGCATTTATTACATTTACATGCCTTTTCTTGACTCTTCAGTGCTTTCGGAAAGACCAAATTTTCCATGAAGAATGCGCCGCAGGAAACTGCAGTTGAACTATCAACAAGAAACTAAACTGCTAATAAATATCAAACAAAGTGTGTTAAGAAAAAAACACAAATTCGATGGATAACATTATCATTTGTTGGTTCTAATGACTATTCTACATAGGACTGAATAGTTTTTAACTGACCTCAAAAAGTTTCAAATAATCGGTTAATTTAATATGGTAATTTATATTTGTTATTGTTTTTAGGTGTTTCTGAAAGCATGGGAAACTAAGGAAAAATTTGAATCCCAGGAAAACACTGGACAGCCAAATAGGCGCTATATACTTGGCAAAATAAGTCGCCCAGCCATCCTGCAGGACTGTGAGGAAATTGTAGTTAAATCACATTTAATTTTTTTAACTAAAACTTTTTTTTTCTCAAAACCTTATTTTAACTTCTAGCAAAACTTATTTAGACTTTAGCAAAACTTAATTTAATTCATGTTGCTCTCACCCTACCTGGGTCTGTCATAACATCTTTATGCTGTGCATAGATTCGAGACAAACAGTGGGGTACAGAATAACCTGTTACTCTTCACCATGTTCGCTGAGCTGAGTCCTTAGTTTCACATTAATTAAGTGCCTATAATTATGTATAGGACTATGCTTACTGGATAACTTTTGTGAGCAATAAATAATTTGTATGTATCTATCTATCTATAATAAATAAAAATGAATCACTAAATATGTTTCTAAGTGCAAAACTTGAGAATGGCTTGACCATTCCCAACCATTTTTTTTTTTTTTTAATAATTGTCAAAGTCGAAGGAAAGTTTTTATGAAGAGGAAAATAGAAAATTTTGCTTAGGAAAACAAAAAAAAACTAATTTTTAGGGTTCTGGACCAAAATGTTAAAACTGCTGTCTGTCTGTCACAGCTGGTTATCTCAGAGCCTACTAATGCTATTGACCTGAAATTTGGAGTAGTGTTAGATGATACTTGCCCAAGAATTATGCACATAAGAAAGAATTTAAATATTTTTATCTTTTTTGCAATAGGAACTGAAAACGGGTTTTAAAAAAAGAAAGTTGGGGTATTAGATTGTGTGGAGTATCAAATGAAAGAGTGTTGTTTGCAAATTCTAAAACATTCCTTTCTTTTTTTAGGCCACTTTGTTTTCGACTTAAGATGAAAAATCTAAAAAATACCATTCCCCTTATCGCTGAAGAACTTATGCAAAGAGAAAAATCTGAAACAGGTAATTCTATTTCATAGATGTTTATGTAAAGATTTTCCTGCAATTAAATGAATTGAAATTTTTATGTCTGTCTGTATTTATGTCGATGACGAATATAAAATGACCCCACAGTGCATAATTCTGCTTAGGAAGCAAGGCTCTGCTAACGCTGGACATCTTAACACAATCGAGAAAAACGGGAAAAATCTTTGAGACTCGATTCCCGTGATTAATGAACTATTTATTACCCGACTGCTGAAGGATGGTTATGTTTTTTAACCGACTTCAAAAAAAGGAGGAGGTTCTACGTTCCACTGTATGAATTTTTTTTTTATCTATGTACATCGATTACTCCGTCAATTGTAGACCGATTTTGAAACTTATTTTTTAATTCGAAAGGGTATACTCCTGAGGTGGTCCCATTGTAACCAAGTCATGATCTGATGATGGAATCCCAGGGAAATCGAGGGCAACCCTCAAATTTTACAGGCATGTACTATGTGTTTCGTATATTTTCTAAGGCTATTCAAGTATTTGCGTCTGGTACTCATCATCTCATGATGAGCTGATGATGGAAGGTACAACTCCTCAACGGTTAAGAGTTGGAGGATAATTCTAAAAAATGTCAAATCAACATAAAATTGTGAAATAAAAATCTTTTAACAAAAAAGTAAAACGGCCTTCAAAATAAACCTTAGAATAAAAACGTAAAATAATCCTCTAAAGCCTAAAGTTTTATGGCTTAGCACTAAGTAGCAGAAATATATAGTAAATATATACTGTAGTGTAGTATTTTTAAATGTACTTACTGTTTTATTTCTCTGTATGTGTCGAATGTATTATGTGAATAAATGTTTCTCTCTCTCTCTCTCTCTCAAATATGAAGTCGGTACTTCATTCAAAGAATATTCCGCTCGCACCGCACCGACTTCATATTTCTGCTACTTAGTGCTAGGCCATAAAACTTTAGGCTTTAGAGGATTATTTTACGTTCTAAGGTTTTTTTGAAGGCGGTTTCGAGTGTATGTACATACATATGTCTAATTCATTGGTACGCTTTACAGCCTAAACCGTTTGACGGAATTCAACGTATGAGGTGTCATTAGGTTCATTTCTGTTGTGGGAGTGACACAGGGTGTGTTGTTTCCCGGAATTACAGTCAGTTTTCTGTTTTTAATGCGAAAGTTTGTCAGGATGGGTGTGTGGATGTTTGTTACTCTTTCACGTAAAAACTACTGAACGGATTTCAGTAATGTAGTTTATACATAGATCAGAATAACACAGCCCACGTTTATCCGGGAAAATTGTGCTTACCTATAGTTCCCGCAGGATAGGAATAACCGAATTCTACGCGGACGAAGTCGCGGGCAACAGCTAGTAATTAATATTTCGGGTGCTCGAAGATCGCTTTTTGATTAAGGGATTCCTTGCGAAATATTTAGATTTGAAGTGCTCGTTTCTGTTAGTCAAGTAGTAGTCGTCGTCGTCGTCCCCCCCCCCCCCCCCCTCTACCAGAGAAACTGTTGTACCCGTATTTGGAAATGTGAAAAAAATCAGAGCGATAGTGCATATTATATAGTGAGTTTGAAAGGAAAATTCTCACATATAGGTTTTACAGGTTTATGAGGTTTGTCTATGTCAAGTCTCGATTCCCGTGATGGAAAATTTATTTATATAGGTGGTACCTAAAATATTATACCGAACCCTCTGTGCGCGAGTCCGGCTTGCACTTGGTAGGGTTAGTTTGTTAATAGTTTTGCAGTTGTGCGCAAAAAAACTGTTAATTAAACCGCTCCACTGCGTTGATTGGCGAATTACGATGCAATGCAACGGTCAATGTTTAATAATTTAAAATTCCAACAGTAAGAGAATCAAATTTTTAAATTATCCCCCGAGGTGGGATAATCAGCTTTATAAAAACAGAAACAATATGTTAGTTTACGACCAATTTACGAAAATGATTTATTATTAAGCTGCCATCAATCTGGGCTGTGATATTTTGATTCAGCCGCGGATGAATGTGGATAGTCCATTTATTAATTACATGTTAAACATGTCAACGAGGAACAATCTGAGGGGCGTGGCCACGTTAATTCGGGTGAAATTCCGGTGTGGATACGTAAGGTCATTAAAGGATTTAGCGCCAACAGGCATTTCTAGAGATAATTTCCACATTAATCTGTAAATTTGTGTAGATACTAATGAACATTATATGAACATATTCATAACGGGATATTGATCGCGATTACCTAATTAGGTTACATGTATCAACCAGTTTGAGAAAAGTTAAAATAAGCACATTATTGTATAATTCTGTATGCAGAATCTTTCAAAGAACTTTACCCACTTAGCTTAATTAAAATCAAATATAAGAAATGAAATAAACTCGTTCCGTAATTAACCACTCATATCACACCTAAAAATAATTCGTACACCTTACAAACTTTGTAGATGTATCAGAGGTGAACTGAAATATATGTATACTACACTGATTGAAAGCTAAAAGTACTCGAGAGGTTGTTTTAAAACGTCAGCCCTCGAAAGGTTCCTTTGAAAATGAAAATAAAACTGTAAAACGAGACGAAAAGTACCAGTTTATTCGTGGGATTCGTGTATTTCCAGGTTGGAGATAATTGACCGAGCGAGCGCGAAGCGCGAATGAAGCGCCTCCGTTTCAACGTCCTGGGCAAAAATTCTTTCGTTGTATCCGTATGTCTGTCCGGATGTCCGGCCATCCTCCTCTACAGGGCGCATTTCTTAACCGATTCTCGTGAAATTTTGTGAGCAGGTCTGGTGATTATGAAATACAGAACTTTTATCGATTCATATTTTTTGGAAATTTTAGAAATAAAAAAACCGGACAAGTGCTCCGTAAAAAGATTCCCCTGCTTTTCCCCAGTGTTTTAAGTTGTCCAGTATTAGCAGAGCCCTGTCCCAAAATGCAAAATGTACGCAGTGTCGGGTCATTTTATATTGATCTGTGACATATACTGACAGACATAAAAATTTAAGATCTTGAGAGTTTTCTGAGTGGTTGTGCTATAAAAGCTACTTTCATACCAAATTTCAAGTTTCTGGGACAACTGGAAGTACCCTTTAGGTTCTCTCAGTAAGGCAATTCCACTTGCAACAACAACACAACTCACTTTGATAACACACCTAGCCTAAACCGCGCCAGTATGCAATCTAAATAATGATTAGGTAAAACTAGAAGCTTCCTCCATTAAAGTATCATTAACATTTATTAGGTAAACATAAGCCTTAACTTGATAACATGGACCCTAGAGAGGTACCTATAGACACAGTACTTGCATAAAATCAAACTTGTATAATTCATTTTTCACTGACGAAAGATGATGCCGATTCTTTGTCTATGGTTGAAAGTACCCCTACACGGGGTCGAATGTGCACGAGTAGGTAACCCGTAAGCAATATAATGCTAATTTATTGCTGTTTAATTTATTCCGATGTTTTACACCTGGCTGGCCGCAGTCGCTGGATGAACTCATTTTAATCAAAATTCATTAATTTTCATTACCCGCTACGCCTGTCGGGAATCTTCAACAATAAATTAGCGATAATAGTAGCGGCTCTACGCCCTACAATAATTGGGCATGTCAGTCTTTGTTTCCGTCATAAAGTAACAGCGAATAAGTACAGCGATGTGATTTGATTGGGTGTTTGTTTAATTTTTAGGGTTCCATAGCCAAAATGGCAAAAACGGAGAACTTATAGTTTCGTCATGCCCGTCCGTATGTCACATGTATTTTACTCAAAAACTACAAGATGTATACCTACATATCTCTAGGGGGGGGGGGGGGGGGTGCCCCCCCGGGTACCATACATACATCTAACAAAAACGAAAAAAAAAATATTCCAACAGCTTTTTAAAAAAATTCTTGATTAAGTATACATTTTCGGTAATATTGTATTTGCACTGAAAGTAACATCCCATCTTTTGTCTTCCAACCGTAGGTCCAAAAAATATTGAAATAATACTTTTAACGAAATTTAATTTTGAACATGATCATATGTATATGCTCATACCTAAACACCTTTCAACGATAATTATTTTGAACATTTATCAAATATACTGTTCTTGAGTTATTGCTTATTGCCGAAAAACAGCGCTTCTCAACAATAGGACTTAAGTGCCATGAAGATACGCTTTTTTGCTGGTGCACTTTTTCACACCGTATTTTATACTTTGAGGCTGTAGTAATTGACCGAGCGAGCGGGAAGCGTCTCCGTTTCAGAGGGTCGAGCACGACTTTTCGAATCCTGCGTCACGTAAAATCGAATAGTAAACGTTATCGAGTTTGCATGACGTTTGGAACAGCGCCCGCCCGTGAGCGTATTTGGAACTAAAATTTAGTATGAGATTTCTCGATCTCGATACGATAACTGTAACGTAACGCAGGATTCGACAAGTCGTGCTCGACCCTCAGCTTGGGCAAAAATTATTTCGTATTTCCGGATGTCTATCCGGGTGTCCGGCTGTTATCATCTACAGGTCGTATTTTTCTCAACCGATTCTCATGGGATTTTGTGAGCAGCTTCGATAATTTTTTTTATAGAATTTTTTCATCGGTTCGTTTTTGGAAATTAAGAAAATAACGAAAAATTTTCAAAAATGAGCTCGCGAGGTCTACAATTCAATTCAATTTTTATCACAGTGTCACTATTAGTTTAATTGTGTTTCAACGCACTATTTTCATCTGTAGTGCATTTATTTGTTGTAACGGCTACGGAACTCTACACTGAGCACGCATGGTCCATACATAACTCTTGGCCGGTTTTTATACAAGCTTTATTTAAAACAAATCTGTTAAGTCGATTTTCACCAACATTCTGAGGTGAAATTTACTAGTAGCTATAACAATGAAATAACGAAGTGCCTGCTGCCAAAAGTAAAGTTTCCCACAAACGCTTTTTTTGTCAAAAACGTATTTTTAAAGATGTTACCTGCTAAATTTAGTACCTACTTAAACAAGAAAATATTGAACTTGATTTCAATATTTACTATGCGGCTTTAAATAAAAATATCCATGAAACGTTGTATATTAACAAAGTAAGTAGTGCCTTATAAGCCGATTTAACGTGAAAAAGCTTTAATCTCTTCATAAGAATCTCCGTAATAGAAGTAGGAAGTAAAATACGTTAAGCAATAGAGTAGGAAAGAGTGTGACAGCGTATACGTTATTTTATGACTAGAGATGGTATGGGCCAAAAATAGGCCGCTGTTATCGGTCATGTCAATGAAATGTCGTAGACTTTTGCTCTGCAAATACTCAACGTAACTTGTTTTGACATGGGGCTAGTGGGAAGTGTGAGAACGAGGATTTTTTCGATTTCTCATATTTGTTTGTTGTTGTTTGTTGACCTGTGGCCTCTTAAGCAGAGGAACGTGCGTTCGAGCCCCGGCTCGCACCTCTGAGTTTTTCGTAATTTATGTGCAAAATTATGTTTGTAATTTGTCACGAGCTTTTCGGTGAAGGAAGACATCGTGAGGAAACCTCCACACTCCTGCGAAGCAATTCAATGGTATGTTCCCTATCCACATTGGGCCCGCGTTGGTACTATAGCCCATTCTGAGAGGAGGCCTGTGCCTAGCAGAGGAACGTAAAAAAGGCTGGTGATGATGATCACGGCGAATGGCAAAAAACTTTGCATTTACGAATGTTATTTTCAAGTGCTCCATCTTGTTGTGTGCCGCTGTCAGCTGCGCCTAATAAGTAGTCGCGCGAGCAGAGCCGCGGCGCGCAGTGTGCGTCTCGCTGCCGCTAAACTCGACTTATACACGTGAGTGATCCGCTGATCCGTTTTCATTCCCTATGATTGAGTCTCACGGTAGTTTTATGTTAAAAGTGCTTCATCTGTGTTGTTCTCGCCACGGTTCGGGTTTATCACTCGTCAACTCTTTGTTAAATCTTCCTTACCAACCTCGTATCACAATTAACCATTGTTTTCAGAACACTTTTTAATCTCACCTCTCTTATTTCTGTTTAGAATTACCAACCAAACGCATATTTTGTGAAGTGTACAATAAAAAAAATGTTAATCAGAAACGCTCTTGAGCATGGAAAGTGGAATTAAGGGAGTTGTTAAATTTTAACAACGCTCAGAAGGGGCAAAGGTGGTAAGGTCTGGAGTTTGGTGCTACACGACCCTCTTTATGGGCGTTAGGTATTCGCGCTCCCGGGGCGCGCCTGCCGCACCAAATCGGAGCATCCCCATATTATTATCTTGTTATTCCAAGCATTTCTGTTAAAAGCGTGGCCTATTGAAAAGAAAAGCTGCTTTGAATTGCCTTTGGTTTGACATTTCGTTTTTAGGGTCCCTTAGCAACAAGTAACCTCGCTGAGGTTTCGTCTGGCATTTATATAGAGGCTTCATCCCGTTATTAACGTTATTTTAACAAGTTTTTTTGGAAATAAGGCACGTTTAGTAAAAAGGTAAAAAAACTGGGGAAAAGTGTTTCGCGTAAAACAATATTTTTTGCTCTTCATTATCTCCGGAGCGCGAGGACCATATTAAATTCAATGCCGTTATTTTCTAAACCAGTATTGAAACTTGCCAACCCAAATATACAAAATTAATGGGGGAAACAGTTATAAAATCCATTTTATCTACACACATATCAGAAGTCCTCTATAATGCGTTCAGAAACCGTAGAAAATGACCAGCATTTCAGCATGTCGTTGACTGCTCGCCAACGGCCGCAGCCAACCACCACCAGCAGCAAAGTAATAGTCATTACGACATCGAATTCGATGTCGTAATGACTTTTCGATATCGAATTCGATGTCGTTAAGAGTTTCAAATTTGAAAACCAACGTAATTTACAATTATAGTGAAATAAAACAGATAACTCACGTATATAAATCGAGTTCAGTCCGACATGTATAAATAATAATGTGATCATTTAGTGAGCTCGGTATGTTTGTCTATGATTAAAAAAAAACAGTCAAATTCGTGACAGGTATGGGTATGATATGCCTTCGGCTCCTGAACCCATCTTAAAGTACTTATAATATGTGTGTAGGTAAAGTAATGTATGCAACTCCACATAATTAGGCCTTAAAACACTCGTGTGATCCTATTATGAAGCTCAGCTTCGCCTCGTTTTATAAAAACACACTCGTGTTTTAAGGACCCTCGTTTTGTAGCAGTTGCATAAACTACTATTTCAATATTACACTGTGCGATCATGTCAATGCATGAAGCATTTGGATTTTTGGGAGTATAATATTGTTTGATACCTGGATCATCATCATCATCATCATCATTGCTAGGCACAGGCCTCCTCTCAGAATGAGAGGGCTTGGGCTACAGTTCCCACGCGGGCCCAGTGCGGATTGGGAACTTTACACGTACCATAGAATTGCTTCGCAGGGGTGTGCAAGGTTTCCTCACTATGTTTTCCTGATACCTGATACCTGGATATACATATTTGGCTAATTGTAATAGGAACAAAGAAGCCGATTTACATATAATAGGCATCTATATTTCAGAGATAATGTGTAGCATGACTCTATTTAAATCGACGTCCAAGCGTCGAACCCCCCGCCAAAATGCCTGTCGACCTTGTCGGTTTAGCGGCATACGGCATGTCCGATAAGCAATAATGTTACGGAGTCCCTTGAATCGTCATAACTGTTTCATTTCATGGCATTTTCATTTCATCGAAAGCTATTTTCTGCTAAAACAAGGATAATTTCAGGATAATTTTATTGTTTGTTGTATAGGTTAGGTTAGTTTTTAAATCAAAAGGTTAAAAAAATAAGCCAGAAAATAGCTTTCGATGAAATGAAACAGCTATAACACGTGTGTCGACAATTTGATGATAAACCAATAACGTAGGTGTATGATTACGACGTTGCTATTTACAACCTTTGAATGACGATCCCAAACCGAAATAACGATGAAAACCATATTTGCTCTTTTACTTTGAATAATCTGAAATGAGGAAAAAGTTGAGGATTATGAATTTTATTGTCAAAAATATCTCCGGGGAGCGATGGCGCCGTGATTTATCAGCATCAAACGGTGAACTCCCTCTATGGAGATAAATCCTATCGTATCATTCATTCCCATTTTCGCCGGCCGCTGTGTATGCTCAAAGACAAAATGCTGTCAAATTACGTTGACGGATTTCTTCTTTGAAGAACACGCAACAAAGTGAAGCAAAGCTGTAAAGTCTTTGACTTGAATAAGAATAAATTGGGGGCGGCAAGAGCAAAGCTCAGTTCATAAAACTATTAGGCGAAGTACTGCTGAGCAGGACGGCAGCGTTTTATCCGTTTTTGTCGAATAAAGTATAACGTGACTAACAGCAGAATAAGTAATTGTTGTTGACTGTTGACTGCTCTACATTTTGAGATTAAAATCTCGTTTTAAAAAAAAAGTCACTAAGTAGACATGTTCTTTCCGTGTAGGTACCCTTCATATATTCTCTTACAAAAGCTAATTTTCATATTGATTTTCTAACAAAAAAGGGCACAACGTGTAATGATATGCAAATGACATTGAATCTAAGCG
Organism: Clepsis dumicolana; assembly: GCA_963691665.1. Taxonomy (NCBI): domain Eukaryota; kingdom Metazoa; phylum Arthropoda; class Insecta; order Lepidoptera; family Tortricidae; genus Clepsis; species Clepsis dumicolana. The sequence goes on along the minus strand of OY829517.1, from coordinate 8,616,904 downwards.
TGGTGAAGCCAAACATCCTGCGATTACATTTTCACGAGAACGATACAAAGTTTTATTTGCTGTTGAAATAAAGTCATCAAAAGGCACTTTCTCACGTTTCAATGTTTTTAAAAAGTTCAAATTGTTTTTAAACAGTTTTCTATTACCTTATGGCGTTTAATCGTTAAGTAAAATAAAATTATTTTAATGAAAATAATCGATTTATTGATTATTTTTATGAAACATTCATAGAATGAAATTCAACATACAATGACAATGCAAAGAAAAATCCGTTAAGCAGCTGGACGGATTTTTCTTTGCATTGTCATTGTATGTTGAATTTCATTCTATGAATGTTTCATAAAAATAAAAACAAAAATAATCAATTAATCGATTATTTTCATTGATTCAGAAAATAGTTCCATGTCTTGCCACTAATGCGTAACTGTAGAAGTTCCGTAGTGGGTAAGCCGCTTGATTAAGCTACTCATAGATGGCGCTGAGGAGAGATCTTCCAAATAAAAATATGACACAAGGCATTGAAAAATTCGTTAGGTACACCAACGTTAAGTATAGCTTAATTGGCGGAGCGTGGTACGGATTACCGAGGTTGCTGGTTCATGTCCAGCAGCTTAATTCTTTGCATTGTCATTGTATGTTGAAAATTATTTTAATAAATAATAATTATTTGATCCGATTTGAGCCGAGTAAAAAATCGAGTTGTATATGTTTAAACTGGCTTATGCCTCGCGGCTTTGCCCCGTGAAATATTTCAAAATGGGCTAGTTCCCTATCCCGTGGGAATTTTGAAAAATCCCTTCTTAGTGCACCTCTAGGATACCCAAGGTTTATGTTTGCCAAATTTCAAGTCTCTAGGTCCAGTGGTTTAGGCTGTGCGTTGTTTGTCAGTCAGTCAGTCACGGTACTGTTTTATAGTTATAGATATTACCTACGTAGACTTAACATGTAAGTATCGTGAGATTCAATCATAGTGAAATAAATGGATCACTCACGTATATCAGTCGAGTATAGTCCAACATAGTAATCCTTCGTTTGTAGGTAAGCAAACGTCGCAAAGTAACAAATTAGCCTTTACAAAGTGATGTGATTAGTGTACTTAGTGTGCTATCCCACATTTGACATTAATTAAAATGGCGATTAAAATAGGGAAGCTGTGCGCCGCTGTCAGCTGCGCCGAGTAACCGCGCGAGCAAAGCCTTGGCTCGCCGTTTTCGTTTCGCTATGCCCGAAGCGTGTGCTCCCAGACTATGGACTACGGATTAATCCGAATCATGTCCAGATATACACGACTGACATATGTGAGTGATCCGTTTAATTCACCATGATAATGTAGACTTATTTCAGTTAGTAAAAACTCTGCATACGAATCGCCAGAAAGCTCAAGCTTCTACACAAAAAACAAATAAAATAAAAAAAAATGCGTTTATTTCGGACAACAGAAACTAAAGTCTAAAGTTTTATGGCCTAGCAGTAAGCAGCAGAAATATGAAGTCGGTGCTTCATTCAAAGAATATTCCGCTCGCACCGCACCGACTTCATATTTCTGCTGCTTAGTGCTAGGCCATAAAACTTTAGGCTTTAGTTTCTGTTGTCCGAAATAAACGCATTTTATTTTATTTTATTTATTTATCATTATTTTAGAGGATCATTTTACGTTTTTTTTCTAAGGTTTTTTCTGAAGGCGGTTTTACTTTTTTGTTAAAATATTTTTATTTCACAATTTTACGTTGATTTAACATTTTCAGAATTATCCTCCAACTCCTAACCGTACCTTCCATCATCAGCTCATCATCATGAGATGATGACTACCAGACACAAATACTTGAATAACCTTGGAAAATATATGAAACACATAGTACGTGCCTGTAAAATTTTAGGGTTGCCCTCGATTTCCCTGGGATCCCATCATCAGATCATGACTTGGTGACAATGGGACCACCTCAGGAGTATACCCTTTCAAATAAAAACAAAAAACAAAAATCTACAATTGACGGAGTAATCGATGTACATACATAAAAAAAATTACATACAGTGGAACGTAGAACCTCCTCCTTTTTTTGAAGTCGGTTAAAAAAGACAAAATAACTGTTTCACTGATATTAGCAAATTTTCGTTTTGGTTCAGTGAGTTAAATTGTTCTCGCTTAGTGCTATTTACTAGAAATAAACCTTAAATAGTACCAGTTTAAATGTAAGATTATTACGAAAAGGTACTCCATTAAAAATGTTATTAGAAAGCACTAAGATTAAAACATCTAGTTCCTTATCTACTCTAAAGGATAACAGAAAATTAATAAGCAAGAGCTGCGCTTATATCGATTAAGCCTGTGTATAAAATTTAACTTACCCCTCGGGCCGGTAAGGAATTGTCAACTGCGAACTACCTATGATCACTGGAAAGGTATTTGTAAAGAACGTCCTATACACAGTAGAATAACCTGGTAGGGGTGTCTACTTTATCGCTTCCAGTTGTATTAACTACAGGTGAAAACACAATGAAGATTATTGTTGATTATAATATAACGCAACAATGTGTGTCCGGTCGTACCTACCTATTTGAAGTTTGGAGTGAAAGCGCAGCATCATCACATGGAGAGGAGTTGGGCTCAGTGCGGATTGGGAACTTCACATTCAATACTTACCCAGATGAGACTTTATTTAAAACATGGCTTCAAAGGGGCCAGGGATCAAATTTAATCAGGTGAGCATTCATATTTTTATCCCTAAGCTTTGAACAATTTTTCATGGACTTCTGACCAAAATCGAACCGAAGCTGCGATTCAAGAACTGATTTAAATTCATGCCAAACCACCGAGGTATCTCAACATCGATGTTTTGTTTCGAACGCTAAAGCAGGAATTAATACCAATGGGCCATTAACTACAGACGAGTATATTAAGCCCATGAGATAAGGTTGTGAAATAGAGCTTAAAACCCTAAAACTCTCAGAATTTCAGCGACTAACCTAGATCAACTAAAGTTGCAGCCCACACTAATAGGTACTTGAGTTACTTTATGTTGGCTTGCGCGATATTTTATTAACGAACACGCTTCGGTGCTTTTAAATTACAAACAGCGCTAGGAAATTAAATACCAAATAGCAACTTACGTTTAACATCACGAGTATCAATTATACTTTTTAAGTACTCACTGAAACTTGAATCACAGAAAAAAATACAGAAAATGCTAACCCTCACTTCACATTTTCCTCGTTCGCATCTTAATTAACGGTTAGAAACAGACAGCCACAAAGCAAGTCCTAGTTCCTAGCTGGTGCTACTCGTTTAAGACCAGTATTCTGGGTTAACTACAATCTCCTCCGCATTTAATTAACAGTGTATCCGTCCTGAGTGAGCTATCGATCGGAATCTTTAACCGGCGAGTGTTCACAGTTCATTAGTCATGCGGGGCGGCCGCAGGGTCTACCGTCTGCCATTACACCTTACCTTTCGGCGACCATCCCCGTTATGGTTGCCGAGTAAGTTGCCAACGTTATAGTGACAATTGTTTATCCGGGGTCATGTTATTAAATTGTTTGAGTTAAATGTTTCTTGGGAGAATATACAATATGTAAGTAAAGTAACTTCAGAAGATTGAAAATTATCAGTGCCATTGTTAAAGAAGCCATTAAAATTCGAACACATCATAAACTAGATGTTCATCACATTTAAAATTTTGAGATTTTTTTACCAAAAGTGGTTAACCCTATCGTACTTTTCGTATCGCTATAAATTACTCAATACACGCGCGCACAAACAATAACTTTCAAAATCGCCAGCACTGTATACTTAAGTCACATCCGTAATCCGTAAGAAGTGTATGTTATAGTGAAATAAACGGATCACTCACGTATGTCAGTCGAGTATAGCCCGACATGTTTCGGACTAATCCGTAGTCCTTCCTCTGGGAGCACACGCTACGCCGGTGGCGAGACGTAAACATGTCGGGCTATACTCGACTGACATACGTGAGTGATCCGTTTATTTCACTATGATTGAATCTCACGGTAGTTTCACGTTAAAAGTGTATGTCAATCGAATAAAAGCATATAGCGAGTAGCTACTGGCCGTGGTCACAACACATGTGTTACTGTCTTCTATTGACACACGCGTTACTGGATAGCGTTGTCCCGCTTGTGTAAATAATATCCGCGGCCAAAGGTAAGTATAACGTCTTAAAAGTACATTTTTTATCGAAGGACTAAACGGAGCCAATATAATGTATACTCTAGGTTGGTTAGCCACCACCCCAGCTTAAACGAGGGTGTCTATTAATCTGAGAATTTATATTGGCTTTTAGTCTCGAGGTGAAAAGTGTACCTTGAAAAAAATGCTAGAGGGTTTAATAGAATACAATATTTTAGTTAAAAAGAAAACGTTCAATTCATCACTGTTAAGTAACAGTAATATTTTCATCGCAATTACTCGTAACAAGGGTGATAACGTGCGAGTTAACTTGGCTGTTATGACCTAAATAAATCCTCGGACCTTTTCTTGTCATAACGTCCATGGTCTGTAATGGCGCGCACGGTGCGGCGCTATCAGCACTTCATTTCCTTGCAAGTGTGATGAAATTACCATTATCGTATTCATAGCAGTAGTAATAGTCCGGTTCATGTAGGTACCGGTTTTTAAACACTGTTATATTTTCTAAGAAATAAATTTGCCCATTCTCCAACAAAAAAAATCGTATGTTGGGCGGTATGGAATCACGAATCTTTTTCTAGAGCCTTGTTCATAATTCCTTACTTACCACCCTTAATGCACAATGTACTATTTATTCAAAACTAAAAATCTAACGCTGTGACGCAAAAACTGTAAACTGAAGCCATTAAGAGTTCTCATGTTATTCTATTTTTAAGCCACGCGCAACCTCAACAAATATTTCGCAGACATTAATCAAGTTAAGTGCAATAAGTTCAGCCGGCTCAACAGCACTGGCTCTAATTCATCTCGCAGCCAACAAAACTTAAAGTTTGCGTAACTTAAAGCAAGCTCAGTAAGAACATTACAAGTTTATCTTTGCGTACTGAGAATGACAGTTTCTATTAGAAATATAAATAGAAATAGAAAAATATTTATTCAACGTACACAACAAGTATAATAAAAAAACAATTAAAAAGCAAACAAAGACGTTGAACAGGATCCCTCTCAGCATTGTGCCGCGGCAGGGGCCACGGCGCTGGTTTTCAGAGGGACCCCGATTTAAAACTAAACTTGAAACGAAGACAAAAACAGTGTACACATGACGGTGAAAAGGGAAGAGGTAAGTAATTTAACAAATAAACAATAAAGACAATAGTAGACAAAAGACAGTTATACAAGAGAAAAGTAAAGTTATAAGAATAAATTGGCTGCATGGACCTCGTTTCCTTTGCCTATCCTTTATGGGACGGACATAAAAATTTTAAATAAATATATGACAATAAGCCAGTGTTGCCAGAAGGTAACTTTTGTAACCTTTTAGGTTACTTTTAGCTCTGTCAGGTTACGGCCAGCAGTGCCCTAAGCACGACTTGTCGAATCCTGCGTCACGTAAAATCGAATAGTAAACTATAACGAGTTTGTATGACGTTTGGAACAGCGCCCGCCCGTGAGCGTATTTGGAACTAAAATTTAGTATGAGATTTCTCGATCTTGATACGATATCCGTAACGTAACGCAGGATTCGACAAGTCGTGCTTAGGGCACAGCTTCTGGTAATGGCTGCTTACTTTTAAACTTACTTTAAAAGCAGTAGGTAAGTTTAAGTTAAATGCATTAAAGTGCATAGATCTATAAGGCAGGAAGATTATATTTTCAACATGACACTACCGTGAGACTCAATCATAGTGATCCTTTTATTTTACTAAAAATATTATAATTCTTTCTCTCTCTTCTTAGTCGTGTCCATCATGACTGATGATCGTGGTTAGTGATGGATATTATAATTATAAAGAAGTTAATTTTATACTTTAATGTATTATGCATTTTCTGTTTTGTTGAATTAAAACAAATAATCAGTAGCGATAAAAATATACACATACTCGTATTATAAGACAATTTAGTTTTTTTACTTAATTTTCGTAATTTGATAAGAACTAAACACTAACAAAATAAACATATTTTCTATAAAAAATATAATATTTGCCTTCTAAAGAAAAGACATCAAGTAGTTGCATTAACTGGTAGCACTTAATGATTTTAGCGCACAAGTACTTATTCAAAATCAAGGGCCCGACGCACAAAGTCCCGTTACGGCTGGCGTAAAGCACCTCAAGGAAGAAGTAACGGTTACACGGCACAAAGTTTCACAGTTTGGGCTTACGAGCCTAATTAGCGCAGACCGGGCTCTGCACAAAACTTCCAAGTGTAATTTAGGATTATAAGACAATTATTGGAAATTAAGTTAAATGTTATGCGCTTGTTATTCTGTAGTTCGCGGACACGTGTCTCCTTCGACGCCTTACCCGCCGCCCACGCGCCCACGCCACCACCCAAACCATTCCGATCGGACACTCGCTCAATACGATTGCTTCATTCCTTCCCTCATTGTCCATACTCCGACATAAAGCCCATTCAAAAACTCCGCTCGACCGTAAAATTGACATTTTAAAGCGACGCGCCAATTGAAAAATATTGAATAGGTATCCCGCGTTTACTTTATATATATGAAATTATTGATACACGTGGAGTTAAGAAGCCAAACAAACCGATTGCTCAATTAAGTCAAGTTAAATCTGTACCTACGCTACTTTTGCAAAGACCAAGAGAGAACATCAAAGGAACTTCTTATAAACTTGTCGGAGTGGAGTTGTACTAACACGCCATCGATACTTACTAGAAAAGTTTTAAGCGGCAAACATTAACCGTATGAAGGCGATATATATACATGTATGTAGATTAAAAACAAGAACATAAATATCTATAAAAATAAGTCCCTACTGAGTGACTGAAGCCATCAACACCCAGTTGGGCCCTTGGACCTAGAAAGATGGAATTTTGCATAAATGCTCCTTTTCTGATGGCGGCAAGGGATAAAATGAGATTTCGCAAATTTCCCACGGGGTAGGAAGCGAAGCCGTGGGCGCAAGCTAGTCGTGATAAATAAACATTAAAAGAATATTTTTGAAAGTTTAGCATCTTAACTGCGTAATACTGTGAGTTTTTCACATTTTCCCCGCGATTTGAGACATTTCAAAGTGAAGGGCGCTGACAAAGAAAATAAAAACTGTCGTGGCTGAGACATCGCACTCTTTATGCAAAGAAGGCGAAGCGCCGTAATCTGCGGTAAGTGCGCCCAGGTGCTACGCAAGCGCTACGAGTGCTACGAGCTACGAGCTACGAGGCCGCACCTCTACGATACAATGCGCCATTTATAGCCTATGAGGGTGCCGTGCCATCCTTAACGTACTTCAAACTTGAATATGAAGCCGCGCTCTATGGCGGTTGAATATGCTTAAAACCTTGCAAATTGCGTCAAAATATCCTACGGCCGTGGACAAGTTTCAGTCCCTTAAGAGTACAACAATAAGGCATAGTAATTAAATGAGAGAGCCACTTTTCGTAATTGTCAGTTTTGACGTTAACTTTAAATACTTGATATGGCTCTTTCTCCACTTGCTACCCGATATTGTCATATTTACTCTACGAAGTATTATCCAAAGTATTATTATTAATTATTTTAAGCTCACAGAAATATATCGGGATAGAAGGAAAGAGTTCATTGATTTGTATGAGAGCTGAGCGTTTAAAATTTTGCATACCTTGGTATTTTGACGTCACGAGTGTAATTTAGTACGGACATACCTCGATTAACGGCGCCAACTGTCGTGGTGGTGTTTGAACAGTGCCCTAAGCACGACTTGTCGAATCCTGCGTTACGTTACGGTTATCGTATCGAGATCGAGAAATCTCATACTAAATTTTTGTTCCAAATACGCTCACGGGCGGGCGCTGTTCCAAATGTCATACAAACTCGTTACAGTTTACTATTCGATTTTACGTGACGCAGGATTCGACAAGTCGTGCTTAGGGCACAGTTCATTATTGAACAACAGCGTAATTGTTTTTAAAACCTGACATTGCACACGGAAAAAGTTCGGGAGCTGGAACGCATAATGAGGTTCTCAGCCCTTATTTTTGGCACACGAGGTGCATACACTCTTTTCTTCTATCCTGATATAATTCTGTTTATAAAGTGGATTTTTTAATACGGTTTAGAAGCTATTGACATTCCTTTTATCAATTGCAATTAAATGGACATGCAACGATTGTGGTGTTCGCGAACAAGCGTGCGGATGCATCTAGCTTTTAATATTGTCTTCGGAGAGTTGTTACTAAAGCGCAGTGCCTCATTGAACTGAAAACTATTAGATACCCTTTGTAAGCACTTAGAAAAATTATTCGAGTTTTAGAAATACTTCGGCTGTCAATGGCGCTTCTTATGTCAAAATAAGAGATATCAATCAGAGTTCACCCGAACCAGAATAACTTGAATTGTAATAAAAAAATACATATTTTACCTTATTTTCTCATTTGATATTTAGTATTGAAAATTAAAACAATTATTACTTATTTATTTTGTAGGCATGTATTTTACAGAAATGCGTTATTTTTATTCTACTGCATAAGATGTATTACATTACTATCGTTCACTTATTCTTTTTAATTTAGGGAATGTACTCGAACATCAAACAATAAATGCTTCACCTGAAACTTTTTAATCAAACTAAAACTACGACCCCAGGAGAAAACTGCTTATCCTAAAAATATTACAAGTGTTTTTAATTTGTACCTAGGCTACAACTACGACATATTAAGTTGTCAACTACAAATTAGGAGTTAAGTTTCAAAATTGGCTATGACAGGATCACAACTTGTGTTTGTTAACACGTCACGTCTGTTCGGGACATCAGCCATACGGCTCTGTCGAGCCAGCGTTTATTATTAAATCCGTCACTACGGAACATAATACAGTCATATTTCGGCTAAATCTCGAGTTTGCAGCATGACGACAACATAAATTGTCTTCACGCCAAGTGTATCGCGTGACGAATTTGGAGACGATTTATCTCATGTGTGCGCGGGGTATAAAGAAGGGGCGCTACACCGCGCGGCCGCGCGCCGTTACATGCATATTTCATCGTCGCTAGACTCGCTAGCTGGCTAAACATTGAGATCGTATCAATAGCTTGCTAACTTTATTTTATGCAAATAAGAGCGCACACAATAGGCGAGAGTAGACTACGAGTACACTGGAATTTATTTCTTACCGCCGTACGTCAATGTGAATATATTTAACTTGAGATAGCTTTTGTAAGGAGAGAGATAGTGACTTTGTTCAAGAATGTTAGAGTTCTATAAGCATCTTGTTCAACTTATAAACAGTAAGGTAAACAGTATAAAAATACGTAATAATAATAACTAAATAATTAAGTAAACCTTAATAATAATGACGCCGATGACAGTGTCAAGCATTTGATGCTGATTAGTGATTATACAATATCTATACTTAGTGCAACATAATATAAGAGTAGAAATTAAATATTGTGACCAAAGGGCTGGCAGTTTTCTCTCTCAAAGAATCAGCATCGCTATTCAGCGAGGCAACGCTGCCAGCCTTTTGGGCACTATGCCACGGGGGCCTTATTTAGATTTAATTTAGTTTTAAGTTGTAGTTTATTTAGTTTAAGCTTAGATTTAATGTCGTTGTAAATTGCTTTTATTATGTAAATATATTTGTTAATAATATTTAATGTTGAACTATTGAAGTCGATCGTATTATTTTCAGGTTCCGTTATTACAAGAGCTTGACTGGGTTTGTAGTGTAACAAAGTCAAGTTGTGTCTTTATTATACCTACACTAAAGCTTATTTATATGTATGATTTGTTTTTTTTTTATTAATTTGGCCCCAACTAGAGAAACCATACCATCCTGTAACTCTAAAAATAATGCTCGTAATTGGATATTTCTTTCAGGGAAGTCCGAGAGCACTGTCAAATTACAGACACATATAAACAAAAAAAGGCACAAAAAAAAAATACAAATTGTTTACACTGCCTTACTCAACCGCCTGCTTATATTATCGTACAAGGTTATTATTACCGTCTGGTAAAATAAAAAATCAAACAGCAAAATATTATCAAGAATGTTCATGTTATAATCAACCTCACCCTCAATTAATCTCTACTCTTTTATATGTCGCAGTATACATATTATTAGGTGTTGTAATAAAACTGTTATTAAAAGTAAAACTTAAAATTCTATAAAAAGGGGGGGGGACATTTTTGTGTTACATTTGACGAAGCTTGTTGCTGATTTATCTCTGTGTTCTTTTCATTGTTTGTAATTTTTGTGTGTATTAATTCAATAAATATATCTTTTTTTTTTATAAATGAAATAATAGATGTCATGTTAAAATGTAGGCACTGAAATTTGTGACGTCTGTCTGATTATCCGCCGACCCCGCAGATCCTAACGGCATTTTTCTTAGCGCAAAAATTAAATATAACACGTTACTTCTAAAAATAAACTTGAATGGAAAAGTAAATAAAAAAAATGTTAAGTATTATTGAGAGTTTTGCTCGCAGAAATGCATTTTTTCGACGTGGTCCAACATGCAACCGGGAATTTCCATTGGCTGTCGTTGGTTTTGTTTTTAATCAAATGGATGGAGCGATGCTTTGTTCCGGAGGCCGATGTGCCAGCACATGCCGATCAATTTATTGATACTTGTTACTGATAGTGTGTGTGTAAGTGTGTAATAAAGCAATGCTAAAGAACACTATCTGTCCACTGATACGTGAGTTTTGTGGCCAACTATTTAAACTTTTATAGTATTTATTGCTATGTATCTGTTATTATCGTCATTAATTGTAATTATATGTATTTTATGCTTTTGTTATGTATTTTCGTTAGTTGCCTAATAGGCAATGCCTATAAATAAATTAGGTACTTTAAAAAATCTAAATAGCACCACCTGTGCCCTAAGCACGACTTGTCGAATCCTGCGTTACGTTACGGTTATCGTATCGAGATCGAGAAATCTCATACTAAATTTTAGTTCCAATTACGCTCACGGGCGGGCGCTGTTCCAAACGTCATACAAACTCGTTACAGTTTACTATTCGATTTTACGTGACGCAGGATTCGACAAGTCGTGCTTAGGGCGCTGTTTTAATCTTTTCCTACCCAAATTCAATTATGGTTAATAATATTTCAGTAGAGAGTAGATTCAGGTAGAGATCGCTCTGTAGCGATAAGGCCGCCCGTTGATACCTTGCATTTTCTTTGTGCCTATTTCTGTTTCCTTGGTTATGTGGTCGCGAAAACTGCGATATGAAAGAATCGTAGGCTTTAGAATAGGAAAAGAGGAAAAAGGTTCATCATTTGTTTTTCACAAACTGATGTACCTAAGTATTAAATTTAAAGGATGCATCCAAATTGGCCTTCTCAAAAATTTACCAAGATTGAATTTTAGGATTCACGAGAAAATATTTTAATTCTCCGCACGAAAGGTTTTTTTTAATAAAAAAATGTAAAGCTTAGAGCTATAAAGACACACGTATATTACTTATTGCTCGTAACAATAAAACTTTATGTACCAGTTAAATTCTCGTAACCGTAAAACTAAGTCTATAGCGGCTTTGGAATTACTTAACATAGGCCACACACTTAAAACCATTCGTGACTTCAGTTACGTGTCAGTAAACTGGGGAAGTACATTCCAGTGCCCCAAGCACGACTTGTCGAATCCTTCGTCACGTAAAATCGAATAGTAAACTCTAACGAGTTTGTATGACGTTTGGAACAGCGCCCGCCCCTGAGCGTATTTGGAACTAAAATTTAGTATAAGATTTCTCGATCTCGATAGGATAACCGTAACGTAACGCAGGATTCGACAAGTCGTGCTTAGGGCACAGTATTAACATCGTCATGAAATCGTAACTATACTGCAATAGATAAAAAGTAAATAGACCGTAGAATTCTGAAGAAACCCAAACCAAAGTACCCTTTTTAACCGACTTCAAAAAAGGAGGAGGTTCTACGTTCCACTGTATATGTTTTTTTTTTAATATATGTACATCGATTACTCCGTCAATTGTAAACTGATTTTCAAAATTCTTTTTTTATTCGAAAGGGTATACTCCTGAGGTGGTCCCATTGTCACCAAGTCATGATCTGATGATGGGATCCCAGGGAAATCGTGGGCAACCCTCAAATTTTACAGGCACTTACTATGTGTTTCATATATTTTCTAAGGTTATTCAAGTATTTGCGTCTGGTAGTCATCATCTCATGATGATGAGCTGATGATGGAAGGTACAACTCCTTAGCGGTTAGGAGTTGGAGGATAATTCTGAAAATGTTAAATCATTATTCGAAAGGGTATACTCCTGAGGTGGTCCCACTGTCACCAAGTCATGATCTGATGATGGGATCTCAGGGAAATCGAGGGCAACCCTCAAATTTTATAGGCACGTATCATGTGTTTCATATATTTTCTAAAGCTATTCAAGTATTTGCGTCTGGTAGTCATCATCTCATGTTGATGAGCTGATGATGGAAGGTACAACTCCTTAACGGTTAGGAGTTGGAGGATAATTCTGAAAATGTTAAGTCAACGTAAAATTGTGAAATAAAAATCTTTTAACAAAAAGGTGCTTCATTCAAAGAATATTCCGCTCGCACCGCACCGACTTCATATTTCTGCTGCTTAGTGCTAGGCCATAAAACTTTAGGCTTTAGTTTCTGTTGTCCGAAATAAATGCATTTTATTTTATTTTACTTATTTATCATTATTTTAAAGGATTATTTTACGTTTTTTTTCCGTTTTTTTCTGAGGTTTTTTTTTTGAAGGCGGTTTTACCTTTTTGTTAATTTACCTTCATAATCTTAACAGACTACAATGAAGACCTAAAGGTTTTTTTACATTAATTCTAACTGTTAACCCCTCAGTCTTAAGGAATTTATAGGTAGTTTCTGACATAAATAAAAATGATAGGTAGTTAGGTGTTATTTTTTTTATTGTTTTTATGCATAACGGACAAATAGTATAGGTATATCGTATGGTACCTTCGGTACTCCGTTTTTGTTGCCGATATTGTGGCACTAAAATTAGCGCCAGCAATATGAGCCGCGCGCAAGTCCGCACGAGCGGCATGAGTGCCGCCGGCCGCGCGCACCGTTCCCCGCCGGCGGGCTCGCAACACCGTTAATTTTTCAGAATATTCCAAAGGGCATACCTATACTTATATCCTCTTATGTATATTTAATGTAGTATTGGAACTCTGCTGCGTGTATGCATTCTTCGTACATCATCACATCTGTTCATACTTTTTCCCAGCACTAGACCGAGTTGACTCGAGCACATTTGTTTTCTAGGGACTATACAATACAACCCCAGACAATCCATCTCTCTCTAAGCCTTCTTCTCCTTCTTCCTGTAGGCTATTCAAGTTTCATATGAAATATATCTATGATATGAAGCTTTCCAATCCAAGTCACATCCTAGACAAGACAAGACAGCTGTTGGACAACGACCTTCCCCAAGGCACTCCGCGGCCGCCAGCTCCGCAGCAGCCAACGGCTTTCCGTTTGTATTCACTGTTTTATTATTTTTTGTTTCAACTTTCAACTGAACAAAAGACGTTTTTCAAGCGTTAAGTATTTAAATTTGATCCGACATTCTTTTGTATAACCTATTTAAAGCATAAAGTCAAACGATTGTACTTAAAACAATAAGCGTCGAAAAGGTTTGAATTCAAATACAGTTATAATTAAATGTAACATTTGAAACGTAACTGAGCCGTTTTTCTTTAGAGCCGAGGCGGCGCATGTAACGGGCAACTTCGGAGTCACTGCTTATTGTTCTAGCTTATTTAGCAGATACATATTATGGAACCTTTCGTAGGATTTCGAATTGAACCTGGCAACTTTACAGGATACTGATACCCATTAATTTACGAAGTCCAGCTATACTTATTGTTTCTTTAGCGTATACAAGGCAAAATACCTGGAAAAGCTGAATGCTACTCGGGCCGTACGCTGCTTAGAAAGGAACTATACGAGTAAGTACTCGAATTTTTCTAAGAGGGTGTTTCCTTACTCTGCAAAGCCGGCCTTTCCGAAAGCGTCCTTAGCACCTAATGAATTATTTACAATACTCTTCCTGGAATAGTTATTTTGAGAACACAATGACGTGTTATTGCCGTCGTTAAAGGAAAGTGCTTCGTGTCAGTCGTAGAAGTAAGGACCCAATCAATCGTGAATCATGTAAGATTTTTACCTTTACTTTAGGTACTTTATTAGTACGTTTCTTATACGCCATGCCGTTTTAAGAACAACATTCGGCTAGACTAGTCTGTTGTATATGCCTACAAATATATTTATTTAAGTATTAATTAAATAACGAAAATATTCAAACGTCGAGCCAATTTAAATACAGTGTAGGTTTAAATATCCTTGGGAAGAGCAACACAACGGCGGATATTATTCAAGTGATTCATTACCGAATAATTGTGCATATTATATTGGTATACCTACATATATCTACAGCATTCTAAAAAAACAGGTTTTTCCCATTCCGATGTAGAGAACCGCCTTAAAAGGCCATATTTCCTGAAATAGCGCGGCGCCTGGCAAATGGCGGAGCGGCAATGGCGCCTTCGCTAAACTTCGCGCTGAATATTTAATACGGCAACCTTACAAGCTATTTAGACATTATCTTGTTTAAAACATGAAATGAAAATGACTGCAATGTATCGTTTCAGCGTCGCAAACAAAAGCCCTTTAGAAAGTTTGTTGTCGAACACCGGCGGTCCACGTAACTTTACGAAATAATATCAGCGAGCTTTCTTGCAGTGCACCGATGCAACTAGATTTGTAGATTTGTCGGGCGGTAGGCGCGGGATATCCAAATGTGTGCCAAAGGAAGGCGCGTCCCTGACCGAGTTCCGCGAGGCCGTGCTGTAACCGCACCGCGAGCTTGCACTGCCCCCGCTCACTCCACCCTCCGCCTCCGCGTTTCTAAACTCCGGAGAAGGAAAGTCATTCGATAAGCCGGAATTGATATCAATCTTTAACTCTTGCTTAACGACTCTTATAATCTCGTATTTCCGCAGCCAATTCCTACATATTTGATAAACATAATAAATTGGACGAAACCACACTGAAGATCGATATGGCAACAAAAGCAAATTAAGCATTTAATAGTGTTATTATATTATGAAAGAAATAGGCAGGTAGCATGTATTCAATTTTGCGCCACACAATTTGCACATGTACGAGCTTTGCAACTGGCAAGTCTAAAATGATTGTGAGTGTGTGTTAATAATCGCCCACACCGCACGCCCCCGACCCATATTCATAGCAGCCCTTATTTACTCTAAATTGTCGGCGGTGTCTTGTGTTGGCGTGCCATGAATACTGTGTGCTCACTAATTGGCTGCTTTGAGTGGTGTCAAGTCTTGATTCCAGTTCGTTTTGGCACGTGTATCGTGCTAGTACGTACTCATAATTCATATTCCGTACATACAATTAACACCACTAAATAACAATAACTTAAAAAACATAACTTGTCACTTGTTTTCTGTGAAAGATCAGATGGCATACATTACCTGATACCGATTAAAATGATACCGAGCTCGAATGTAAAAAAATATTTTTTATATACCTATCAAGCAAAAAAAATGGATGATTCCCTGGAGAATGGGTAGGGTTCTGGTTTGGGATGCGACCTGTGTCGATACAGTAGCACCCTCACATCTCCAGGGAACCACACAAAAAGCTGGTGCGGCGGCAGAAACGGCTGAAAATAGAAAAAATTCTAAGTATCAATCTCTCGGTCCGAATTATAATTTTGTTCCTGTCGGGTTTGAAACTTTGGGTCCATGGGGTCCCAGCGCTTACAAGCTTATTTCTGAGTTACAAAAGCGCTTAGTTGATGCAACTTGTGACCAAAGGGCTGGCAGTTTTCTCTCTCAAAGAATCAGCATCGCTATTCAGCGAGGCAACGCTGCCAGCCTTTTGGGCACTATGCCACGGGGGCCTTATTTAGATTTAATTTAGTTTTAAGTTGTAGTTTATTTAGTTTAAGCTTAGATTTAATGTCATTGTAAATTGCTTTTATTATGTAAATAAAGTAGTATATACTATTAAAAAAAAAAAAATTAGACTGCGCAAGATTTTTGTGTTATTTGACGCGTAATAACTTAATAACCCACGCTGCCGTAGAGTCGTCCATTAAAACTAGATAAAAATCGGATCAGATGAGAATTGATAACGTTATTGATCTATGTGACGCAATGTTATAAGCAAAAATGTTTTTGTCTTATCTTCATTTCACAGTAGTTTAATTTAAATATTGGATTCGAGATTAAGAAATGCTATAATACAATTATTATTTGTTAATTTCGTTTTGCCATATGAAACTAGTTAATGTTAGTAACAAAATAGTGTACATATAACTACCTACTGTGAAGTGTGATTGAGTTTTTTTTATATACAACAAGGCAGGCAAACGAGCAAGTGGGTCACCTGATGGTAAGTGATCACCACTGCCCTGATACCAGCAACCCCGGGGGATTTTCGAATATGTTGCCAAACTAGGAGCTAAGATGAAATGCCATTTGGGCCCGTAATTACACCGGCGGCTGTCGGTGTGGAGAGTAAGAACTCTCCATACCGAAACACAACAGTGCAGGCACTGCTGCTTAGCGGCAGGATTAGCGAGTAAGATGGTGGTAGCCATCCTATCCGGACGGACCTCGCACGAGGTCCTATCACCTGCACAGTATCAATAAAATTTAAAAATGCTGAGGTACGTCTACGTAATTCTTTACATTACGTTCATTGGAGTAATAATTAATATCGAATTTATTATTTACTAGCTGTTGGCCGCGACTTCGTCTGCGTAGATTACGGTTATCGCTATCCCGCGGGAACTATATAATTTTCCCGAATAAAAAGTAGTCTATGTTATTCCTCAATATTCAAACTATCTTCTTACCAAATTTCATCTAGATTGGTGCAGCGGTTTTTCCGTGAAGAGGTAACAAACAGACAGACAGAGAGACAGAGAGACAGAAAGACAGAGAGACAGAGAGACAGAGTTACTTTCGCATTTATAATATTAGTTAGGATAGTTAGGATAACACGCACTGACCATCCGATAAGATAATTTTCGAGCTTTTCGAAGTCAATATTGTTTTTTTTGTCATTAACAACCACCTACTCTAGTAAATGTAGCTGTGGTTAAACGCTTAATTATCCTTAAAATTTTCGTATAAATCTTTTTTAAAGTGATAAAAAAGACAAGTTGAATATTGATATTTATTCACCAAGGGCTATTCTGCTCTAAAAATAGTCCAGTTTGGGGAAATACAGAGGAAGCATAGTGCGTTCTTCACTTTCTGCAAACTTGTTAATGTGTGTCTTAAAGCTTCTTAATGTTTTAGTTTTGTTTTACTGGAAATCTGTTAGTTATTGTGTGGAAAAACTAAATCGGCTTATCACATCACGTCTATGTATAACGAGTATAAATCCCGGCGTTTCGAGTGTCTTGGCAAGACGTGTAACATGATGTGGGTAGGCAGACTTGGGCAGACTGAGATAAGATTACTGCATGATGTTTCACTTAACATCACATAAAAAGTGTGGTCTCACAAGCAAAAGGTTCGAGCCCAGGCTCGCATTCCAAATTTCTGGGAATGTATGTGCGAAAGTGCATAAAATATTCATATTTTAAGATATCGATGTGCTTAGGTATTGTAGGCCGAACACGAAGTTTTCGAATCCCGCGTAACGTAACGTTATCGTATCGAAACCGAGAAACTTCATACTAAATTTTAGTTCAAAATACGCTCACGGGTGGACGCTGTTCCAAACGTCATAAAATTTTCTCGATTATGTTACTCAGGATTCTAAAACTTCGTGCTCGTGCCTCTGTATCTTTCTGGTGATAGCAAAAAAGATACTGAAACGCGAAACTTAAAAATAAAGAAGAAAAATGTTCATGACCCCGGGTCAGCGGGCGGGCGGCTGATCTTAATGCCCCGGCGTGTGTCCTGTAGCTACTTACATTTACATAATTTCGTAAGTCTCGTAATTAAGACATCCAGCCTTCTGCCGCCCGTCCCACCACCAAAATAAACTTTGGAAAACAAAAATAGACCCAAAATTTCATAAAATAAATCTTGTGAATATACTTTAATAGGTTTCCAAGCGGGAGCTGCCTCCGCGCCGCCCACGGTCTTCTTAAAGACTGTTTACTTTATTTTCATAATAAATTCAGTAAATACAATAAATATTGACACAATCTCGGGCGTGTTGATGTTTTATTTATAAATACAAATTATATGGCTCGAACGGTTGTTTAACCCTGATGAATAATACAATTTGAGCATTATTAGAAAGCAGTATCAATCAAAAGGGCCGCTACCATTAAAAGGTATTTATAGTTATTGAGTTACACAATTCCTGCTTATCCTGATTCCAACGCCTACGGGGACGACGCGCGTCAGATCTCGGAATTCAATACGGTGACATTAACTAAGATTCTGAACCCTTTGCGTCCTTCAATTCACGTGTTGACGGGACATCCACATCAAACACACGGCTAGGCTATATCGACCAATATTCACAGCAATTAGCTTAATTAGGAAACAGCTATAATTATAGCGGAACAGGCCGCCGCCGCTATGTGTCGTGATAACGAAATTAAAGTGGATTATAATTGTAATTGACCGAGCAATTTTTTGTGTTCTATTATACCAACATAGTAGGTGTCAGGAAGTGATAGTAATCAAGTTAAAGAGAGAGAAAAACAATAAACAAACTGTGCATGACTGCGTCAAGTCGTAAACTTGCGCCTATTTGTTAGTGGTTTATATTGTTAGTTTGTTATCAATATAATTATTTAATACATACTAAAGGCACTGAAGTTCATAATTTGTTTGTTTTTCCTTGCAAATGGATAGCTATAGCGTATTAAAGGGTATTAGTGATAGTACCTTCTATAGATTACCTATGGCTTTTTATGAGTGTTAGTACACAGTGGTAACAATAACTCTGTATTAGCACAACGCCTTGTTGTAGTTGTTGTATCTAGATCTGATACCAAGCAACAAACTAGAAGTTTTACGTCTCGCCACCGGCGTGGCGTGTTCTCCCAGAGGAAGGACTACGGATTAGTCCGAAACATATCGAGCTATACTCGACTGATATACGTGAGTGATCCGTTTATTTCACCATAAAACTAGAAATGGTAGAAATAATCGTATCATTAAAATGGTGGTTCGAAAAATTTGGCAAAATTCTGTTACTTACCTGATCATGAGTTGTTAATAAACCAATTTAATAGCACAATCATTTGCAATGAGCGTGTCCACCATCAGATACCTTAGAATACCTGGTACCTGGGTAACATTGGCATTAATTCTACTAAGTGAACGATCAGAGCTCTAGAAAGTTGTAGGTTGAACATGAATCACTCGCAGGAACTCTGAGCATAGGCCTGGGGCTTAATGTATTTACCCGCGAAGCCCTGACCCGGCAAATCGCAGATTAAAGCGTGTAACTTAATGTTTCCCGCTCGCATCACGTCACTTTGCTGCGCTAGTGTTGGAGGCCAGTGGGACTAATCAAATCCCCTATTGGGTCTGTTAACAATTTTAAAGGTGATTTTGCGGGAAACAAATGTGTCGGATTTAATATTTATGGGATCGGACTTTACTTCCACCAACTGTACCTAATCCGTTATTTTACATAATAAAATAGTTCAATCGAGCGCTGACACGTGCATTCAGTGTTACAGTTTACTTACGATGTGAATATACATGACGCACCAAATGATCTTAGTACGTAAGTATTATAACAGTTGTAGCACTTGTCACTTTTTTGCATTCGGGTGCCGTTACAGAGGACCTACACATACAAAAAAAACGGCACCCGACTGCAAAAAATTAACATGGTTCTTAATTAAAGGACCAGGCATAGACATTTAATTTTTTACTTTTTATAGGTTTTTTCATGTCGGGGGTTATTTAATTTTTTACTAGAAGTTACTACGTAGCACAAGTACCTACATATCGATCTTGCATGTATTATAAATAAGTCAATTAGAATTTTCTCAAACTAGTAGCAATCTGAACAGTTATTTCTTGGTAGGTACCTACATAATTATGATCAATGATCAATCGAATTACCAACAGCGAGAGCACCTCAGCCACAGAGACAACAAGCTCGCGCTTAACCGTTTCTTTATTTAAATAAAACCGTTAATGGGAAAAGTTAAATAGGATTCCGAGGAGCAATTCAATGTGCAAATAAAAATATTTTCAGCTAACATTGTTAGAGGCGGTCGAGGGCCTATGCCGACGGCGGCGCGGCCGCGGCGCTCGGGGGAATTTCTATTATTCAACGAAACGTTAGGCGTTGTCAAAGCCTAGCCGCTGTTCACTTTAACTAGGTATTCGATCGCGGCTGATTAAGTAAACGCTATAAGATAAACGTCCTAATGTTGTCACCTTAATTCAAATAATTGACACCCTTCTTGTCAACTTTATTGCTATGATTTTAAGACTGAAGGTGCCAACTATTGGTTCAGTGTCGGGCACTGGGACATTTACCCTTACGGAGTTTCGACTCGTGTTTACCTGCTGAGCACTAAAAGTTAAAGGCGCTAATGGAGTGAGTGATCTTACTCGTTATTATATTTTGACTGTGTATGCGAAAGGCTCTGTGTATGACAGTAACTAAGGACAACCCTAGTAGTATCCCCAGCTCCATATGGAACGCAAATAAGATTTCGACTGGCCTCCGAACATACTGGCCTCACTTTGAGTAATCGTACAAGCTGTTTTATGCACAGTAAGATTACAACAAAAATGTTGATGATATCCCTTACGGTCCAATGTTGCCTGAGCCATAATTACAAACCATTTCCCTTAATCTAGATGGTATCCTCTACACCCGAGTAAATGGAGATACAGCTCGCACCTGCCGCTAAGGGAGGTTAAATGAATGTTATATTGCCAGTTTATAACGCGTTAAAAAATCAACCGGCCCACTCCGGTGCTTAGGGCAGGGCTACCTTAAAAATTAACTGGATATATTTTTATGACCCGGCTACCAAACTCGGATAATGTTACATTTTCATAGGTAGCAGTTTTTTTACATGAATTTACCGTGAGACTCAAACATAGTGAAATAAACGGATCACTCACATATACATATAAAATCAGCCGCAGTCAGCTACGACGAGTGGTCGCGGCAATAGAGCCCTGGCGCGCAGCGGGCGTTTCTCTGCCGCCGAGCCATGCACTCACAGAGGAAGGACTACGAAGTAGTCCGAAACAATGTCGGGGTAAGCTCGACTTATATAATACACTTAAATGAAAGATCTGTTTATTTCACTGTGGTCAGCACTTTTTAGGGTTCCGCACCTCAAATGGAAAAACGGAACCCTTATAGGATCACTTTGTTGTCCGTCTGTCTGTCAAGACCCTTTTTTTCTGGAACGCGTCGAGGTAGCATGCTGAAATTAATAACAAATACTCAAGCTTGCAGTCCCTTGAAGCTGTGAAAAAATCAAACAAAAGATAAAGTCATTAAAAAGGTTGCTTCCATACAAATTGCCGTACTGTGAAAACCTAAAGGGTACTTCCAGTGGTCCTAGAAACTTGAAATTTGGTATGAAGGTCACAATTACTCAGAAAAATCTCAAAATATTTGTTTTTTATTTCTGTCTGTATAATGTCACAGATCAATATGTTGTTTCTCTCTCTCAATATAAAATGACCCCACAATGCGTACATTTTGCTTAGGAGCAGGGCTCTGGTAATACTGGACAACTTAAAAAACTGGAGAAAAGCGGGAAAAACTTTGTACGTAACCCTCAGTGCGCGACTCTCACTTGGCCGGGTTTTTTTTCATTGTAGTTATTGTTCCATTACTACGAATTCACAATTTAAAATGGAGAATAACCAGTTTAAGTAATTGGCAAATTATTATTTTCATTGAATAAAACTGAAAGCAATATATACCTACCGATCGGCAGAAAGCAGGCAATGCCCACTCTGGCGTTAACAACTGGTTGTAATTTAAAGGAACGTTTTATTATTTCCAGCTAGGACGAGAACAAAAAAATAACTGATATAATAATGGTTTTGTTTGTTCTCAAAACGCAATTAACCGAGACCACTACCGTCACCGCTCGGTTACGTTTCGTAAATAAACAAATGTCTATAGAATTAATTAAGTCTCTTAGATTAACATTAAGGAAATCTATTAAAAGTATCAAAGGTTTCCTATTTTGTAATTAAGTTGAAATCGTATACCATTATTTACTTTAATGTTAGATGAAAGCATTTTTACTAAGTAAGATGTTTAATGGAAAAAGTTTTAATGGAATTTGATGAACGAAACGATTCAAAAGTCGTTCCTAATACAAATTTCTTAAAAGCAATTATCTGTGTTACGGACCTCTTTGCTGCGAATGCTTCGCCATTTCTTTAGAAAACGACTCGGTGCACAGTAACGAGATTATGCATTGATCGGAAACGAATTACGGTTTATCAGATATAAATTGACTTAATCTATAAATCTTCAGTGAAAAAAACTTCTGATATTTACAGAATACCTATTTAAAGTAACACAAACCGTAGGTTAGGTTCACATAATTTACAAGATGGCAATCTCGACACAAGAGGTACCCACCCATAACATAAATTGCATAAATTGCAGTATCTTTAAGGAAGCAGAATTTTTCACGAACGTGTATATAATACTAAAAGAGCAATAAAGGTAGAAAACAGTGGTCGTATAAGTATAGCAATTGCAGACAAGTCGCTGCCTCCGGCTGCGAGAGCCATACGGACATAAATTAGAAAAGAATGGTCGAAGTTCCGACTCTAATGCCAGATTGAACGGATTAAGCGTCTCTCAGGAAAACGCGCCGATCGCAGATAACGAGTCCCTTTTTTGACCTTACGAAAACATTTTCTACCTCCGTTAATACAAACGCAAAGTAACGACACTCCCCAACAGAAACGGTGCGTGAACCGTGCGTTACTTTTTTTTGAATTCATAGTAGAAAGATGTTTTCTTTTTATATCTTATGAAACATCAGGAAGGTAAAATAATGATAAACACATTCCCCACCTTTGCGCTTCGCAGTCGAGTAAAAATAAGGTGACCTTCGATAATTTTTCATACGCTCTCGGTTTCAATCTAAAGAGACCACCATAAAAAGGAAATAAAAACTGCGAACTACTCGGCGCACCAAAGTCTCTTACACTGAGACTAATTAAGCGTCACAATTAACTAGGTACCTCTACTAGGTAGCCAATATTAATGTTATAATACAAGAAGTACTAGGTAATCAGTTAAGTAAGAACGTCTATTTCACCTATATCGATAGCATTACAGACACACTTCACCATTTAGACTACTGAGTACAGAGCTTTGTCCTAGACCGGATAGAGGGCACCACTACAACTATTTCCCGCTGATATTTCTCTAAACCCCAATAGCTTTTAGTAATCTATACGGAAACGTTCCGACAAAGTTGGCTACCTTTCAAACTGATTGTGTTTGACATCTTATACTTCACGACACCAGATATCCTACCGTGCCCCCAGATTGTTTTTGAAATAGCTTAATACAAAATAGATTTCAAAATTATTTTGTTTTTTCATAAATTATATTACATTTATATTGTTTATCGTTTATCAGAAAAAAAACATGCATTATATTCTTACTTATCTACTAACTAAATTAAACTGTGCTGAAGGAGCACTATCTGTCTATTTGTACGTGAGATTTCTGACTTTTGAAACTTTTCTATAGTTAATATTTAATGTTTTGCTATGTATCTGTTATTATCGAGTTTCATTGTAATTATGTGTCTTTATATTTTAGTTAGTGTACTTACTGTAAATTCGTTATGATATAATATAATAGCACCACCTGCTTCAATCTGTTCTAAACTTTATTCCAGTATGGTTGCCTGGTAGAGATCGCTCTGTAGCGATAAGGCCGCCCATTGCTACCTTGTATTTTCTTTGTGCCTTATTTCTTGTTTTGCCTGTTATGCTGTGGCGCTCAATAAAGAGTTATTGTATTGTATTGTATTATCCTTGTGAAATTATTATTACTTTATTCTAAGGACCCGTTTTCAGGGTAGGTATAGACAGAGGTTTCATCCAAGCCCTTCCATTCGCTTCTATTTTGGGTTCTGTTTATCCATTCATTCCACGCTCTCTTGAGTGTTGCGGGCTGACCAAGTCCTCGCTGAATTCGTCCATCTTTGTTCCACCAATTTAGCGACAAGGATTGCCCATTTCCATTTCATAGATTTAGAATGATAGCGCATCAATTACCTATTTTTGTAGTTTATCTTATATCAAAGCTCCGCTTCTTATCTTTTATTAGGTTTATGTTTAATGTGCTATTACTATTATGTATAAATATGAAACTTACCTGGATCTAAAAAGTGTAGTCAAACGCTGGAACACGAAGATGCAACCTGAAAAAGAGAACATAAAACTCGTTAGTAAAAAAATACATGATAGATAGCCTAGTGGTTTGACCTATGGCCTCTCAAGCAGAGGGTCGTGAGTTCAAACCCCGGCTCGACCCTCTGGGTTTTTCGGAATTTATGTGCGGAATTACATTTGTAATTTATCATGAGCTTTTCGGAGAAGGAAAACATCGTAAGGAAACCTGCACACCTACGGAGCAATTCAATGATGTGTGTGAAGTTCCCAACCCGTACTGAGATCGCATGGGAACTATAGCCCAAGCTCTCTTATTCTGAGAGGAGGGCTGTGTCCAGCAGTGGGACGTAAAAAAAAGGCTGGTGATGATTATAAAAACTGTAACTGATGATAGTGATATAATCACAAAAGGGAGCAGGTGCAGCAAATCCAATTGAGCTTCTCAAATGTGATGTACAAATGTGTCAACAGCCGTAAGACCGCGGCGGTCGTCTGCGCCATATATATCTCAAGATATCTTGTTACAAGTATCACAGGTACCGACTACAAAGCCTCGTCAAACTCGAATTAAGACCGCTTTCTTGCCGCGGAGAGTGAATCAAGACGTGCTCACTTCCAACTTCTATAGCCCTCGTTTCGTCGAAAAATATTAATATTTGGAATTACGCGTAAGGACTCAACAACAATTGCTTCCTAAACTTTTATTGAAGCGACGTGATTCCGACTCAACTTAAGCACACGTAAGAGTCGTTGTCAAAATTTTATGTTGAAATGAAGTTAGGTAATGCTGTGCGAACATGTTGAATGATAATAGTAATTTATGCAACTGCTAGATAATGAGTGTTATAAGGCCTAATTATGTTGAGTTGCATACATTACTTTATCTACACACATATAATTAAGTATTCTATGATGGGTTCAGAAGCCGAAGGCTTATAATACCTATCACAAATGTGACTGTATTTATTTATTTATTAAAGACAAACATACCGAGCACGCTTCGTATTGAATGTTTTTAGGGTTCCGTACCTCAAAAGGAAAAAGCGGAACCCTTATAAACTTTGTTGTCTGTCTGTCAAGACCCTTTTTCTCTGAAACGCGTGGAGGTAGCATGCTGAAATTACGAGGGCTGTTTGATAAGTACCAGTTTTCTAAATATATTAATATCACTGGCCGCAAATAAGTATACCACCTTTTTAAGCCATTTTTCAGAGGCGGGAAAATTTAAAAAAAATGGCATTTGTTTTTTTTTTCTCATTTGACAACGATTCAGTGAAGGCGTGAACTTAAAATTGTTAATGGAGAAAGAACAGCATCGGTCTGTAATTAGATTCTTATTTTTGGAAGGAAAAACATGTGATGAAATAAAAGTAAGAATGCAAGCGGTTTACCATGAATGTCCTCCTTCTATGACAACCGTCAGATATTGGTATAACGAGTTTAAGCGGGGGAGAACAACCGTCTTTGATGAGGATCGCCCAGGCCGGCCAGTTGAGGTGATTACAGACGATATGGTTAAGAAAATTTAAAATATCGTTTTAGCCGACCGCCGAATTAAACTTCGAGAAATCGTTGATGCTGTAAACGTTTCAATCGAGAGGGTACAACACATATTAGAAGAAAAATTGGGTATGAAGAAAGTATCGGCGAGGTGGGTGCCGCGTTTACTCACGGAGGAGCAAAAACGGAACCGACTGACTACTTCGGAGCAGTGTTTGGCCGTGTTCAAACGTAACCCGAAGGAGTTTCTGCGTCGTTTCGTGACCGTGGACGAAACGTGGGTCCACCACTACACCCCGGAAATGAAAGAGCAGTCGAAGCAGTGGATTTTACCGGGTGAACCTGCTCCAAAGAAAGCAAAAACCGTCCCATCGGCTGGAAAGGTCATGGCGACCGTTTTTTGGGATTCGCAGGGATAATAACATATTGACTATTTAGACCGTCCAGAGTTGTGACGGCTAAATTAGCACAGTTACGCTATGAACTATTGTCTCACCCCCGTATTCTCCAGATTTGGCCCCATGCGATTTCTTTTTGTTTCCCAACCTAAAAAAATGGCTCGGTGGCAAGCGATTTGGATCAAATGACGAAGTCATTCCCGCCACAGAGGCCTATTTTAATGACTTTCCAAAATCATACTTTTTGGATGGTTTATTGAAGCTTGAGTATAGGTGGAACAAATGTATAGAGTTAAAAGGTGACTACGTAGAAAAATAAATGCATATATAAAAAAAAATGTTTTTTTTTTCCATAAACGGGTACTTATCAAACAGCCTTCGTAATATCAAATACTCAAACCCGCGGTCCCTTGAAGCCGTGAACAAATCAACCGTCTAAGTCGACGCAATCAAAAGATACAGCGATTAGAAAAGCTATTTCCATACAAATTGCCGAAATCCGAAAACCTAAAAGCTACTTCCAGCTATCCTAGAAACTTGAAATTTTGTATGAAGGTAGCTCATGCCACCCATACCGAAAAGTCCCAAAATCTGAAATTTTTATGTCTGTCTGTAGACTTCACAGGCCAATATAAGTTGACCCAACACTGCGTACATTTTGCTTATGAGCAGGGCTCTGCTAACAACTGCTCTTAAAACACTGGGGAAAAGCTTTAAAATCTTTCTACGGCACCCGCATGCGCGAGTCCGACTCGCACTTGGAAGGTTTTTTTGTTGTAAATTGTTTCGATTTCGAAGATGACTCAAATTTTAAACTCATAACGACATCGAATTCGATACCTATCGAAAAGTCATTACGACATAGAATTCGATGTCTTAATGACTTTTCGATACTGGCTGTCGAAATGCTGGTAATTTTTTACGGTTTCGGAACACATTATGGAGGACTTATGATATGTGTGTAGATAAATAACTTTTTTATACTTACTTAAATTTTGGATTTTGGAGCACACGACTCGTCTCATCCAAAAGGTTATAAATGTGTTTTTAAATGAACTCGAGTCATGAAAATACAAAAGTTGGTCAGGCATAAACAAGTAAAGAGTAAAATATAGTTAGGACTAGGGGTTGGAAATAGGCCCATAACGGGGTGTCCTTGGAGTTGGAGCAAGCACGCACGAAAATTGCATAAATCTACTTGACTTGCGAACTGAATACGAATATGAACTAAAAAACAATTACTTTGCTCACCCGCGACCACTAATGACAAATAGTTATATCTGTGCGGCAAATGTATGTTTCCATGCAACACCTCCACCTCCACTGCTACACGAATCAACACATGCCACACAGACCCAACTATCACCACCACCACTATACTAAACGCTGACGCGTTTCGGCACTCTCCACGAGGCCATTTACGAAGCACAACAACAACCGCTCAACATGCCACCACTTCCACTACTGACATATGTAAACCATGTACTCAACTTAGTTAATGACAAAACCAACGTACCCACTAATATTTTATAAATTCCAAACTACCCTTTTATGTAAGTCCTAAACTACCCTTTTTTAAGAAATGAATTCCAAACTACCCTTTTTATTTTTATTTTTAATCTACGCCAGGTACCCCGTTATTTTTAACCGAGTACGGTAAAAAGAGAAGTCATGTTCTCATTATTACTATGACACATTATTAAAATTAGAACCAAATCGTAACAAAGGCGAAGAAACCAAATTAACTTGTTCATTAATAATAGACCCCATGTTGTTGTACCTAATTATTTCCAATTGTTCTAAAACCGATAGCCGCAAACCCTTATCACAATAATGTAAAATTTCGTACGTATCTGAGTCTAACAACGAATGATTCGTTTCTAATAAATGCTTGGCAAAGTTTGATTTCTCTCACAAACTCACTTGTGGCGACTGTAGTCAAGTATACATTGGACAAACCGGTCGAAGCTTTGATACTAGATTTAAAGAGCATGTCTCGTCATATAGGCATGATCATCCAGAGAAATCAAACTTTGCCAAGCATTTATTAGAAACGAATCATTCGTTGTTAGACTCAGATACGTACGAAATTTTACATTATTGTGATAAGGGTTTGCGGCTATCGGTTTTAGAACAATTGGAAATAATTAGGTACAACAACATGGGGTCTATTATTAATGAACAAGTTAATTTGGTTTCTTCGCCTTTGTTACGACTTGGTTCTAATTTTAATAATGTGTCATAGTAATAATGAGAACATGACTTCTCTTTTTACCGTACTCGGTTAAAAATAACGGGGTACCTGGCGTAGATTTAAAATAAAAATAAAAAGGGTAGTTTGGAATTCATTTCTTAAAAAAGGGTAGTTTAGGACTTACATAAAAGGGTAGTTTGGAATTTATAAAATATTAGTGGGTACGTTGGTTTTGTCATTAACTAAGTTGAGTACATGGTTTACATATGTCAGTAGTGGAAGTGGTGGCATGTTGAGCGGTTGTTGTTGTGCTTCGTAAATGGCCTCGTGGAGAGTGCCGAAACGCGTCAGCGTTTAGTATAGTGGTGGTGGTGATAGTTGGGTCTGTGTGGCATGTGTTGATTCGTGTAGCAGTGGAGGTGGAGGTGTTGCATGGAAACATACATTTGCCGCACAGATATAACTATTTGTCATTAGTGGTCGCGGGTGAGCAAAGTAATTGTTTTTTAGTTCATAAATATGGACCTCCGCAAAGTAACGCCTGATTCAATAAATTATTTGAATACGAATAAATTCAAATATAGGACAACTGATGTGGCATTCTGTGCCCTAAGCACGACTTGTCGAATCCTGCGTTACGTTACGGTTATCGTATCGAGATCGAGAAATCTCATACTAAATTTTAGTTCCAAATACGCTCACGGGCGGGCGCTGTTCCAAACGTCATACAAACTCGTTATAGTTTACTATTCGAATTTTACGTGACGCAGGATTCGACAAGTCGTGCTTAGGGCACTGGTTTGGACTTTGGAAACTAATTCGTCAAGGATCATGCTGCTGGTTTTATAATTTGTTTCAATAAAGACTACGCATGTAATGTTTATCTAACTGAAATATACCAATCCACCTTACTACCACGTATTAAATCAAATTATGCATAGTTTGGTACCTAAGATATTTGCTATTCTGTGAGGAGGCCTGTGCCCAGCAGTGAGTTGAAATAGCTCTTAGACTCTAATCTGATGCAGTAGGTACCTACTTAATTTTGTTTTTTTTCAGCGCAGCCTTACCCTTTTTCCTTCTTTTCAAGTCAGTCTCAAAATCAAAGCAAAGGAAATGTCATGCCTATGTCAATTGGAGTTGGTACAAAAGTTTCAAGAAGTAGATTTACGTAAAAAAAGAAGGCAGCTGAAAATGAAATTTAATTTCCTTTTTGGCTGTTTGTAAGCGAGCCTCGCCAGACGCGTCGAGCGGCGACGCCATTTGCCGCGGCTGTGTGCACCGCCGACACACAAGGTTCTAAATGTCTTATACAGGGTGCGTTATAATGAGCCGTCAATAATTCAGCCAGGGGTTGAGTTAGTCTAAGTGAACACCTGTGTAAAAAAACATTTGGAAAAAAAACATTCACCCTTTACATTCATTGTCTCTGCTGGTTGGCAATATGTACGGGATATTTTTTTTCTTAGAATTACTCCATCCACCCTTGGCTGAATTCTTGATCGTTCATTTGAACGCACTTGTATATGTAACTACGTAATATATTTTAGTAAAGGCTCCGGTATATAGGTACATATAATACATTAAACATGTATAAACACCACCATATTCATAAGTAGGCCGGTGACGACATAGTGCCTAAAAGCTGCCCCAACTGGTAATACTCGTATTATCCCCGAAAATATTTATTTACACATTCCCACGGAATATTCATAAAACTAGACAAGAACTGGCGAATAACAACTAACCAAAATAAATATACAGCCAAATAAGCAGTTACAATATTAAACAAAATACTAATATGATATTGCAATTATATTTTATGTAATCAATAGGGACGCGTAGAAGCTTTGCTTTAATATTCGTCATAGTCTTCCGTCGTGCCGCGT
The DNA here is from genome assembly GCA_963691665.1 of Clepsis dumicolana. Lineage (NCBI taxonomy): Eukaryota > Metazoa > Arthropoda > Insecta > Lepidoptera > Tortricidae > Clepsis > Clepsis dumicolana. The sequence continues at coordinate 8,586,445 of OY829517.1, read as the reverse complement.
TGCAGGTCTCATGGCCAGGAGACGATTGTGCTGCTCCGAGAATAGAACCTGCCAGGGGCCGGCCGTGAAGCCTCTGTAGAGCTTCAAACATCGACAAGTATATCTGCATATTACTAACTGTTGAGATTACTTTTTCGTTGCTTTTGATGACGTCTTTACTAAGTGGGTACAACTGAGTTTCGCAAAACATCTAAATGAAATAAGGAAGATTAATTATCTTTCAGGATGAAAAAATCATGTGAGTGTTGAGTACGTTTGTAAGTAATTAAGTTTCCCGGCGTGACACGTCAGCAGGCCGCGGCGGCGTGCGGTCTCGGCGCCTCAATTACGGTCCTTACTCCCCCCCACTCTTATTTACCTACCCTCCACTCAGACCCTTGATTCACCAGCGCGCCGTTGACGCTACAAAAATTAAATTTATCCTTTTAGTTTAGAAACACTCGCTTACAAACAGAATTTGAAAGAAGAGGTCATTACGGAGATAGAACTTTATTTTTAGCAATACACGTATAAGGGATGGATGTCCTCATTATTATTTCTATTTAACGACACTGTTATAATTATATAAATTGGCGCTCTACGAAGTATAAAAATAAGGTAAGTAATAGGGATTTTTAATGACGTATCAAACTATTACTACGATAAAAGCGGGACTTAATCACGTTAATATAGGTAAACAATTGTATTATTTAATGCAGCGGTCGGCAAACCGCGGCCCGCGGCCCTATACAGCCCGTGACTGTTTTAGCCACTCAAATACAGACTCTGCAAATGTTTTCGAATTTTTACTATCAGAAATACCTATCATCAAAATTAAGAACAAGTGCGGTCGGGCCCGCCTTTTATTTCAATTTGCCACTATGTGGCCCTTGCATGCCAAAAGTTTACCCACCGTTGATTTAATGTATCAAACTACCGTCGACCGGAAGGCCTAGTGGTTAGAGAACCTGACTACGAAGCTTGAGGTCCCGGGTTCGATCCCCGGTCGGGGCAGATGTCTGTATGATGAATACGAATATTTCTATATAAGTATGTTCATCCGTTGTCTAGTACCCATAACACAAGCTCTGCTTAATTTGGGACTAGGTCAATTGGTGTAAATTTTCCCACGATATTTATTTATTTATTTAAACTAAGTATGTTGAAGATTGTGTTACACTTACATTATATCTATATGGTCTACAAGCACATAGGTACACGTATTTCCTGATTATCAAGCGCGATGTCGGCTCATGCGCTCAACCTGAGGTGGGCGAGCGAGCGTTGGCTGTATTGCTTGGTACGGCTGTTCCAATCATCAAACATTTTAAACTGTTGTTGTTTTCCACCCCTTCGTTATTTTTTCAAGGGGCCATGAAATTATGAAAAAAAATATATACAAACAAACACTGGAAGTGGTGAACAAATTTACATTTATTACTGCTCCACTTGATTGCAAAGCCATTCCGTGAAATAATAAAAGCGTCTAAGTTAATGAAATAAACCGTTGGGCGGGAGAGGAAACATTTGTTATTGGATCGACGAGGCGATCGGACAATTAGTCTAGCTGTGGTCGTAATCTGTACCCATCAGAAATAACGCGCGCAGCTGAGCTCGTTCGAGACAACACTAACCGCGTAACTCAATAAATGGGTAACAATGATGTAGTAGTTACTATTTACTACTAATTCACTTCGCCCTTTCAGACACCAGTAAGTATTTCATCGTCTAACTTTTGGTTAAACTCCGTTTAACGGCCGAACTTACTATCAAGGCTGTACTTCCACTCCTCTCTGTTGAATAAATGATCAGTAACTAATATAGCATTAATGGCTTAACAACCATTAGTCGTATTATTTAAGTTGAAGTGGAGAATACAGTAGAGCGCTGTCCCCGCACTGCCAGTTCCCACTTGAGGCCATTGCCAAGAACATGAAACAGCCAGACGGAACCAGACCTTCATTTTGTAAAAAATTTACCTGTCTACTTCAGGCTAAATTGTACGACAACGCCGCCAGTAGCAGCCACGTAACAAGTTGCTAACAGTATCAGTGACTGATCTCCGAGCTCCGTTCTTGACACGCAAAGCCTACTGTAACCATGCCACGCGAAGGCCTCTTTATTTGTAAAGTTGTTTCTTTATTGTTTCTGCCTTTATTGTTTTTCTGTGTTTCAAATAACAATTGCAATTTGTTTATACGTTGTAGTATCGTTATAAAGTAAAGAAGTACTAGAGAAGCTTTCCAGCTCGTTAATGACAAGTTTAATCACTGTTGTCTCAGCACAGCATCTGTCACTCCGCAAATTTTAATCCCCTGCAACGTCTCTCGAGACTGCGATTAATGTTTTTAGGTTAAGCTCGGGGCAGATCACGGCACAAACCTCAGTCAGGATGCCAATGATTTGGAGACACAAAAACTAGAATAAAAAAAATACTTAAGTTCATTACTAGCTAAATGAAATGCTGTTTAACGAAACCCACCCCACAGTTGGGGCACTGCATCCGAAAATACACATCGGACACCGATCGGACACCGATCGATACCACCCGTCATTGGTTTTCAGTGTAACACATGTTGTGTAATTTTCCACGCCAACTGTACTTAACTGTTTCATATAAAAAGAAATTGCCAACAAATATCCAACCCCGACAGTTAGTAACTTAATAATAAAGTTTCGATAATTAACATTACGCGACGTTGCTAATCTTTAAACGTAACTTTTTAATTTAATTGAGTTCATCTCATTCCGAGTGTCGTCTATTAATACTTAGCCCATTGTGATTCAGTAACGAGTCGTATCGATTTTCCCTCAAGCCGTCCATACAGATATGGCAGCTCTGAGAGGCTGCTACTCTGACGGCGCGGGTGCTGCATGGCTCTTTAATTGCTGTTGGATTTGTTCGGAACCACAATATGGGCTAACCATCTCAATCTTTTGAGTTATATTGCCCAGAACGGCACTTTCCCTTATTTTTATCTGTGAAAACTCGGCGCGTTCTCATTTACATACACTTTGCTGACCCAACGACGATAAAACCCTTTTTATAGCAGTAAAAAAAGATTTCTGAGGTTCAACAAAGCATTCTTTACTATTTTCGTAGTTAGATAGTCAATTGGCATCGGTTCTTACATGGAATTCCTGAAGGATTTACGGTTTACATCATAGAAATTCTTTCAACCTTTTCGATGTCCTTTGGTAAAAGAACTGTCCTACAGGAGACGCGCAACCGATCGATATAAAAACGTCCAGAGTATCAAACTACTTAAAAGGAATACTTAGAATAACTTTGCGTTGCAAGGAAAAATTGCTTATGAAACTCCGAATTACAAACAAGCTTATTTACTTTGTGGTGGAAACCTATATACCTACACATTCTTTATTTCACAAATTTGTAAGTATTTCTAAATTAGAGGCGATTTTTATTAAATTAATTAACCAGGGCATAAGATAGAATAGTAAAATACCTAGTAAGCAATTTGTATACCTACAATGAAGAGTAAGAAAATTCCAAAAAGTTTGCGAACTTACTGTTTTGATATTACTTCTAGAAATGGGTATATTTCGGTGAGTAGATGGTTCACTGCAGTCTTAATTCAGTCTAAATGTATACACAAATTCGTAGTCCTCAAACTTATGTAAGTAGTTGATACGCTCTTGATAATGACCGGGTGAATGTATCATCATCAGCGTCGTCCGAGTGATATTCCCAATCACTTAATTGTTCCAAAAGAGTCAAATCACTTGAACTCGAATTTGAACAATCGTATTAATCGTAACGTAAAAGTGGTTTAAATAACTTAGAACCTTCCGCTATCCTCCGAAATCGTGGGATCATGATTTTAGGTTACTAGGGTTAACCGGTGACACTGACAGTTAGACCTTTGTTTTTATTGGGACGCAAGAACTGTCATTTTCATACATTTTGCTATCTGTAGATGTCCACCTTCCACCCATCGACAGATAGCAAGCAGAGATTGGGGGTGCGTGTCGGATAACCTCCTCGTGTGCTCGAGCGTTACGGTTCCCTCTTAAGAGTCTTAAGGGGAAGAGTAGCGTTTGGGCCGGTGCACCCTGGGCAACAACGGTTAACTATTTTATTTATAAAATAGTTAACCGTTGGCTAATATCCGACGAAGGCGGGGAGGGGGTTGGGTTTTTAGGTTAGGCTGTGAAGTCTAACCTAACTAACCACAACGTTAACATTACCGAACAACGTCTTAAACACTGATAGTGTCTTTATACTCGACATTGGCGAAATCATCGATTGTATCGATGGAGCTATATTTTAAAAGTTGTATTGTATTGTAAGCAGAGATTGGATTGCCTACCAACAGTAAGTTTATTGGGACGGAAAAATTTAAGACAGATAGATGTTTCTATCCTCGGTAGATCAAAACAAGAGATACTTAGATTGAATATTGGGAACGGCCGTAAATGAAGGCGAAGTAGATACAAATTATCTACCAATAAAATAATGTTAAGATGTTATTTAAGTATAGCGAAAATAGTCGATTAGTCGCGTAAATAAATCGAGTTTGTGTTAAAAGATGATGTTTAGCTTAATACGGTAGATTTTTTCTTCAAACTTAATACTTAAAATTTTAGTATGTTAATGTTCATTACTTAGGCGTGTGCATAATACACACGTGCGTGTGTTAAAAACTTCCTGTGGTGTATTAGGGTATCACTGTTCTATACACTAGGCGGTGCGCAGGCACAAAGTGTTTGCCTGTAATCCGACTTACCGAACATTCGAAAGAGTTTGCCCGCTTCTTATTCTGCTAAGTTTTGTATAAACGTAATAAAATTTGCTTAATGCCAGTCCCTTTTGTTACAAACTTTTTGTACAAAACGAAATAAATTCAAAAGCTTTATATCCTATATCAAAGTTGTGAAAGTGATCTGCATACTAAATATTTCCATTGAACTAACTTTATATTGCATGAAGAAGGGTGGACTACGAATATGTGTAGGTACCTAGTGCTATCGGGCTCAGGTACTGCAATAACACGTATACTTGCTAGTTGTTGGCGATGCTCGAAGTTATTGTCTTTGTGACTCTGGGACGTAATAGTAGTTTATGCAACTGCTACATAATGAGGGTCCTTAAAACACGAGTGTGTTTTTATGAAACGAGTGTTTTAAAGCCTAATTATGTGGAGTTGCAAACATTACTACACACATATTATAAGTACTCTGAGATGGGCTCAGAAGCCGAAGGCTTATCATACCCATACCTATCACGAATTTGACTGTTTTTTTTAACATGCCGAGCTGACGTTTCGTAAACTGTTTTTGTTTATTGTAAATTATCACATTATTATTTATACATGTCGGACTGAATTCGACTTATATACGTGAGTGATCCGTTTTATTTCACTATGATTGTAAATTACGTTGGTTTTCAAATTTGAAACATCGAAGTCGATTTCGAAAACTCATTACGACATCGAATTCGATGTAGGTAAACATTACTTTATACACGTAAGTACACCAATGGCGAATGTAAATAGAAGTCAGAAGACAATCAAGTTAAAATAATCCATAAGTAGATAATTCATAACACTACACTAAGCTCACATCAAAATTCATTAGACACTGCTGATACTTAATCGAAGACAGTAAAAGCTGACAAATATACATGGTTTTAGATTTGAACTGGCGATAAAAATACTGATGATTGGGAGCGTGAGCCGAGAGCGGCGAGGCGTGCCCGCTCGCCCGTAAAAACTGAATCTAACCCCACAGAACACTGCCATGCCACCGCCCTGGCACTAACAAGGCGTCACAGTTGCTCGCTACTCCGCGACCCACGATAAATCACAAATCTGCGACACAGATTTACGAACATGTAGTACCAACCTAATCCTTCTAAATGCATAAAATTGGAAAATAGTCTTCCGTAAGCAATATCATTCTCCGGCGTTCACTAGTTACGACCCGTATAGGTACAAAAAGGTTTTCTGTGGAATCATCACTTTTGCGTCTGACTTTTCGATTCTTATCGGTTCTTGAGTGAATTGAAAATTGGGTTTAGCGCTAAAATGTTCTGCAAATGTGATTTAATTACACCGGAATAATCTTTAATATTGATCCGTCTTGGTCTACTTAGTTTGTGTGGCCATAGCCCACTTATTTTTAAAGTTTGAAACCAATAAAAAATTGAGGTGTGATGTCACTGGCAAAATAAATTAAACTAGGTGATTGAGCTGGCTGGATACAGTTATTTTGAACTTGACTATTCAAGGTATAACTCGCTACTCAGGCTAACAATTAAGAATTTAGATTAAAAAAATATCATAAGTCTTCAGATTTTCAGACCGTTTTGTGTATAATAAATTGTGTAGTGACTCCCATTCGAAACGATCTCTTGCTTTATGACTATAAAAAGTCCGCCTCTTGAGTTCATAATAAAAGAACGTAAGCGCTGGAAGCAAATGAATCGTTAAAATCTCATTCCCCACTCTTAAACATCATTTTTGGGGCGAGTCCCTTAAAATGAGTGGACATTACGAAGTAATGACCATGTGGAGTAAAAGGGCAACTCGTTCCGACCGCTTTATGGTTTATCGGCGTCGTGGACACACCGTCAACTGATTTTAATGCAGCAATTATCGGACAAGCTAATCCCTTCTCGCTAATTAATTTCAGAGGAACTATTTTCATTAAAAAACAAGTACCTACGTAATAAAATTTCAAGGCTAATGAAGTAATTCATCTATTAAAATTTTTGTATTTTATTTTGTACTTTGAGACAGTTACTCATGTTAAAGATGCAAGACTTTTAAACCGCGTAAATCCAAAGTCTTGAAGAATGTCCAGCCGGCATTTTCTTGAAAAAGGGAGGATAAGAAGATTTTATTTTCTCCGTCACCGCGCTCATCGCTGCCGTTACCTTTTTACTGTCGACCCGGCTGGTATCAGCAGTGTGCTCGCCGAGTTACGGCCTGAACGCGGAGGCCTGGAAGGGAACTGTAATTACTTCTGTTATATCGCTCTTCAAAAATCACCACAGGCATAATTCAGATTTTTGCACGCGGTTCTAATCGCTATTATTTATTTATTTATCAAAACAATTTTACAGAATTACTTTAAAACCAATACGCGTAGCGCAATAGCGAGCTGTAATATGATTCCTATGCCAACCCTCATTGATCATTTCAATTGAGAGGCGCTTTATATTAAAAGGTGTAATTATTATAATGGTTCTCAATTTCCATCCACGACCGACGATTCCATAATTACTAAAGATATTGATATTATGCAGAGGCACTAATCCATCGGTATTTCATTTTAATAATACTTTCATCCCGCCTGAACAATTGTTATCTTTATTTGACCTGAAATTAAAAAGTAAGCGGTGTTAATGGAATGAATGAAATCATCGAGTAGGTCATTTCCACGCCAATAGACTAAGAAAAGCTCCGATACAAATCGTTGGACCCATCATGCACATCGAAATACGGTAAATAATTAGACAGGGAAAGCCCGTAATTGCCGAGTCTTTTCAATTTTTCATTTCAGTGCTCGCGTTTCGAATTCCAGCGCCTCTCGATGTCACGGTCTTAAGCTTTGCATTTTATAGGATTTTAGAGATTCCAATATGATCCGTTGCCTTCCAAAGAAATCGATGTACACATTGCTTCATTTTATTTTATCGACATCATGTCTAGAGTATTTTGTATATGACGCTGTTCAAAATACAATATGGGTTTGCGCTTACAGTGCCGTTATATATCTAGGTAGTAAGCTTTTCATGTTCCTTTTGTTTGTAACTAGTGAGAGTTAATCAATAGATACTATCAAAGTACTAGTAATTAATTGGCTAACAATAAGTTTTGGTGTTACAGGTAGTCTCTCCATCAACTCTATAGTGTCATTGTTACGCGGGTTGAACATTTAAGACAAACCCGTCGCCGTGTGAACAAATGTTATTAAGCCCAAATGCGACACGAGCACGCGGGATAATTGGGCACAGCGCAACAGGGCACGCCATTAGCCCGACACGTTAATATCCATATTACAAGGCAACATACAAATATTTGCTAATCATTTTCGCAGAGCTAACACGAAGATTAAAAGATTATTTGCGGTTTGTCTCGTCATACGTGCAACAGGTAAGTGATTGTGTGGAGTGGAGAGTCGGTGAAGCGTGCGGGTAGGTACCTAGTGCGGGTGTCGGTGCGACGGGTGCGGCGGTGCGGCGCGGTGCTGGCGGGAGCGCGCGGCCGCCGACGCGGCTGAGGGGTCGTGGGGCCGCGTGGCCGGGCTCCGGCAGACTGTTGCTCCCGGGCGCGCTTCACTTGTTACGTGCCACCCTGCGCGCCGCGACCCCCGCCCCGCGCCCCGCGCCGCGAACCCCGCCCGCGCACCGATACCGCGCCTTCACTTCGCAGCATCCTTCTCACCTATATACCAACGTCATCTCTTGTCAGGTAAATGTCTCCAATCAAAGCAATATATATTCTACCCAGACGGCTTGCTATTTCTGTCGCGGATTGTGTTTCAACGCTCAACATAGTATCGAAAGGTATTGATAAGTTTTTATAATTATGTTTTTATTGTGATACTTGGTACTTAAAAACACTGATAATTTTGAATGCATATCATGCATGCTGAGCCGCGTCTTAAATGATTGTAGTAATTTATTTAAGTCAGTACTAAGTACTAAGTCATATAATATACTGACTTTACGTAAGTAAATGTTGTAGATACCTACATATACCTAACACACATATGATTGCACAGGAAATACTTTTGAAACTAATTCACCTGAATGCGGCCGAGATATGGCATGATATTCGTTATTCAAAGACAACCATGACATATTTAGTACCTATCCCATATACATCTAAAATCGCTTTGGGAATATAGTCGAACATCTACGAGAGCTTCCATGAAACATGGGTTTTACGTCCGTTTACCTATTTAAACCTATAAATACATTCTCAAACATGAGGTGGATCGCATGAGCGATCACCTTACCGAGGAGGTAATCAATTACTGACAGGGATGATGAACGGAATTTGTTCAGATTTCATTATCGTAAGACCTAGGCTTACCCGCGACTGACCGCGAACGTTTCGCCGACATCATTACTTTGGCTGTCAATGTCGCCACAGCTTAAGTAGGTATCGCTATTAAACATTAGCCTAAATGTAACAGAAAGCGCGATAAGTAATGCTAGACGCAAATTAATGGTTCAGTGCCCTAAGCGCGACTTGTCGAATCCTGCGTTACGTTACGGTTATAGTATCGAGATCGAGAAATCTCATACTAAATTTTAGTTCCAAATACGCTCACGGGCGGGCGCTGTTCCAAACGTCATACAAACTCTTTATAGTTTACTATTCGATTTTACGTGACGCAGGATTCGACAAGTCGTGCTTAGGGCACAGTAGGTACTTTAAACTGGGATTTCAATTCACCTTACGTAGTATTCGTAGCTTCGTAGCATCTACGGCGTAGCTGTCGTAGCGGGACCCGGCGTAGCGCTCGTAGCGGGCCCCGTCGTCCAGAGGGTCGAACACGACTTGTCGAATCCAAAAGGTCGAGCACGACTTTTCGAATCCTGCGTAACGTTACGGTTATCGTATCGAGATCGAGAAACCTCGTACTCAATTTTAGTTCCAAATACGCTCACGGGTGGGCGCTGTTCCAAACGTTCATAATGCATTAAAAATAACTCTGATTTTATCTGAAATGACTTCACTACATGAGCTTTTTTTATTGACAGTAAAACAAAGACAACTAGAGCGTGCTGCTGTCAAAGTCAGTTCCGAAATATACGTGCATTAGTTATTGTAAATGCGATGTTCAGTGTAAGTAAATTACAGTTTTTTTTGTGTTATTGTTAGTGACTCTACGTCAACATTTAATTTATTTAACGTCATTTAATTTTGTTGTGTTATTGTTAGTGACTCTACGTCAACGTTTTATTTATTTAACGTCATTTAATTTTGTTGTGTTATTGTTAGTGACTCTACGTCAACGTTTTATTTATTTAACGTCATTTAATTTTGTTGTGTTATTGTTAGTGCCTCTACGTCAACGTTTTATTTATTTAACGTCATTTAATTTTGTTGTGTTATTGTTAGTGACTCTACGTCAACGTTTTATTTATTTAACGTCATTTAATTTTGTTGTGTTATTGTTAGTGACTCTACGTCAACGTTTTATTTATTTAACGTCATTTAATTTTGTTGTGTTATTGTTAGTGACTCTACGTCAACGTTTTATTTATTTAACGTCATTTAATTTTGTTGTGTTATTGTTAGTGCCTCTACGTCAACGTTTTATTTATTTAACGTCATTTAATTTTGTTGTGTTATTGTTAGTGACTCTACGCCAACGTTTTATTTATTTAACGTCATTTAATTTTGTTGTGTTATTGTTAGTGACTCTACGTCAACGTTTTATTTATTTAACGTCATTTAATTTTGTTGTGTTATTGTTAGTGACTCTACGTCAACGTTTTATTTATTTAACGTCATTTAATTTTGCTGTCCCATGATATTTATTTTAATTCAGAGTAATTCTAGAACTTCCTAACGATAGTCTAAGATCTAATAAAATGTAGTCATGATAAATTTAATTCGTGATGCCTCGGATTTCTTGAAAAAATTGATAATGATCGCCTGCTCGTTTGCCAGGTCTTATATATTTAAAACAGGACAGTTTAAACTCAACAAGAGATTTTATCCGAAAATTAATTACTCATTACTAATATTATTATATTTCATAAGCAAAAACAACTCTGGTTTTGATTAAACTGATTTTGAACATTTGCAAATAAAAAGCTCCCACCGCACATTACGAGTATTTACAATATTGATCAATTCAATGTGTTTATTATTTATTTACGATAGTAAAGCAACTGGCAATCTTACACATTTATGCCCTTATTTAGTTATGTAGAAACCGTTAAAGATGCAGGAAAACTCATGTTACATTACACAGTTAGAGGAAAACTAATACAACAAGGCAACTAATTGTTATTACATAACTCGAGTTATATAACTCGAGTGTTTCATCAAATTAACCGTAGCTGTTCGTGTTCATTATTTGGTCGGCAATTATTACGAGCAATGGGCAGCGAGACCAAGTAATCAATATTTGCAACACTGCTTTCATGACGTATGACGGCATGATGTTGTTGCGATGTAGGTATCAAATAATAGTAGTTTATGCAACTGCTACATAACGGGGTTCCTTAAAACACGAGTGTGTTTTTATGAAACGAGGCGAAGCTGAGTTTCATAATAGGATCACACGAGTGTTTTAAGGCCAAATTATGTGGAGTTGCATACATTACTTTATCTACACACATATTAAGTACTCTGAGATGGGTTCAGAAGCCGAAGGCATATCATACCCATACCTGTCACGAATTTGACCAAACATACACCATTGTCGTCCAACTAGTCTCTAGTCTTCATTTACCATCAAATGCATATTGCCATGTAAAATAACTACAATTGATGACAAGAAACACCTCAAAGGCAACAAATCAAGCTTTCCGCACACTATCGGTCAAGTAGAAGTACTGGTTAAATCAGTCGCGGTTTACTTACGATTATTTACAGGAATAAAAAACAAAACGCTAACTAAATACCTTTAACTAAATGCAACAGTTGGATAAGCGCACTTTGTACACTAAATCGTGCGAAATCGTACAGGAGCTCCAATACTTAGGTTTACCTACATAGGAAATCCTCGCGGGTTTTGTACAGACACGTCGCTTTGCTCACAGTTTCGAGTTCCGCGTATTGATTTTGTTTTGTATACACCGTGGGCCCGAGTGACCCGACCAATTTTCACCACGCATTTCTGAGGTCCTCAGGAGTAAAAAACGTTGTATGAACATATGGCTTAATCTGCATTTTTAACTTTCTTTTTTTTCAAACAAATAAATATTAAAAATTAATAACTTCAAGATAACAATTCCTTAGGACGAGCTGGCAACGCATTATTTCAAAGTTTGGACATTGCGTCATTAAAGTATTGGCGCCAATTAAAATGTATTCTATGTGTGATGAGTGCTCTAATATTGATGTCCCTTTCTTACTTGCAATATTAGTGGCGAAAAGAAATAATTTGAAAAAGGTAAGGTTTGCTAAACAAGAATTAAAGCCTAGCCTTGAGGCCGAGAGGGACGCAGCTTTACGTCAAAATGAGAGTAGTGAACGGCTATCTTACTCTATTGTATTGCCGCATCCCTCTCGGCCTAAGATAAGTTTTTTTTACTAAATCTCTAAAAATTTAAGGAGTTTCGTGTTTTTTCGTGTAAGGGAGAAGTTTGGGAAATAAACCTTTATGTGGTTTTATTTAAGAAGTAAAAAAAAATCAGATCAGTTTTTTTTAGTTTTGTTTCTTTTTATATCGCGAGAATGCAAAATGTATTATTACGCTAATAAACTGCCCGATAGCCATAGTTTAAAATAGGTGTCACAAAAACGGCTACGTGTATCCTATTAAGTCTTAAATAGTAAAAAAAAATCACTTTGTCTAGGTTAATAAATAAGTAATTAATCGCTATGCCGCAGTAATTGTTCTGCTCGCTTGGTGGACATTAATTTTGTACACGGATTTTGTAACGGCAACTCACACAGAGCAGTTGCTGAATAAGTACAGGAGATGAGTTCCTGCCCCCCTAGTGTAATCGCCGAGCAGGCCAAGAAATACGTCTCGATCGCGTTCGCGTTTAACAATTCCCATACTATTTGACACTTTAACGCAAACGCGATCGAGACGTATTTTGTGCTTTTTGATTACACTAAGGGCACTGGTCGTCGCGTACCGCACCATTCTACTTTCGTGAAATACACATTAGGAGGTTTTAAAACACGGGTGGACTAGGTAGCATGATCGCGTCTATTAATGTCCTATCTATTAATATTACAAATGCGAAAGTCTGTGAGTGAGTATGTTAGTTACTTCTTCTGGCGAAAACTTCTGGATGGATTCGGACCAAATTTGCAATGGAGAAGCTGATACACAAGATTAAAACATTAAAACATTTTATCCCGGAAAATTGGAAGGTTTTCGCGAGATAGAGATTACCGAATTCTACGCAGATGAAGTAGGAAAAAAACAGCTGTTTAGTAATAGGTAATTGTATTTTATGTAATTCCTCAAGTAGGTAGTTCTTGTAGGTCAGAGTTGTTTGTCCCGCTTGCGGTGGAGACGACTGGTTGTTGGGGCTCTGAGGCTAAACGTTTTTTTAAAGAAGTGGGGCGCCGTCTTCGTGAGAGGGGTCTTGACCCTCGCTCCGGGTTGTTTCTGGTGCAAAGGTTGTCCATCGCAGTTCAAAGGGGTAACGTGGCAAGTGTGCTGGGCACCTTTGCGCCTGGAATGACGCGGGCGGGTTATTTAACTAATTTTGACTTTCTTGCTGTTGTGTGACATTATTTATTTTGGTCAGAGTAGGGACTGAGAAGAGACTGTTACCAAAGATAGGAGGGCCGGGTGCCTCATGTCAATGCCTTTTCATGAGAGAAGTCAGGGCATGGCACTCCACGGGGCGCCAATCGCATGTTTGCTTGCTTGCTTAGCATTCTTGATTGTTTGCTTGCGTCCTAAGAAATTATTATACTTTACGCGAACGATGCCACGGGTAAAAGCTAGTACATAAATGTATAATATCAAATCTTATCAAATAGGAACGTACTCATCAAATCAAGCCACTTCCGGGTTTGGGTTACAATGCTGGGTAAAGGTTCTTTATTTCCATCCCACTTTGCCTGGTCCTGTATTCGATCAACCAAATCTATTCCGATTCTTAGCGTATTTATTACATGCCTGGCGACCAACACAACACCAGTGCTAAAGCTAAACCGTTCCTAAATGCTCTAGCTAGGTAAATCAGGGGCTCTAGCATCGTACAAAAGTTAAACAGGTACAGCTGTTATTGAGTTACAAAACTTATTAACTTTGCCATTGGAAAACTTACTGTTGCCCCATACATCGACACAGGTCGCGGTCAGTTTACCAACTGCAAAATTTATAATGCACATCTAACACTAATAAATAATAAGTTACAGGACAGCTACATGTACAAAGATGAACTTGTCCCTTAAAGGGGTCTCTGCCAGTTAACCTTTGAGAATCGATTATGTTTGTAAACGAAAAATCTTTTTTTGGACGTTAAACCACGGCCGGTTCACGGTTTGTTTCTTTTACTTCTTGCCAAATTTCATGATTCTAGATTAACGAGGAGTTCCCTATAGGTTATTATTCCTTTACGAGTGTTAAAAAATTCGACGTAAACGGCGTTGACAATATTTTTATTGAATTTTGTTCCACTGAAAATATTTCTCATATTTTAATTTCAATTATGAACACCGTAGAACAACAATTAAAATATTCTTTAAAATTTTTAGGTATTTTATCTCACCTGGTCGTCGCTCCATCTTGTTGGAGGCCTACCGACAGCTCGTCTCCCGATCCGTGGACGCCATTTGAGAACCTTCTGACCCCATCGGCCATCAGTCCTGCGAGCAATGTGCCCCGCCCACTGCCACTTAAGTTTCGCAATTCTTCGGGCTATGTCGGTAACTTTAGTTTTACTGCGGATAGCATCATTTCTGATTCTGTCCCGCAGAGAAACCCAGAGCATAGCCCTCTCCACCGCCCTTTGAGTGACTTTGACACGGGCGTAGCCAGGTTTTAGTATCGCCCCCCCCCCCCCCCCCCCACCCCCACCCCCGGGTTCAAGAAAATAATAATGTAGGTAATAGTTAGTAATCAATGAGATATACCGCACGCCTGATCTTTCTTATTTTAATTCTATGAATGTTAAAATCTGAACTTTTCGGAGGGTTTGAACCTTAAAAGCATTCTCCAATGCAGCGGTGAACAACTTCGGAGAGATCACATCTCCTTGTCTGACTCCCCGCTGCAGACGAATAGGCTTCGTGGTCAGGTCCTGTAGTCGGACGGACATAGTGGCGTTTTCGTACAGACACTTCAACACTTCGATACACCGGTAGCCAACTTGGCACCGCTGGAGAAACAGCAGCACAGCCCAGGTCTCGACCGCATCGAAGGCTTTCTCGTAGTTTAAGTATTTAAAACTGTTTAATACAATACAACTTACTAATTACACAGAAAATTATTTCATGACTGTTTGAAAACGTATCAATTTCATCACTTTTGCATGCATGCTTTTCTGGTAGCCGTTTGTGTTTATTGGGCTCACAGTTCTAATCTTATTTCATTTTCTGATACTTATTAGTATTTCGTTTCTGTAGGGGACGCAGTTCTAACCTAACTGTTTTAGACATGCTCGCGGGTACTGGTTTGTTCTGTATTCTGAGGGTTTTTACTAAATATTCTAACGCATCAGTGAACAGTTTCTAGTCTAGTTTGACTGTGCTGAAGTTGAACGGACATTGCGGCGTTGTACAGACATCTAAGCAATTTGATGTATCTCCCAAGTCAACTTGGCACTGCTGCAGCGATTGCATAACGGCTCCAGGTCTCGATATTCCAAAAAAGAGGGTTACCAGGGGCTGATTATTATACTCCTCAGTCTTCTGTACAGTCTGCTTCACTTTGTGGATGTGGTCTATGGTGTTAGAAGTAGATGATTCCTGATGACCCTCGAAAACTACTATGAACTTGGCTTGACACGCTGCCGCGTGTCTAGATGTGCGGATTAGGGGCGTGATGAGTTGAAAAATAAGACCACTGTTATGCTCCTATGCCAAGTTTCTGGAGTTCTCCCATCGTGGAGAGCGGAATTAAATATAGTCTGTAAATTTAAAGCCATTTATTAAGAAACCTTTGTTTATTAAACTCGGTTTCAGAAATAAAATCTTCGTGTTTGAGAAAAGAGGTGTGAGTTTCTGAAACAGTAGTTGTTGCAGTTGTATCGTTGTAGAAATTGATCAGTCAGTAGAAATTTATCGGCATGTTTCTGTGTTCTCGCTGATTAACAATCTTGTTAAGTAGGTATGGTTTCAGACCTAAGTAAGTTGTGTTCAGAAACAATGTACCTACCAAAAACATTAATTGTTGGTTTTGAGGTTCTCATGAAACTTAATAAAATGTATAAATCTAGTAAATTAAACTGAGAGTAGGTTTGTACAAATAAACAGTTTTATTGAAATTGTATACTAAAAAAGCATCCTTATTGTCAGTTTTTTTTCATTTGGTATTAGCAGGCTTAGCTGAAATGGGACTGGGTAGCCCACATCAGCCGCATGCATCCACATAGGTGGGTGAAAATTGCCACAAAGCGGGTACCAGGTAGTGGCAGGCCTAGACGACGATGGCGGGTTGATTTGTATGTCTTCCTTTACGGTTGGCCTGAAACCGCTGAAAATCGGGACGCGTGGAGGACACGACGGGAAGCCTTTGCTCAACAATGGGGCACTTCACCAGGCTTATGATAATAAAAAAAGTTAGCAGGCTGTCTACGTCCATTATCATACAGTTATTGCCGTTGCTTTTGTCGAGGATTGCTTTCATAATTTTCTTGCACTCAAAGCCCATTTCATGTTTGATCAGTATCACCTTTATTTTTAAATATCCGAGAATAAAGATAACAATAGGTAACGTTTAAAAAACTATGCCTCTAGTTGGATTTATTGCTTAGCGAGTCTTCGTTTTGGGATAATTTACTGATTAGTTTAGTTTCGCGCACAACACCACAATCAATCCAAATCTCCAAATAAGTAATGTTCATCGCCAGAGTTCTCAAATGAAGTCGGTTAAAAAAGAGCCCATAATATTGTTTTCTCGTTTGATTACCGCAATACCATTTATTTTATCATATTATTGCAAAATTCGAGGAAAGTATCCGTTTGTTGTTAAAATGATTTCATTGACAAGCGACAATGAAATGACAATGCCAACTATTGAAAATTCATTTGACGTTAGCTGTTAAAAGGAATTCTGAGGCTTAAAGAGTGGCAACGTTGCCTATTATTAGGGTGCGTTGCACTGAAGATTTTTTCTGGATTATTTTTCACAAAAAGTTAAATATCTTCCAAACTAAGCCGAATCGATCATACTTAATACTACATGTTTAACTCTAAATTAGCTCAGCTATGCCTGGTTAAAATTGGTCGGGTCACTCGAGCCCACGGTGTATTTTACGTAAAGGTATTGTAGTAAGGCATCTCATCTGCAATATGACTATAATTGGTATAATATAACACATAAAACTAATCAAAACAATAATTATGCATTGATTGAGGAATTAGCATTATTTTTTTACATCATTTTATTGTAGTTGGTTGTCGATATAAACACCTACATAATTAAGCTCAGGCATATTTATACCTGATTAAACGTTGTTTTTAACCAGTTCGTTGTTGAACAAAAACGTATTTTGTTTTTAAAACCTCAGAGCGGTCGGGAGCTGGAACGTGTAATGTGGTTCCCAGAACTTCTTTTCGGCATTCGAAAAGAAGGGCTTTCCTTCTCTCCCGATATAGTTCTTCGAATGCAATACAAAAACTCTTTATTAAACACCACATAACAAAAAAAAAACAGAAAAATGTCGAACAAACATGGTACATGGGCGGATGGTATGGATGGACGCATATTCAATACTGTCGGTCGACCAAACTAAGACTGACGCACCATTAGTACTCTGTTTTGCAAATGAGAACTCTTTTGGTTCGGACATTTTCTAGACATTTCCATGTTTTCTATGTCGATTGTAGAAATTTAAGCGAAAAAGTGCTTAAAAATGTGATTATTTGTATTTTTCCCGACCGAAACCGGGTTATCGGCTATATACGTAGTTAGACAAATAAAGTATTCCTTATCTATTACCTATGTGCCGCTAGTAAAAATGTCTACTATAATGTTAATTAATTACCGGGCCCATTCTAGCCTAATTTAAGAGCTGTGATTTTAACATTTCATACTTTATGTAGTCAGTACGTCAGCAGGTAGTGCGCCAATGCCAAGAATTAAGCTTTACCCGTCATATCATACTACACGAGCCTGCTCCCGGTCAATAGGTTGGGTACACGTACACGCCACTGAATTTTTGATATTGCTGAATTGACATTTGGTCTGATGGATCTTAAAAAAATAAACTCGAAATCGTAATCAAATTGATCCAGGTTGACAGAGTTGACCGTGGGTTATCCATATAATATTGACACACTTTCTGGCATTTTATTTTTTAGGAAAAATCTGGCAGAGAGACAGCCATCCGTAATTATCTGTTTATTATATTAGTGAGGACGAGGACGCAATTTGTTGTCTCTTTGCACCTGAAGCGAGCAAAAAAACGTTTTAAACCTCCGATTTTTTAAAACGAGAGCCCGCTGGTAGTGTGGTGTGGGATTTACCATACTTACTTAACTTAATTAATAATTGTAAATAGAACGTTATTCATCTAACATTGCCAATGATTTGGTCTTGACTGTTATTCACCATATAAAAATAATAATAATAAACAAATTACCTAAATACTAACAGAAATATCTCTTCCTTTTTATTTATTTAATTTTCTATATGTTGTAGCCTCAACGAATTATCAAACCGAGGAAATATTATTTCAACATATAAAATTGGATGCTATAAATGTAGCTCCAAGCAAAACTCCCGCGATATAAATAAAATAAACCTTCCTTGACCTTCGATTGTTCAACATCGCTAAAATAAACATTTTAAGATTATTATAAAGTGAGCTAAACACAATAAATTGATATACCTATTCCTAACGGAGTGGCAGACTTAACAGTCCAAGTTTAACTTCATTCCGTATTAAAACATTTACAGAATATTTAACAAATAATAATTAGATACATATTAGGTAACCAAAATTTACATTGGTTGAATATTGTTTCCTATCATACTGAGGATCTAACTACAAATCACATCCGTGAAAATGTAAAATGAAATGAAAAAAACCGGCCAAGTGCGAGTCGGACTCGCGCACGAGGGTTCCGTAGAAATATTTTAACGCCCAGTGTTTTAACTTGTCCAGTGTTAGCAGAGCCCTGCTCCTAAGCAAAATGTACGCAGTGTGGGGTCAACTTATATTGGTCTGCGAAATCTACAGACAGATATAAAAATCTAAGATTTTGAGAATTTTCTGAGTGTTTGTGCTATAAGAGCTACCTTCATACCAAATTTCAAGTTTCTAGGACAACTGGTAGTACCCTTTAGGTTTTCGGATTTCGGCAATTTGTATGGAAATACCCTTTTTAATGACTGTATCTTTTGATTGCGTTGACTTAAAAGGTTGATTTTTCACAGCTTCAAGGGACCGCAGGCTTGAGTACTTATTTGATATTCATTTCAGCATGCTACCTCTACGCGTTCCAGAGAAAAAGTGTCTTGATAGACAGACAGACGGACAGACAGACAGACAGACGAACAACAAAGTGATCCTATAAAGGTTCCGTTTTTCCTTTTGAGGTACGGAACCCTAAAAATTGTAACTATAGGAATAGTTGGACTTACTCCAACTATAGGTAACCTAGACGGGCAGGTGTATATAGCTCGGCATGATTGTACGAGCGGCCGCAGCGGAACCGCGAGGCGGTAAGCCGCACAAGTAGGCCCCGGGCACGCGCGTGATCCTGATCGATAAGTCACAGCCTGTGTGCACGCTGCCTTATAATTGGTCCATCGACAGCATTCATGAGTTTAGATAAAAATTACGTCAGAAAACATTCATTTAAAGCGATATCAATTAACTTCACCAAATGGATAACTCGTTCCAAGTTCAAAATATTATAATGGAAAAGCCACAACGAACAATTAATTTTAAACGGCTTGGTGTTGCATTCCTGGGCTGGAGTAAGCTGATACTTTAATAAATGTCTGAAAAATTTACAATGAATAGGTAATATACGTAATTTAAAAACCAATGTACCTATTCCCGTGTTACTTGTGCGTAGTTCGCATGAACATAAGAAGTTTAGAAGTTACAACTTAAAATTGCCATAGTCATAGCTCAACTCAGGTGAATAGATGATAAGAAAAACTAATTGATTGAATCAGGTGTTACTTTACTGAGGTCCATTTTCATGAACTAAAAATAATTAATTTGCTCAACCGGGACCACACGTTTAAAATGGATGTTTCAATGCAACACGTGACCTGGGGACTACTATGAAATTCGAAAATCGTAGTTCGTATCGTGTTGTCCCGCTCAGTCTCGTATTAAATAGTATTAGGTTGAGCGGGACGGCACGATGCAAAGTTCGAATTTTGCACTTCGTAGTAGGGGGGCTATATTTGATTCATGTAGCAGGTAGAGGCAGCTGTGATGTTGCATATATACATATAAATAATTATACTTGTCGCATGGAAATATCGCTTTAATAACATAAATAGTTATTTAAATAAAAAAAAACGTAAGCCTGCATTTCAGTATTACAGTTTTATGAAGAACATTAAGAACATACAATGACAATGCAAAGAAAAATCCGTTAAGCAGCTGGACTTGAACCAGCAACCTCGGTAATCCGTACCACGCTCCACCAATTAAGCTATACTTAACGTTGGTGTACCTAACGAATTTTTCAATGCCTTGTGTCATATTTTTATTTGGAAGATCTCTCCTCAGCGCCATTTTTGAGTAGCTTAATCAAGCGGTTCACCCACTACGGAACTTCTACAGTTACGCATTAGTGGCAAGAGATGGAGCTATTTTCTGAATCAATGAAAATAATCGATTTATTGATTATTTTTGTCTTTATTTTTATGAAACATTCATAGAATGAAATTCAACATACAATGACAATGCAAAGAAAAATCCGTTAAGCAGCTGGACTTGAACCAGCAACCTGAGTAATCCGTACCACGCTCCACCAATTAAGCTATACTTAACGTTGGTGTACCTAACAACATTAACAACAAATTACGAACATTAAGAACTTACTAAATTATATTTGAATACGTACGTACTTGAACTTTTGAACCTTATTAATTGTTCGCCACTACATTTTGGACACTAATTTCACCGTAAGGCTTCTTTCAAAGTTCTTTAATAGCTACCTACAAGTTGAAAAGTGCTCTTGACTTACAAAATGTAATACTAACTTAACTAGATACAATAGTCATTTCACATTTTTTTCATTGATGCTGCTAGTAAGTAATATGACTGCAAAATAATACTGCTGGAAAGAAGATATATCAAAGGTGGTCTCATGTGCATGCGGTGTTTACCTATAAGTGATTGTGACACTCTTTTCACATATTAACGCAAGTAGCAAATTCTTGATGTATTGGTGTTAACAATTATTGGTGAACCTTAATCAAATAAATAAATAGGTACTTAAGTAGGTAAATAAAATATGATTTTTGACAGTAGTTATGTGCCAAATAGTGACGGATACGCCACCCCTTCACCGCGCGCGGTCAAGCAATATAGGTGATTAGGTTACTCGGTGACTTAGTCGCCAACAGCCGCCGCGCAGGGGACATCTCGTTGTCTTGGCCAATTACAACAATTTCAACCGCTCAAAATGACGTCGTGCACATTTTTGTTCTCTACAAATAACACAAAAAAGAAAAACAAAGCACAAGGAATCACATTTCATACGTAAGCAAATAATATACTCATTATCCAGGTGGTATATTCCCTTGAAGTTTGACATGTCAGTCTAATGGCAGCTAATGAGTGAAGGCCGCATTTTGTCAGCGCTAAAGAGGTGCGTGTGTTTAAAGTCGATGTATGTGAATGATGAATGTTATTGAAGTAAAGGGCCATTCAAATGTCATCAGAAAACGTAGTCCACGTTGTTATTAACTTATTAATGACAAGATTTCACCAGGGTTAACAGCAAAGTTAGGTTCTTTCAACTAAAATGGTCTCATGAGTGGAATATAAAACAATTTGGCGCGAATGGGAGCTGCGGGCCCGGCCGGCCTCGCGGGCGTCGTAAGACCGACCCAATCGCCGAACTCCCGACACCCAACAGGTATCCGGGTCACGGGTTATTTACAAAGGAAACGTATAATTATTTTATCATAATTGACTACGTTTTGCGAGCTAAATAAGCTGTGATAAGTTTCGCTATTTTTTTTCACTGCACCGTATTCACACACACACACACACACACACACACGCACGCACACTAAGGGCTTTGATCTGCCATCTACCTTTAGCGCTGTCTTGCTAGATGGCAACATGGTAGTATCTACATACTTCAGCAAAAGGTTCCATCGTACGGAAATAAATATTGTTCTTTGTCACTTACACATCTCAGCAGCATTCTTAACCTGGATTTGCCTGTGGCTGCTAAATAGGTATATTATACCAACATACTAATTAATTAACCGACTTCAAAAAAGGAGGAGGTTCTACGTTCTACTGTATGTATTTTTTTTATGTATCTTCATCGATTACTCCGTCAATTGTAGACCGATTTTCAAAATTCTTTTTTTATTCGAAAGGGTATACTCCTGAGGTGGTCCCATTGTCACCAAGTCATGATCTGATGATGGGATCCTAGGGAAATCGAGGGCAACCCTCAAATTTTACAGGCACGTACTATGTGTTTGATATTTTATTAATTGTATGTAGTGTTAGATATATTGTTTTTATTTATGATATCAGATAAGTAAATTTCCTCATCTCTTCTTTTGTGACCATATCAATGTTTTTTGTTTTCTATCTATTTGGACGGTTTGGTTAAGTACTGTAAGTCCAGTAGAAAAGTATTATAATAAATAAATAAATAATATGTTTTCTAAGGTTATTCAAGTATTTGCGTCTGGTAGTCATCATCTCATGATGATGAGCTGATGATGGAGGGTACAACTCCTTAACGGTTATGAGTTGGAGGATAATTCTGAAAATGTCAAATCAACGTAAAATTGTGAAATAAAAATCTTTTAACAAAAAAGTAAAACCGCCTTCAAAAAAAACCTTACAAAAAAATCGTAAAATAATCCTCTAAAATAATGATAAATAAATAAAATAAAATAAAATGCGTTTATTTCGGTGCTTCATTCAAAGAATATTCCGCTCGCACCGCCCCGACTTCATATTTCTGCTGCTTAGTGCTAGGCCATAAAACTTTAGGCTTTAGTTTCTGTTGTCCGACATAAACGCATTTTATTTTATTTTATTTATTTATCATTATTTTAGAGGATTATTTTACGTTTTTTTGAAGGCGGTTTTACTTTTTGTTAAAAGATTTTTTCATATTCAATATCTTAGGCTTATTAGCTATTATTATACTCAAGAGCAATAAAAAAGGGTCACTTTTTATGAAAAATTCCATACAAAGTGACCCGTTTTTTTTTGCTCTTGAGTGTATTTTAACATCATAACGGTAATGTAAATGAACTAGAAACAATTAATCCCACCTAAAACATTTTCATGTAAAATGTTGCCAAGACGAGAATATTATGGCTCGCACTATCAAAAACTTATCAGATCTCATGTAGAACTAAGTCTACAAGCCCTAACTCTACAATCCGTAACTTCACAAACTCTACACCTTATGAACTAAAAAACAATTACTTTGCTCACCCGCGACCACTAATGACAAATAGTTATATCTGTGCGGCAAATGTATGTTTCCATGCAACACCTCCACCTCCACTGCTACACGAATCAACACATGCCACACAGACCCAACTATCACCACCACCACTATACTAAACGCTGACGCGTTTCGGCACTCTCCACGAGGCCATTTACGAAGCACAACAACAACCGCTCAACATGCCACCACTTCCACTACTGACATATGTAAACCATGTACTCAACTTAGTTAATGACAAAACCAACGTACCCACTAATATTTTATAAATTCCAAACTACCCTTTTATGTAAGTCCTAAACTACCCTTTTTTAAGAAATGAATTCCAAACTACCCTTTTTATTTTTATTTTAAATCTACGCCAGGTACCCCGTTATTTTTAACCGAGTACGGTAAAAAGAGAAGTCATGTTCTCATTATTACTATGACACATTATTAAAATTAGAACCAAGTCGTAACAAAGGCGAAGAAACCAAATTAACTTGTTCATTAATAATAGACCCCATGTTGTTGTACCTAATTATTTCCAATTGTTCTAAAACCGATAGCCGCAAACCCTTATCACAATAATGTAAAATTTCGTACGTATCTGAGTCTAACAACGAATGATTCGTTTCTAATAAATGCTTGGCAAAGTTTGATTTCTCTGGATGATCATGCCTATATGACGAGACATGCTCTTTAAATCTAGTATCAAAGCTTCGACCGGTTTGTCCAATGTATACTTGACTACAGTCGCCACAAGTGAGTTTATATACGCCCGACCTGTTCCCTTTATCCACCTTTTCTTTGTTATTACAAAGTCTAGAACGTAAAGAATTAGTAGTCTTAAAGGCAACATTGATGTTATTTGATTTTAAAATATTATAAATCTTGTCAGACAACCGGCCAACATAAGTAATACTAGATCTAAATTTGTTAGTAGGCTGAGATGGCAACGCAGAGTAAAGCATGCTATTCACTATCCGTCCCTGCTTCTTTTGAACCAGACTATTAACCATTGCTGTACTATAACCATTTGTTGTTGCTATCTGATATATAGTATGTAACTCAGAATCATAATGCTCTTTCTACACCTTAGTCAAAATATGTGGCTTGGCCGTTTCGTGACTACAAGAAGTATTGTACCTATAACAGAAAAGTAATGAACAGTGAATACATTTTTCACCTTTCGCCCATGTGACGGTAGCGAAACGGCCAAGCCACATAATTTTGATTTGACTAAGGTGTAGAGTTTGTAAGTAAGTAAGTAAGGGCTTGTAGAGTGAAGGAGTGTAGTTATAAGCTTGGCTCTACATACTTTTTTTTTAACATTTTACATGTAAATGTTTTTGGTGGGATTTTACTTCTTTTTGTAAGTTGCTTATATTGTTTATTTTGTTATAATTTTCTTATTAATATGTATTTTATCATTTATAACAAGGAGTCCCTATCAATTTTCATGCCTCCAGCATCAAAATTTCAGTAAGTCTCATACAAACTTCCATCCGCTAGTATAAGGAACCCCTTATACTAGCGGATGGAAGTTTGTATGATGAATGAGGGATGAATCTGTCTGGTTGGGGGTAAAATATTCAAGTTTTACAATATTTTTGTTGTTTGTGTACTAATACTAGCTTACATACCAAATTTCAGCTTTGTAGAACTTCCTAAGAATTTTGATCAGTGAGTCAGTGACGAAATCAGAGTTTTTTTAGATGTCAGTAAAATTTAAAGTAAGTATTTAAGAGCTATACAATTGAAACTTTTTAAGCTCAATAAGTCCTCTATTGACATCGTATCCTGCTGAGGATTTTGTTTATCTGATATAATCCAAAGAATCCAAACCCAAGTTATGAGGTTTAAAAAAAACCGACCAAGTGCGAGTCGGACTCGCGCACGAAGATTCCGTAGAAAGATTTTAACGCTTTAATCCAGTGTTTTAAGAAGTCCAGTCTTAGCAGAGCCCTGCTCCTAAGCAAAATATACCATTATGGGTACGCTGTCGAGTTTCGAAACTCTCTACGATTTTTCGAAGTACCGGAACCACCGTTCGATATGCGGTACATGTATTAATTTAAGATCTTGTTCTTCGCATTAGTTTTATGTCAATGGAGTAAAGAGATATGAGTCTACAATGCGTTGGTTAGGAGCAAGCTGGAGGCGTCATCTATTATATTAGTTAGGAACAAGCTGGAGGCGTCATCTATTATATTAGTTAGGAGCAAGCTGGAGGCGTCATGTATTATATTAGTTAGGAGCAAGCTGGAGGCGTCATCTATTATATTAGTTAGGAGCAAGCTGGAGGCGTCATCTATTATACTGGTTAGGAGCAAGCTGGAGGCGTCATCTATTATATTAGTTACGAGCAAGCTGGAGGCGTCATCTATTATTTGGCACCCACATGAATCTGCGAATGCTTTACTACTAGAGAAGGTACAAAAAGTTTTTCTTAGATTTCTATATAAGAAAATTTATGGATACTACCCATTGTTATATCCCACAAGGTATCTACTTGGCACTCTTGGATATAACTCTCTAGAAGTAAGGCGGAATTGTGGCTTGCTTGAACTTGCCTGTCGAGCTCTACGTGGTGAGTTAGACTGTTCCGAACTAGTAGGTCGTCTTGTGAGACTGTCCGACCCGGACGTCCCTAAGATAAGTCTCCGGGCGCGGCGGCGCGACTTGCTGGCGGTGCCGGCGGCGCGCACTGTGTCGCGCAAGAACTCGCCGCTGCGCTGCCCCGAGCCCTCACACAGCTTAATGCGCTATTGGCATCAGCACCTGAGTGTGACCTGTTTGTGTGGCGATGGGCTGTAGTGCACGTTGAATGCTTGCGATTTTGTGAGTTAGCGTATGAGAGGATATCGAGTATCCCAATTTAAATTTAACATTTTAGGTATGTTTAGATTTATTGTTTCTTTATTTTCCTTCCGTTCTTGAGTAACTTTACTTTGTATATTTAAGTGTAATTAGTAATTGCGTTTTCATGGTGCATTATAGTTTAAGACTGTAATACCATGTAAATATATTTTTTTCAACAATAAACAATGACTAATGATTATACAGATAAGTCTACATAACTACTTACCTACTTAATTAACTTTACTTTTTTGCTTAATCAATCATACGAATTCACAGGAACACCTGAGGCAAGAAAGTTTTATCCCTCTTTTAAAGAGCTTCTTAATTTTTTCCTTAAATAACGTATTCCTGAAAATACATAACACTCTTATTGGAAAAATATCATCTACCTACCTAGGTACATTTCTGTTTGTGATAATGTCACTAGTGAAGTTGGTGCCACAGTGCCACATCTCGTAGTCAAAAATTTCATTTTATAGAGTCTAACTTTAAGAAAAACAAAGACTTTTACGAATTTAATCTCTGAATTTGCTTATTACCTACTTAGTTGGTTGACCAAGCATTAAAATAGCAATCGGTGCATTCTTGAGAACTAGTTTTGTTCTTGTAGTTGTTGCGGCCATGAATAAAGTTGTGCAAGTTCCTGCTTATTAGGTACATTAAAAAAAATACAAAACATGTCAAGTAAGTAAAAACAAGTGTCAGATTATGTTAAGTAGGAAAGGAAGTATTCATCATAGTCAAAAAATAATAATTGCCTATAAAATATTTACAGTTGTTTGCGAACTGCATTTTGTTAGGTATGTTTTTTGTAACTAAAAACCTTTTTCTATACTAAACCTATAAATTATTGCAGACTAATATATTTTTACTGTATTAAAAATTGTATTGTTGGAACGTAATCCATTGTTACCTTTTATCATTAGAGAAATTCGCCTGTATTAAGTATGTTGTTATAGCATCGCATGACCCGGAGTGTTAGCCATATGTCAGCCAATATTCTTGAATAGGCGTTCTATTTAGCAATAAAATTGCCTTTGTATCTTTTTGCGTAGGTAATCTTTGTTTACCTACTTATAAGGATTTCCGCATTCAAATTGAAGCACCGATTAATCTATAGGTTTCTCTACTAAATAAATGAAATGATACTTAGTTACCAAGGATTCGGATAAAGTCGAGCACTTTCTGGCATTAAGTAGGACGTCAGGACGCTTCCTCAAGAGCTCACAACAACTCAAGGAGCTATATGAATAAATACATCCATATTAAATACCTACCTGCCTACTATCCGAGATGACCTTCGCTACACCTACGTCTTGATAAACAGGATAATTTAATATGCCAACGAGTTACATTTGCAATTTAAAATAAAAAATCTCAGCGCGTGGTTTAAGTAGCTTTATTTTAATAGTCTTGTTAATTTCTACAGTAAAGAATGCATTAATAACTTTTTAATACAGTTGCTCAAAAAGTGGTATTTTTTGTGGCTACTTATCATGCTTAAGTTGGATTTTTCGTACTAGCGCTTTTTACTTTTCCAAGGCGCCGGGGACACTGGGCCGCCTACACTTTCCTCCTCCTCCACGATAGGGTAGCTCCTGCCGGCTCACCGCCTCTGATATCATTGTAATTTTCTCGCAAATGTATTGAAAAACATCGATTGGTACAAGTGCGGAAGTGTAATTTTCACTCGTCCTGAGTCTCGACCCTTGCCTCACGGCTCGGGCCTAGACACCCCAGGACTATCGTGCATAATAATAGAAAGTATGTCTTTCCGCACTTATATCAAAAGGTACTATTGTATTGGAAAATAAGGGTTATTGCCATCAATGTCATCATGCGTCGACTATTTATGAATAACTGCAAGACAGCAGAGTCATCGTGCCCAAGCATTTTGGTGGGTGTTAGCGCATATCCAAATCGCTTTATCAGTTTAAGCTGTTTCTTGAACGCGCGTCGACTGAGGAAACGTGGTGGAAACGATTAATAGATCGATTATTTTTATTTTGTGATTGTTACATCGTATCATATCGTATCAGTCTATTTACGCTACTGGGCACAAATAGGGGGCCAGTGCGTATTGGGAACTTCACGCACACCATTGAATTACTTCGAAGGAGTGTGCAGGACAAGCAGAGACAGCCAAACCCCGCAAATACACATGGCTCACAAGAGAATGCGAGAGTCTCATACCGCCGCGCCGTCCCCGCATGCCTAGGTAAATATAGCATTTTCACACCGTCAAAAAAAATGATAATTAGTTAGGTAGTTAATTTATTTTAAACGGTACTAAAATAGCATAGCTTACCTTGGCTACAGCAAATTTGGATCCTATAGGCGTTTAGTTCTTGCCTACTTCGTATTAAAAATGTTATAATAATTATAATCAATATGTAAGAATGAGTAAATTGGCCAATTTAAATTATTCGTATGTACCTACCTATTGCTTCCGATAAGATCTGTATACCTACTACGGCCTTGGCGCCGCTAGTCGCCAGTCAACTACCATCTCTAGTAGGTTACGGCTACAGTGGGTCAAGCACGACTTGTCGAATCCTGCGTAACGTTACGGTTATCGTATCGAGATCGAGAAAACTCATACTAAATTGCTGCTGCTGTGCCCTAAGCACGACTTGTCGAATCCTGCGTTACGTTACGGTTATCGTATCGAGATCGAGAAATCTCATACTAAATTTTAGTTCCAAATACGCTCACGGGCAGGCGCTGTTCCAAACGTCATACAAACTCGACAACGTTTACTATTCGATTTTACGTTACGCAGCATTCGTAAAATCGTGCTCGACCCTCAGAAAGACGACAGTGCCAGGGCAATGCCATTTCAGCTCTAGTGGTATTATTCCACTAATTATAAATTCAATCTTTACCGTTGTCTGCGTATATCCGTCTATTTTAATATCCTTACTAACTTGTTGATACTCTCTAACGTCAAGCACATTGCTTATTCTTACAGCCATAAGTTATATACCTAGCTGTTAAGTACATTATCTTGTCTGTAGGTAGGTAAGTACCTACGTTATTTTGTTTTTGTCTCTCAAATGGTCTTCATAATTACCTATATAAAGGTGGGTACGTAAATTTTCCTCCGTCCTAATAACACTGTACCTAGTGACAGACTGTACTGACTGACAAGGAAAATTACGATTAAGTAAGTCTTTCGTTACTGCGATAACCGTGTCACGGTTAAAGAGTGGCAAACCACTGAGCGTAGATACTGCACAATGCACATATGGGGGGTCGTTTCTGCTGAAGTAGCATTTCAAAATCTTAGAACAGAATAGTAGGCAGTTCGTGTCCGTACTCCATGTGCATATTTTGCGAGTTACTCGAAACAAAAGCTACATTGCTTTGCTAAATAAAGTAGTGGATTTTATTATCCCCTTTTTTAGGTACCTATTTAATCATGTAGTTAAAAAGCAACCCTCGTTTGATGATGATGTGCCTTAATGAACAAAAACCGTAGCAAGACACCAAGCAGAAAATATATAGTTGACTCATCATAATAATTTCATCAGCACTCCATAGGAACCTCAAAAACAGTTTCTCCTAATTAAGTCTTTTACTCACATAAACTACCTACGGGAACTGTTGATACAGAAAAGAAAAGCAGTACAGGCCAGACGTTAGCAACAAAATTTGCCGTCTTCTTTAACAATTGACGCTTGAAATTTTAAAGTATTAGGTAAGTATATCTATTACCTGTGTCAAGAACGATAAAACCAAGAGGACTGCCAATGGCTATACAATGTCGCGTGCCTGTAAAATAATGAGCCTGCTGCAGCTAGTTTCACTATAGAGAGGTCTCTGTACCATTAATTTTGTATGACACTTAGACCTCTGGCTAACACAATAGCGCCATCTATGAACTGAAAGAAAAAAACGAACGGTCTAAATGTCATACCAAATGAATGGTACAACTAGTAGTAAAACTAGCTACAGCAAGCTTATTATTTCAAAGGAACGCGACATCGTATAGACACTGGCAGTCCTCTTGGCTTTATGGTCCTTGCGTATGTATCGGTACATTACTTACCATTACTATTATCCTTGCGTCGTAAATGTCGTCTGTAGAAGATGTTGATGTAGAAGGTCCCGACCTTGGAGTTGGAGTTGGAATCTATAAAAATGCCATCACGCGGCGCTACAGCGTAATGCATTCATAGCGCCCGCGCCGTCGGCCGGGCCTGCTCCCTGTCCTCGGCCCATTAGCGCAAACGCTATATGCATACTTATCATCTGCCCGCCAGACCTCGCCCTTATTGAAAAACTTTCCCTTATTCCCGTGATAAGCCAGACAATAACGAAAATGATAACGAAGGTAACACTGATATAAATAGCCACACTCGCGGAATATCACCAGCCTGCGATCTTTATTCATGCGAATAGGAATGAATATAACTATGGTTGGTCAAACCGGCGACTTTTTTTTATGTCTAAACAAAGCAGACAGACTGTTAAAACGATCGCTGTGTGTAGTTTGTATTGAATTTCTCAACCATGACGGCTTCATTTTCGTTTTCAGTGATCAAACTACCTCCATATGCAGTGTGTAAGTCTATTGAAAAAAAAATCCACAGGTTAGGCAAACATCGATCTTATATCAATAAAACTTTGACATGTAAAAACATTCGCCAATCCAAGTAAAACAAATGTTCTAATCTTGACGTCGTCATCATCCCAATTTTTAACAGACTTCAAAAAAGGAGGAGGTTCTCAATTCGACTGTTTGTTTTTATCAAGAAACTAGGTACCGAGACTCAAACAATGAAATAAACGGATCACTCACGTACATAAGTCGAGTTTAGCCTGACACGTCTTGGACTAATTCGTAGTCCTTTGTCTGGTATTCTTCCTCTTGGTGGGCAGTGCACGTTTCGCTGCCGACGAGTTTTGTGCTCCCACAGGAAGGACTACGAATATACGTGAGTGTTCCGTGTATTTCCCTTTCATCGCAATTACGGTGTGTAGGTTAGGCACCTATTAGAGCAAAAACTAGTGACGAAAATGTACCAAAGATACTATCATTAACCTACTTCAATAAAGGAGGAGGTTCTATGTACCACTGTATGTTTTGTTGGTATGTTAGGAGCGACCTGTTTGTGATAATTGTTTAATCACTTTATGCATACATAATAGTTATTTAGTCTTGGTTGGTTGTCCTCTGATTGTTTGTGCTGGGCCTATGGGGTGAACTTCCAATAATTGGTTGACATTGATTTGGTAAATGTGAATAATTAGAGGAGAACGAACACTAGACCAGTTTACCCTATTTTGACCATTTGGGGACCATGACAAAGGCAGCTTGAACCACCTATCAGAGGTTAGTTTTATTGTTTGTAGTCTCATAGAAAACTCAACCAAGGCGCTGGTGCAGTTAATTACTCGTGTCTCACGCCACGATGCCCCGTTCTATCCTTGCATGAAAGTTTCCAATCCTTCGTATTTAATAATTGCCGCTATTATCGTTTATTAGGGTCAAAGTTGATTTATGCGGCTCTCTAGACACGGACGTCCTTTAATAACGCCTCTACTCGCAATCCGTAGGTACTCGGTACCACAGCAGGCGTCCGCTGGAAAGTAACCAACGAAGATATCAAATGTCTTATCATAATTGTCATTATTATTGTCGACTTGTGTATCACAGCACGGTGTCCGTTCGGAGTTCAAAAAAACGAATTTATTCCGCCATCGCATTCCCAATTTATTGCATGAAAATATAAAAAGCAAATTAAATAAAGTCTCAATTTCATTTTAAATACGTAAATGCCATTATACAGGAATAAAATTACATATTTCGGATTTATTAAAAAAAAGTGGTTGTTTGCACTTAAATTGTAGAATTAGTATTTTCATAGCAACGAATGCGACCTATCCTCTAAAGAAAATGAATGATGAGAATTTTTCGCCTCCTTATGATGTTACAAAAGATGAATGAATTGATCTTTGCTGCTCGAAAAAGGGATGGGATTGCATATATCATAAATGAACAAGATTGGTCAATTTATGTCTAGCTTAATGCTTACAAAACTTAAACATCGATAAAATAGCTCCTTAAGATCTTCTTTTTGAACGTTATTCAGTTCGCGCTATCTTGGCGCGGAAAAGACAGTTTTCTTCGCTAGTGGCGGCGGAGGAGGTGAAGTTATTTGATAAGACCTTTGGCCTTGAAGAGGTCGCGCATGAGGCTCTTGAGGTAGCGGATCTCGCGCTGCAGGTCGGAGCACTTGGAGCCGAGCTCGGTGTGCAGCGCGCGCAGCTGCTGCTCCTCGCCCAGCAACACCTCGATCTCCGCCTTCTTCTTCTGGCGGTAACGCGTGGCCGCGTTCTTGTTCTGCTCCTTCTTGCGCGAGCGGCGGTCGTCGCCGCGCGCGTACGGCTTGGGGCGGGACGCGGCCGCGGGCAGCGCCCACTCCTCGTCGGTGGACGAGCGCGGGGACGAGGGCGGCGACGAGCGCGGCGAGGCGCTGTCGCCCGAGGGCTGCGGCGAGGCGAGCGGCGAGGCGAGCTGCGAGGCGCGGTGCCGGACCAGCTCCTCCACGGCCTGCAGCTCGCGGTCGTACTCGGCCGGCGCGGGCCAGGGCTCGGCGAGCGGCGGCGGCGCGCACTGCGCCTGCTGCGCGTAGCTGAGCAGCAGCTGGGTGGCGGGGCCGGGCGGGCTCTGCGGCGGCGTGAGATGCGTCAGCTCGACGGCGCCGTACACGGACTCGAACTCGCGCAGCAGCTCCTCGGTGGGCTGCGGGCCGGGCGCCGGCGCCGCGTACACCGGCGGGGGCTCCACCACCTCCGCCGCGTGCGTGATGTTCTCGAATATTGGCAAGTCCACCTTCTCCTCCAGCCAGTTAGAGAAGATGTTTTCTGTAACAATTTTTTTTTTCTTTAGAACTAGTGTCTTACCAGGTCCAGATTAGAAATAAAAATTAGTAAAAAAAAATCGTATAAATAGTAAAAGTTAAAGCCTCTCGAGGCTCATGAACTCTTAATCACCTCTTAATTAATTTTAATAGCGTCTTCAGAATTTTAGGTCTACTTGAATTGAAATGTGCTTATTAAAAGAACAACGCAATTACCAAAATCATTTGGGTTAAAGCAGTGTTAATATAAACCTGTTTTCGAAATCGAATCGGTTATGCATCGGTTGAAAAACACAATAATGAGTTAATAATTGTCAAATTTACGTCATATTAGGTTTTTGTGGTAACTTGTAATTGGTTTATAAATTTATAATCGATATTGCCTGCATTTGACAACGTCGCTTATGTTTATAAATACATGCAGTACAAAAGTGTATGTTTTGTGACCTTACAGCCGGGTCGCGGTAACGAATAGAGGTCGCGCTGGACACAGCGTTCCAGTCCAGCGCTAGTCGCTATGCAAGATACGAGTATCATAGTTTACTTAGGGATTGTGACCCTGAATGAACGTGCGCAAAAAAGATACGCGGGTACCTGCTGGTACCTAATCCTTTAACACCGTTGTATAATAATTTTCTTTTAGGATTTTATAAGTTTTAACTTCTTGAATATAAATAACCTCTTTGCAGCGCATTTTGTCGCATTGCATTAATTATAGGGGCTACTATTTGAAAAGCGATAAACTTTGAATTGATGTCGAACAAACAAATTAATCGACCAACGCATTTTCTTAGTAGAGTGCAAGGTAAGCGGTGTGACCCTATATAACATCAATAACATGATCTCACGTTATTGCAAATACTCATAAACATATTTGTACCGCGTCTGTTTTCTGCTATGTCGAACTACTTATACACGTTATCTATTTAAATGTTTATACATGCCTACTGATTATTGTGATACTGTTGTGGAATACGTTATTTTTAATTTTTTCATACTACATCGAACTAGATAGGAAATCCACTTAGTAGCCTTATTACAATTGCATGTGTATAATGTTGGGTTTCTCATAAAACAAAGTGGAAGTTTTCGATCTGTTAAGTGCGAAACCCGGAAGTAGTTAACAATGTATAAAATTACCAGGATAATTTATTTCAACGATTCAAAGGTGTGTGTTTGTAAACAATAACTATAAATTATTTTTTATAGTTAATATCAGTCTTATAGTAAGACGCAAAAGTGTCCATAAATAGATGTCCAATGTCTTGTCTCGAGAGCATGCAGTCATACGGTGTAGTTTAGGTGTCCAGTGAAACTACAATACGGTAACTGTAGTGCTTATCAGTGCCGGTAAAGTGCAGCATTGCAAAAGGAAACCCGTTTTATGACAGATCTATGGTTCAAATTTCAATACGTTTTTAAAACGGGTTCATATTAAAACACGTCTTGTGCACGTAGATACGTACAGTCGCCATCACTCTAAACTGACCAGTCGTACACTTTGGCTAGGCAAGGGTTCAAGAATGGTCAATTAAGTTTGTTGCCGACTGTACGTAATGTTTACGTACACATCAAAGTACAGTGCGTTTGACAAATAGGTACCCATTAATAAATTTGTGTGGGGTCAGTAACGTATCAGAATATCATAATTGACAGTCAAGCGCATTCTACAATCAATTGAGTCTGATTGGTAAGATTGCGAGTCTGATCACTGCGGGACTGCTTAAAGTTTAGGTAGTGTTCGACAAGCTTTCTCCTTTTTACATAAGTTGGTACATATGCATTAAAGTTTATGACTCGAGAGCGTTACATATTTTCTACAGTATCTTTAAAATCGCTTAAATTATTGTAGTGTTCTGAATCATGTGAGGGCTCCGTATAAAATAATTGTTTTCTTAGTTAAGTAATAAAATTTAGCTATGCTATGACTTGAGCAGTTGTGCACGTTTTACAATGCACCTTTTTTGGAAATAATCGCAGCATATTCAAACCAATTTATTCTTCAGATCAGCCAAATTAAGGTTTTTGACTTTAAATAGTATCTCAGAAAGTTGGTTATGTGAGGAACCCTAAAAAATGCATAACTTGCATGACAAAATCAGAGCAGCTTGGTCAACAATCTTTTGGCATGGTCTGAGTTGGACGAGATAACCTTTCTCTTGCGGAGTTCGCTGCCACCGCGCCTTCGATAAGGCGCTGATAGTTCGGGTTGAATTTCGTCAGAACCGCACGAGATCTATACATATCTATTCTAAATGAACCAGCCGAACCCGCTAGTGTCAATGACTTCGTGTTAATCAGGAATTTGATTTGACTTGGAGAGATCTAAGTATGATAGTTATATTATTTTATAAAAAAATTACGCGTGTTATATTTTTCTCGAAACTTCTGCATAATTTGTCGCGATTTCTCGCCCGAATTTAAATTAGTTTACTGGCAATTTATAAAACGCTGACGAATTGTAATCGTACCGCGGTAGAGAGCGAATGTAAAAAATAACGAAGTTTGATCATGTCTCATTTGTCCTTAAGCAACAATATGAAAGGTACCGAGTATTTCTTGGTACTTATCAATGTAGAAATGGAAACAAGTGGTCAATAAGTCTGTTTAATTATTGGGCGAGCAGCGAGCGAGGTCGCCTTGTGCGCGAACTGGTTATCAGTTTCCACGGGTGCAAGTGTTAAGAGTTAGGCCGCCCGGCCGAGCGTTAGTGTTTGATAGAAATCAAAACAACAAGCAAGTATAGTTAAAGTGAGAAAAGCTTTCCCCTGTCAAAGTGTTTATGACAATGTCATAAGATTGATTTTTGCCTGGCCCGTGGGAAAGGTTTTCCTACTAGGTACACAGTAAACGGATGCGGTGACACGCTGCCGCTCGCCGCTCGGGCCAGCGCCGCCGCGGCCAGCGCGCGCAATGGTAGCCCGCCACGTGAAATTCCATAACCGATGCATAACCGACTTGTTACATGTTACACATACAGCTTTTTATATGTTAATTCTCATTAATATTCCACTTTATTACAGACATTAACGCGCAACCGCAACCCATGCAAAATACAACAAACAGCTACTAAATTCAACATTGTTGATCCAACTCCCGTCGATATTTATTATTTGGCACTCTATGTCTGGTTAACAAGGCTCAAATGGCTAACAAATAAACGTCCTAGACCTTAATCGGTGAACTAATTAGAACAATACAAGGTACATGCAAGTTAATAACAAATTAATGTCCATTTAAGTTTTTCTGAGCAGAATATACTTGAAGAGCGCAGTAAAATCTGGAACATTCAGACCTTGAGCCTTTACGCCAGAGTGCCTTTCAATAAACCAAAACAAACAATGCCCGCTATCAGCGCGCCGCCGCCGCTGTAACAAACAACGCATTACCACGTACCAGCATACAAGTCCGCGAGGGCCATCACGAAGACAAACTTTTATTCAAATATCGCTTTACGAATCCACAACAAATTGTCCTTAACAATACAGTTCTAATGATAATACGATTATAAAGGCAGTGGTATCCTAAGCCGGGATCCTCAATATGCGGGCTATGGTCGTCGTAAATGTTTCACGGGGGATTCAGGGATCTAACGTCTTTTGACGAGTTTCTGTGAGTTGAAGACTATCTCCTTATTAAAAATGCAGCGATAGTGGCACTTCATTCTAACGGCGTCCAGGCTGCGCATGGACGGCGGCAGACATAAGTCTCGAGCCGAGCGCGAGCGCCCGTAATGTGTTTCTCCAATCGAATTTATTGTCACGGGTGAGAAAACGAACGGCGCCACCAGCAGGCGCGACGCGGTACACGCTATAACTGCGCGCGCGGAGCGGCGCCAGCGCCGAGCGCCTTTCCCCACCACCTCGGCCTGCAGTGCGCCGCATCCCACCGACGCCGACACACATGCCTATGCTCTCGCAACACCACCAATTTACTTTTACATCAAGCTAAACGACCTTTCTCAACAAACAATAAAACAAATTAGCTTTCCGTTCGAGACGTTGCATTTAACGAAGTCCCTGAACAATCAACATAACGTCCTAAACAAGGCTCTTTTGATTACCCTTAATGCTTAATCATAATCAGATGACACTTCATTTGCAAACAATTCAATTAAAATACTTAATATTTTTATACTTAAAAAAAAAACAATTCACACCTATTGAAATGACCTAGTCCCAAACTAGCCTGACAAAGCCTGTATTATGGATACTAGACAACGGATGAAAATGCATATATATAAAGATAAATGCATACTTAAGTATATACATATTAAACATCCAAGACTCAAGATCAAACATTCATATTCATCTTACAAAATATCTACCCCGACCGGGGATCGAACCCGAGACCTCAAGCTTCATAGTCAGGTCCTCTAACCACTAGTCGTCAAAATTTTATGACACCCTTACTTTATATTCTAATTTTATGGCCACATTAAAAAACCGGTCAACCGAGGGTTGCGAGCCGTCATCTAATATAATGCGCTACTTTACATAGAGTCCTTTCAATGTAGGATAGACGGACAGCTCTTTGTTCGCTAGTGGAATTAATGGAATTTTAGATAATTTATGAAAAACTACTATTTAAAGATAGTTTTATTTTTCTGTAATCTTTACGAAAACCTCTCTTATACATGTAATAAATTGTTTGAGATTTTTCGCTCTCTTCTAAGGGTTTTTTTTTACATTTTTCGTAATAATTCTAAAATTAATCGGCTTACAAAAATGAAAAAAATATTTAGAGTGTGCAAATTGAGCCATTACCTAGTCATTATCACCCACTTGGAAATTTTAGGGCCCCTTGTCAGTTCTTGTTGGATTAAAATACATGTCCATTTGCAAAATACTTCCGAGGGTCGAGCACGACTTTATGAATGCTGCGTAACGTTACGGTTATCGTATCGAGATCGAGAAACCTCATACTAAATTGTAGTTCCAAATGCGCTCACGGGCGGGCGCTGTTACAAACGTCATATAAACTCGATAACGTTTACTATTCGATTTTACGTGACGCAGGTTTCGAAAAGTCGTGCTCGACCCTCAGAGGCCCGAGTACTAACATTCAAAACTTGCGTAACGTAATCGAGTAGTAAACAGCGCCCGCCCGTGAGCGTATTTGGAACTAAAATTTAGAATCAGGTTTCTCGATTTCGATACGATAACGTAACGTTACACAGGATTCGCAAACTTCGTGCTCGGGCTACAGTGGTCGGGGCAAACATTACCTATCTAAAACCTGTTCCAAATTTCAAGTCGATAGAATCAGTCGATCCTGAGATAAAATTAGCTGTGGTGGACAGACAGACATACCGGACCGAATCACACCATCAGCGTTCCATATTAGGTACAATTTTCGGATCTCTAAAAAGTAACATTGTCGTGTCAAGTTATATTCAACGTCATAATTAAAAATATGACGAAAATCAGTTCGAAAATATGGAGTGTAAATACCTAAAATACATTTTTGTATTCCGCCCACGCCGACAGTCAACCCAATGACCCTTGGGACGTGACGTAAATGTGTACAAAAGATAACAATAACGGGAAAATCAGTCGGCATTGACAATAAATCGTATTCGAACGATTCCACTGCAATGCACTTGCATCTGCAAATAAACAAAATTGGAACCCTTAAATTTGTAGCGCGATTAAACTCATTTTCTTAATGATTACTCGTAATGAATTGGTTCGCAAATACTCTTCAATGAAACTAAAATTCAACAAACACGTAATACCTACAACAATTTTTTTCTATGTATCTACCCGTTCTCAAAGGTCTCGTAATGGCCGGTACTCAATACAAAATGAGTAACAAAAAACCCAACCATTTTTTTTTATCCAGATAACGAATGATTACGAACACAGACTCGGTCTACTAAACTAAACTTTAATTAATGTATAAGTTATCAGTTGGTATTACAAATAATAAGCAAAATCATGCTTTTAAATGATGCAGGCACATGCTTGTCAGCCGGGGAGGGTGTGAGAAGGTGTATCGCGAAAATAACTAACTATACTTACTTAAACACGTTACTGAACAAAATCTGGGTCTGATTGGATTAAACTATTCCTACAAAGATAAGGTTTTGTCACGGTAATGAGATAAAGAGTTGCCCAATCACCTAGGTGCGTGACGTGTGCAGCGGAGACCGGCCCCCTAGGTGTCATTTGTCAGGATTTGCGAGATATGGTAACAATGATGTAATAACCGCTGCGATGACTTTTCCATTGCAGGGTTTTGATATAGTTAATGGTATTTGTAGATAAGATAAAGCAAAATATAATTTTAGCATTTAAGCAAGTCAAGATGATCCAACTTGTTCGGTTTACTCCGATTATGGGAGTGCATTTTGTTTGTTTCTTATAAGAATTTAAATGTTTGAACACCTTACGTATCTTACTATAATCACAATTAAATGGCTCTTCTAGTTACCTTACATGCTTACTCCAATAGACAGGTCGTGTTACCTTGTTTGTTTGTAACTAAACATCATTTAGTTGTATTGATATAAAAATTAGCTATACCCGACTATAGACTCGAGAAACAGTAAGATTTTCAATTCCTAAAAACCTATTGATTTAAACTTTCGCGATTTTCACATTTTGTATGTTAATCACGGGACTTAATATAAAAAATGTATTATTAATCTGTTACAAGTCCTTTCCCTCGATGATTTGAATGGTTTGTGTGGTTTTAACATGAAATTACCGTGAGATTCAATCATAGTGAAATAAACGGATCACTCGCGTTTACGTCTCGCCACCGGCGTAGCGCGTGCTTCCAGAGGAAGCACTACGGATTAGTCCGAAACACGTCGAGCTATACTCGACTGACATACGTGAGTAATCCGTTTATTTCACTATGGTTTGTCTGGTCAATGTAGGAGTACATAATTATGAATTAGATACTTGTGTATTCATTTCTAATACTAGTGTAAGTCATGTTTATTTAATAGTTATTAAAGACTAAAACATTAATTTCATTAAACAAATTTCTAGCTGATTTTATTTGACGTACCTAGAGGAAGAAGTCTGACACGATGGTTCGACTAGAGGCCTTATTGTCTAACGCACTCGGATTCGCTTAGGCATTCGCCATCACTGTCTCGCATGATCGTATACCGTTTGACAGAAAAAGATGGCGAATGCCAAAGCGAAGCAGAGTGCGATACAAAATAAGCCTACAGGTGCTACAGCTACACTCAATATTCATCCTTGCCGCGGCCGTGCACGTTGCTGAGACCATGTACTGGCAAAATTGAGTACGAGAGGATGGTATAATTATACCATGATATGGCTACGACCCAGCATTGGGGTGTCGACTCAAGGTGGAAGTGTTGATTTTATAAGTTATGAAATAGCTGGGACAGCTAGCTAAATAACATAGATTGATAAATAAACAAAACAAAGCAAGCAGAAAGCTCACCAATTCCTAGAACGTTACGAATACTTAAAAGTTGTAAGAGTTTGATTTCGCCATGGTAGATTATCGTGCTGTATTACAAGTTTCACTTCATCAGAACAAAGTGTAATTATAATCGTTACAATAAAAAGCAGATTTAATGTAAGTAGTTCGTTGCATCGCGCCATGCTTGTTATTTTCCAGTTTGCGGGTCACTCCCTCGCTTTTATCAGAATAATATACGTAAACAGCTCCATGTCTCGTATCCTCTGACCAACTCAAGCAGTTGATATATTTTCACTTCTGTTATTTGAAATTTACGACTGAGCTCAGGATCAAATACTTAACATAGCGTTTGAGGTTCCTTTCGTACAAAAATTAAAAGTCGAATGAGTAATTAAATATTGAGTTCGGTCCTAGTGTAACCGACGACCAAAAAATACGTCTCGATCGCGTTCGCTTTAACATGTCAAATACATAGACACCGCAAGTCGAAGAATGAATTTAGGTTTTCTATACTTAAGTCGAAATGGTTGACAATTTATAACTACTATGCCAGAAGAAGCTTGGCCTGCCCTGCCGCATGTTGCGAAAAGCTGTTCCGGGGGTTTCTGTGAATCAGTGAGGAGCGTACCTTGTTTGCATTGGTTCTCTAGTTGCTGGAGGAGATCGCTGGCCAGCTCAGCGCGGCTGGGCTTGGCCTCGGGTGGTGAGGGCGGATACAGACTCGACAAGTCATCTTGTAGGTGGAAATCGCCGGATTCGATCTTAGTTGCAGCGTTGGGGAAGGTTTTAAGAATATCTGTGGACAAAATGAAACATGGTGTTATAAATTTTATTAAAAAATATATATTGACGTAAGTAATACAGAAAATTAATAAAGGAACACCAGTGGAAATATTGGAATAATGAGGTCTATTTTTTGTAATTTAACTGATAGTAAGATATCGTTTTAATTTAAGTTTACAGCTCATATCGAGCATTCGACAAAATAATATTTAGTAGCTTTTATTACCGGCACGAACAAATAAATATAAAGAAAAGAGGCTCAAT
Source organism: Clepsis dumicolana (assembly GCA_963691665.1). Taxonomy (NCBI): domain Eukaryota; kingdom Metazoa; phylum Arthropoda; class Insecta; order Lepidoptera; family Tortricidae; genus Clepsis; species Clepsis dumicolana. The sequence continues at coordinate 8,544,819 of OY829517.1, read as the reverse complement.
AAATTTCTTATTATATTCTTATTAAATTAAACGCATCACTAAAAACCTTAAAAACTATTTGCTTACTTTGTAGTAGATTCAACTGGAAGTTTCTACACAGATCACAAATTCCATTATTTCGGTAACAACACATTTTGCACAAAAATACTTGAGGTAGTTAACTAATTTAAATAATACTGGGACCCTTTAATATTAATTTATTTAATGAGAGCGTTTGCTGAATATATCTGCCGAGCTTCAAGGTAATCGTAAGAAGCTTAGATAAGTAATGGACAAAATACAACGGGACTCGAGAAGACGTCAGTATATATATGAACGATATCTCTCGCACGATATTACGTCAAAGCAACGCCCTGATATGGTGATACTTCAAATCTTCTGTGATACTGTCACAACAATATTTTTTGTTATTTAAACATGTTCAGATTTATGATTCTATTTATACGTATACCGATACGCCCAAAGGGGTGAAAATTTGTGGTAAGGCTTTTACATCATGTTTACTAACTTATTTAGAGATATAGACGTCAGATAATGGTATGTAATTAGATAAAGTATTAATAAATCCGTTGCATTTTGTTTGACCAAGCAAATATATGGATAATCTCCTTAATTCTAATTATTTTCATCTTAGTTGGTATTTCTTTTAGGCTGTTAGAAAAATTGTGTACATGATTATGAGGACCCACCTTAGGCCCGATACACACGAGAGTTTCAAAAGCGTCGCGTTAAAAGTCGACGTTCGCTCTATTTTGAGGTATAATCTACACGACTTAACGTCCACCGCCTAGCTCTTAAAATCGAACATCGCTCGATAAAAAAGCATCGCTTTTTAAAAGCGCCGACGTGTGAATAAATACAAAGAAATACATTTTGTTTCAATTCAACGCATTGTTAACGCGCGATGAAAATGAGCTCGTTCGAATGGGGCCTAATATTCCGCACGGCAAAAAATAAGCATTTTTTCTCGTTTTAACCGTACCGGTCTGATCAATATCAATGTCTGATTAACCCTCGCTGTACAGTAGAGGGCAAGGCGAATCACGTTTTTAAAATGATCTTATTTATTACATTCTACACACACTCCTGACAATTGATAACGTGTTGGATATAAATGCACCGTTCGTATCAGTGATCAGATTCTGAAATACCTACCTACTAAGAAAATGGTGCGGTTTGCCTTGAAACAGAGAGAAATTAAGCCTTCAAAGAACTGAATAGCAGTTAAACTTCGAATATTAATGATTTTATAATTCTATTAATTTGTTTGATTGCAACTCAAAACAATATTCTTATTGGCTGGGTTACTCTATCGCTCTTAACATTAATGTTTTTTGAAAGATTAAATATACCTACCTAATATTAAAAATACAAATTTGGAGCAACGTCATAGTACGGTAACTATTTTTCGAAATGTATGGTCTGCGATCCTCATTTCGAAAAATAGTGCAAAGGAAAAAAATAAACTTTAAAAAGTGGTCAAGAGAGATACCCTGTTATTCATAAACCTAAATTAACTAAAATGCCGTTAAAGCTCGTTTATCCCTTTTTGTCACATTGACATTTCCGCTAGTAAAAAGAAGACAAAACCTATTTTAGCTAATAAAGGCCTGAGTGACGTTTATGAATAAGGGCATTAGACTGTAGAGGTGATACATACATACATACAGTCACGCCTGTTTCCCGGAGGGGTAGGCAGAGACCACGGACTTCCACTTGCTACGATCCTGACATACAACCTTTGCTTCCCTTAATCTCATAACATTCTTCATACATGCTCTTCGATTTTGGGTACTCCTGACCTGTCCTTTTTCCAAAATATCACCGATTTGATCGGAGTACGTTCGCCGAGGTCTTCCCTTTTCCATCCACTCTCCCTTCATACACCCTTTTTGTAAATCTGCTTTCACTCATTCTCTCTACATGCCCAAACCATCTTAACATACCCTTCTCAATTTTTGTCACTACATCTTCATTCACACCGCACTTCTCTCTTATCGCATTATTCGTCACTCTATCTCTCAAAGTCACACCACACATACTTCTCAACGCTCTCATTTCCACTGCATTCACTCTTCTTCAATATCTTCCTCATACTTACCGTCCCTAGTAAACAAAGTCCTCAGATACACAAAATTAATTAGACTTAGGGTGGGGTCCCTATCGAAATGTCTAAAATGAAATAACGTGAGGCAAGCGAGAAGCATCAATTATTTTTAACATGAGGTTTATTTTCTTCAAAACGTTCAAAATAATTTCAACTAAGCCATAGCAAAAGAAAGGCTGTAAAAGGCAAAAAAATATTATGTACATAAATCTAATAATCGTAAATATTCTGGTATTTGTAATATTATATATACTTAGTTATGCAGGCAGACTACTTGAAACACTGACCAACTCGGTTGTTTTGAGGATAAAATATCCAAGTCTACCCTTTGATGTAAAAACAAGAAGTTATAATTAAGTTTCAAAACATATTTTCATTGGATACAAGATAAACAGTGGAAAAGAGGCGATTGCTATCCCAATCGAAAACACCAGCCTATATGCTCAGTTAAATGAAAAACAAATATGTTTTTGTAAGCCAATGACGTGATCCCTTATCAGTTATAACATCCAGTCACTAACTGAGTTAGTGATTATCAAGACACACCCACGATTTTGGCATGGCAACCAACCAATAGATAGCGTGGAAAATTTAAGAGCAATAAATGCTATTATTAAAGAGCTGTTGGCAATCAGATTAAGTAGAAGGATCCGGTATCATGGAAACTAAAGTAGGCCTATTAATTGTCTTTGTCATAAGTATAATGTATAATGCTTAAGTATAATGTCCAATTTGTGATAAAGTAACTTTAAAGGGTTTTGTTGGTAAATACCGCTTTGACTGTTACGCGTGAGGGTTGGCATTACGTCGGGATTTTTTACCCTTTCCCAGCAGGGTTTTTAGAAATGACCTCATTAAATAAAAATTATAAATATAATGTTTTCATGATACATCGGGTAACGTCGCGCCGGGAAAGGGGCTACGGGGTCGGGCGAAGGGAAAGGGAAGGGTAGATCCACGATACAGTGCACTGCAGCGCGCCTGCGCGTCGTTTAAGCTACGCCAAATCTGGTCTGGGGGCACGGTAGTGCCCCCGCCAAGACGAGCCAAAATTATACAGTTACACAGACTTTTTATTACATTATTATATTACAAATTCAAAAATAATTAAGATATACACCCCAAAAAGAAACAAAAATTAATAAAACAAAAAGTATTGTCATAGTCATAAGCAACTTACAAAAAGAAGTGAAATCCCACCAAAAACATTTCCATGTAAAAAGCCGTTTCGTTAAAACCATTGTATAACAGAAACGTCATGAACAGAGAATATTTTTTTCATCTTATGTCCATGTGACGGTTGCGAAACTGCCAAACCACATATTTTGACTAAAGGTGTAGGAGTTTGTGAAGTCAGGGCTTGTAGAGTTAGAAGCTTGGCTCTACATGAGATCTGACCTGATAACTTTTTAACATTGCGAGCCATAATGGTCTCGTCTTGGCAACATTTTATATGAAAATGTTTTTGGTGGGATCTCTCGTTACAAGAAATGCTTTTAAGGTGATGCCAGGATTTTTATCAGAACATTTCATTTTTCCTTATGGCAACCCTACGTGTGAGTATTCGAAAACTCCCGCCACCGCGCTGCTAACAAATTAAACAGAAGTGTGGTCAAAACGGGGTCAAATTTTCTCTACGTATCTGCCTATTCGATAATATGTTGTGTAGTTGTGAGGAATATGTCATCAATAGCGAAATTCGGCAGTAATTAAGTAGTCTAGCTTTAGATTTTGTCACGCGCATTTCAATGTGTAGTTGGTGATTATTTGCTACTTTGCTAGATACTTACTCACAATTGAAGTTCAGATTTCTTTAAGGTGCCTTTTCTTATTAATCTAGACGTCACAGATTGCATCTAGGGCGGCAAGGCGAATCACCAACGACTGACTTCTGAATGTTTACGAGTAAAACTTTCAAGTTTTGGAGCATTCGAGAATCTGCAATCTTCAATTACTAAGGATATCTTAGGTTGATAAAGAAGACACAGCCATAACACTGATAACTTTGGCAACGAGCTTTGGTAATGGCATGCCATTTTTTCGTTACAACGATATTATCATCAGATAGGTACGTAAGTAATAAAAAGAATCTGCTAATCAATATATTTTCCGTAGTAACAATGAAGTAGATTTTATTTCCTTTTATTCGATTTCAATTTCTGCTTGTACTTATGACATTATTAAAAAGTTTCCTTTAACCCTCACACTCATAAATATGCATAATGCACAATTTCGCATGTTGGTACATAAAATACTAGCTGTTGCCCGTGACTTCGTCCGCGTAGATTTCGGTTATCGCTATCAAGCGGGACCTATATAATTTACCCGAGTAAAAAATAGCCTATGTTATTCCTCAATATTCAAACTATCTTCTTACCAAATTTCATCTAAATTGGTGCAGCGGTGTTCCCGTGAAGAGGTAACAAACAGACAGTCAGAGAGACAAAGTTACTTTTGCATTTATAATAATAGTTAGGATGGTTATGACATATAAGTTCGTTTTCAACGCAAGAAACCATCCTAAACTTTGTCTTAAAAGTCTTTAGTATCATAATTATCCTCCTTGCGAAAATGAAATATCACTGGATGGAGGCAAGGCAAATGAAAATAGTCGTCATTGCTTGTTTTGTGTTTTGTCTATTTAGTAATAACTAATAAGAATATGGAAATGTACAGTAACGAGCATAGCTTGATAACATCTCGGTATTATTACTGACCTTATTCCTATCGTTATCATGTGCATGAGGTGAATTCGTGGGGGGTGCGGCTTCGGGAATTAAACAGTAATTAATTTGATTATTTTACTATTTATCAAGTGAGACGGTTACAACAAACTTATAATTAGATTCAGATAAGAGAAACACCAAGTTCAACACTAACTGGTCCCCTGTAGATAAATCGATTTTATATTAATCACGAGTTTTTCTTTAGTGCCTTTTGAAGATAACTCTGGCGTAATACTATTACTTCATCCTAACTAGTCCTAACTAATCCTAACTAATATTATTAATGCGAAAGTAACTCTGTCTCTCTGTCTCCCTGTCTTTCTCTTTGTTACCTCTTCACGGGAAAATCACTGCATAGATTGGTGCATGAAATTTGGTAAGCAGATAGTCTGAATATTGAGGAATAACATAGGCTACTTTTTATTCGGAAAAATACATAGTTCCCGCGGGATAGCGATAACCGAAATCTACGCGAACGAAGTCGCGGGCAACAGCTAGTTTGTAATCTTTGTAATAAAAGAATGAAACATACCTACTGTCTTCAATAAATGCGGTTACGAGTTCGAATGAGGAAGTTTCCTAAAAAACTTCATCCACTTTTATTAGGGACTAGCTTATGCCCCGTGGCTTTGCCCCAGTGTAATATTTCAAAATGGGCCAGTTCCCTATCTCGTGGGAATTTCGAAAAAACCCTTCTTAGTGCACTATCATGCAGTATCCTAGAGATACTGAAGGTATTTACATGTTTGCCTATTTTCAAGTCTCTAGGTCTTGTGGTTTAGGCTGTGCGTTGTCTGTGAGTCAGTCACGGTACTGTTTTATATGTATAGATACCATCAGGGGGATTAGAATTATTTGAGCCGCTACATTGCCAAGTTTGCTTAACATATTGTAAGATTCCTTAGTAAATTTGATTAATAAAACATATAAGTTTGCAGTCGCTTGTAAAAAAAACGATTAACAAATTAAATATTTACATTTACTTAAATAAAGTTTTTATTTGAGAATTGTTTTAGACTAGATTTATTGAAACACCTATTGTATGAAATATTAGAAAAAAATGTGAAATGTCACTCCACTTATGTTTTAAGATTGAATTGAAGATGAGTTAACTTTTAGAACTTAGAACAATATGTTCTAAGGATCTGACAAAAAAGTAATTAGGTATATAAATAAATTTTAGCTAATGTACTGGTTGTTTCCCTACTTTGCATGACTATTAGAATACAAAAATGTAGTCACCTAAACTCATTGTATCCCATTAAATACATTGTACAACCGGCAGCAGATAAAAAGTACAGCAGAAAATGTTTAAACATATTCTATAATAACATAGTCTATAAATATATTTGACCGCCTCCAACTGCCCTAGAAAACACAAAAATATGAAATTGCCTAATAATTGCTGCACAGTCAGATTTCAAACAACCATAGTTGCCAAAAGCGCATAAATGTAGCTAACTCAAAATGTTATATACCAAAAATGTGGTAGAGATACATGATGCTTCTAGATGAGATTTGTGGAGAACAATGCCACCTATCGGCGCGGGCCGAACTTATAACTACAGAGATAACGATTAGCGCTGTGATTCGTTATTTGGTGAACACATGTCAGTGAACTTCATTTTTAAATAAAAAACGCAATAGAAAAACATTACGTCGGGGGAATATTTCCAAGGTTTTGTTTACATTATACTAATAGTTAGCAAATAAACACATACGAGTAGTATAGACATTAACAACTTCTACAGCAGCGATCTCTGGAGTTCTACAGAAAATTACGCAGGCATAGACCCAATTCGACAAGAAAACTCAAAATTCGCCAATGAGCTATAGGGTAGCGACGTGCCGTTTGAACTATCCCGTTTGTAGTAAATTCCCGTTAGGGAATATTCCCAGTACATTCCCATTGTTCATGGAAATATTCCTAAAAGATGGAAACAAGTGATTATACCTGTTTTTAGGGTCCTCAAAAGGAAAAACGGAACCCTTACAGGATCACCTTGTTGTCCATCTGTCTGTATGTCTGTCAATACCCTTTTTCTTTGGAACGCGTGGAGGTAACATGCTGAAATTAATATCAAATACTCAAGCCTGCAGTCCCTTGAAGCTGTGAAAAAATCAAACTTCTAAGTCAACGCAATCAAAAGATACAGTAATTAAAAAGGTTGTTCCCATATAAATTGCCGTACCCTGAAAACCTTAAGGGTACTTCCAGTTGTCCTAGAAACTTGAAATTTGGTATGAAGGTAGCTCTTATAGCACAACCACTCAGAATATTCTCAAAATCTTAAATTTTTATCTCTGTCTGTAGATTTCACAGACCAATATAAGATGACCCCAAACTGCGTACATTTTGCTTAGGAGCAGGATTCTGCTAACACTGGAAAACTTAAATCACTGGGGAAAAGCGTTAAAATCTTTCTACTGAACGAAATTCCTACAGAAAGTTATTAAGAAACGTACAGAAAAAAACACTGCTTACCTATAACAAGGAGTATAGTATACGGAGTGTCAAAGCCCATACTTCGAATCGTTCCGCGCAGTCATGTTAAAATTGAGGCAATTTCTAGATGGCGCCAAGGTCGTAGCCAGTGGGTCAAATAATAACAAAACAGCGGTACGAATGTGTCACTCAAGCAAGGTAGATGGCGCTGAATGTAAATAAGAACGATTCAAAGTATGGGCTTTGTCAATCAGTTTACTTTCCATGATCCTTGCTTACAACGACTTTTAATACCTATTTCTTTTCTATTTCTTGTGTTTTATACTGTTTTTTGTACAAGAAAGTGTTTACTTACTTTTACTTCTTGCAGGGAAGTTATTTTTATTTTAGAAGCTGCATGAGGGGTCCCACATAACATTGTACTTAGTTTTAAAACCTGGTACAGCTATTAGGTGTGTTGAAGATATTAAAAGTCATCAAGTAGGGGTGCGCCAACTGGCGGATTTAAAGATCACTTTTTGGGTATTTGATACCTTAGTCGAATCACCAACTTTTTTTTAAATGTCAATGTGATGTCTTACCTAGTACAGAATTTTGTATTAATTAAACATGGCGTCAAGTGATTCCAGTGATCAAACAGCCATTTCATTTACTTTTTTGCGAGTATTTTCGAAAGCTTTAATCGGTAGTGTTAAAATTGTTTAATTTTACATCAGTCAAAATAATATCCAATTACAGCAGTCAAAAAAATGTATGTAACGAACACAACAACGAAAAATATTCCAGGAAACCCAAACGAGGCTGTTTTCTGTATCTATACGCATCCGCCATAAACTGATACAAACTGATACAATAAGATAATTCGTCCACCACGTGTAGATACAATTCCTTTCCGTGCCAACATTAATTCATAAAATAGATGATAACTAATGTCTACTACGTCTTCAATTTTACTTCAAGCGTAAAAAGCGCAGAGGTCGGGGGTTAGTCTTATCGAGACACGTAAAGTTCACTGGCGTACGTCCGACGAGGGCGTGATACAGCATCTCGAGATAAACGGGTTTCGGTACTTAACAGGCCCTGATAACAATAATTGTTCCAATTTTTGAATGAACTTCGTAGTTTCATCGTAAATGCGCAGCAATTTATTGAATGCACGAACTCAATATCAAAGCGTAAATACTAGCAGTTATTTTCGGTTATACTTACAATGCCAATTTATTTTATTGGGTAGGGTGGATAGTTTTTCCTGCTAATTGCAATAGAGCTCATTGTTTCCCTGCCTTCTTTATTATCAACACAGCTATAGTGGACTGTATTGTGAATTGTATCAATTCTTACATTAATTCCCATAGGTCATCATATCATAGGTATATCATGTTTAAATGTAAAGGTAGATAAATCTCACTTAGAAAAACATTCATCAATTTGATCGCTCGACTACCCAATACCGTAAGTTAAAAGTATGTTTTAATTAAAACTTCTCATTCTAAATTAAGTTCAAAGTGTTACATGCATGCCGATGACATCATGGTAAGGGGGGGGAGGGGGGCATTTTAAAGTTCCGGAACATATTTCATAATGCACAGGTGTGTTCATTTTCAAAACCTTGAAAGTCAATGCAACAAATTTATTCCAAAGCATAATGTCTGAACTAGTCTGACGTTTGATAAAAAAAATTCAAGCCATTTCATGACTGTGATAAGTTAGTTATTTAAAACTTTGTTTTTATTTATTAGTACGAAATAGCTCTTTTCAATTACATCATTCCAAACCGATAAGGTACAAGATAGAAGGCGTGTCAAATCAAATGCATAGAAGTTTTTTTGTTGTTTAATAACCACGACATATTTATTATGAATAACATTCCTGTTGTTTATGAATTATGCAGAGGACGGTAATTGCAAATTGCAATGCACATGCACAGTGGACACCCCCCCCCCCCCTGGGCGCTGGGCACAATACATTCTTACCACATGCAATTTTAAATAACTATTAAGGAAAAGCAATTTCCTCTAATGTTTCAAGCCGTATGGATCGCCTGGAGAATAATTACTTAAGTATGGAGGTTGATTGCGCAGTTTTGATGAATGTTTAAATGTCGCAAAGTTGACTGTAAAACTTGTTGTTCAATAATCATTAAACAAAAAACCACATACTTTTTATACAAGATGAATTAATTTTTAAACCGTCACAATTAAAAGGCAAGCCTCTTGCCGCTTCATACCAGACGATGCTTAATAGAAATGTTACAATGCACGTGAATTAATTACGTCTGAAAAAAGTTAGCGGAAGTATATCGAACATTTTAAATAGGGTAAAATTGTAAGAAACATCCAAATAAAATTAAAAAATAATTATTATCTCGCTCTATACCCTTATAGTTACTTTAAAACGGAGAATGTTTGTTTTGTTATTATAGTGAACTTTGTTATTATTTCACGTCATTGGGTTGACGTTGTGAAGTATCGAAATTGTTCCTGGAATATAATTCGGATGATAAAAGAGTAATAAATTTTATCTATATTACGTATTTGAGGTACTGCACATTATCAGATATCACTTTTGTTGATAGACTCAAGAGCTATTCGGTTTTCGTACTACCGGTACAATGTTAAACCAGTCCCATGTGCATCCGAGCCAATGGACAATGAATCTACCAAACTAACACTTGAATATAGGTATAGTGCCTAAGTATATCACTACATAATATATTGTAAAACAAAGTCCCCCGCCTCGCCTGTCTGCCTGAACTCAAAAACTGCCGAACCAATCTTGATGCGATTTTCACCAATCGACGGAATGATACAAGAGGAAGGTTAATGTGTATGGTTTATTACTTTTATTGGTGTTTTGTGTAAATTGGTTGAAATATGTCGACGATTGTTGAAGATGTCGGAAAAAGACAAGAAGAGTGGGAGCTTTAAACGAAAACGCTGCCTAATCTTTTTGAGATATAACAGAACAATGTATTATGAGATGAGGGACACTGTTTCATACGTCTACAGAAAAGTCCGTCCTATTTTTAATGATAGCTTGCTAGACATTTTTTTTTTTAAAAGGGGTCATATATAAATAAAGTGGCAATTTGAAAGCTATTCAGACGGTTACGATTAATCCTTATCCAAATAAATACGTTAGTTACTTTAAGCATTTCAGTCACATAACAATTGCTCTTTACGACACCCAATTTAAAGTAATATTTCAGAAGTTTTCGCAAAATTACTATGGCGCGACAAAATTAATTCAACCGATGCGATGGGACGTGGGGTTCGACACGCGTAATGCAACTGCCCCCGTGCTCCCCGAAAATGTAGGCATAATTATAATGCTCTGCTACTCGTGCGAAGCCGAGCGGTTGCAGTTTGGTTAGCGTAAAAAATTTTACTTAGTTTTAAGTCCGGTTCAGCTGCGTCAAAATCTATAGAACTGTCAGTCTTAAACCTGGTTTGAAGACTGACATAACTAGATTATTTTTTTGTTTCAAGATACCCTTAGGGCCACTTATAGCAAAAAAAAGTCTAGCTTAAGCCTGACATATTTTAACACAACTAAACTGGCTTTAACACTAAAACTGGGTTAAACTTTTAGCTGCAAGAGGACATTAAAAGTTACAAACCCTTTACAGTTATAGTGTCATTCTATGGAACTTCTTAACTATGTAAACAAACCGTCATATTGAAATTGTCTCTGAATGATGAATTTACTACGGCTGTTTGTTTATATAGTTAGCAAGTTCCATAGAATGACACTTTAATTTGAGTTTGGTTTGTGTCTAGCAAAGGCAAATGACAAAGAACTTCAACTTCAACTTTTTTTGTTTATGGTAACCGGTCGCTTTAGGTTAGCGACCATTACTGCCAATGACTCCTGACAACAGCATAATGTATGGCGTGTTTGACCAGTTTTTAATTTGTCAGTTCCAAAATGAGGGTAATAAAGATAAATGAATATTGAACTGACATTCACTTATTTCTTAATATCCAACCATACATCTGAAGGACAAATCGGAATGCAGCAAGGAACTTGAATGGATTACTTAGATAGATTTATGTTAAAATGAAGGGTGAATAACAACCATACGCACCATCGTTGTTAAGGAGGTCGGTTTCGAGCAGCAAAGAGCACTCTTCAGTGGTGAGAAGACGGTCGGCCGAAGCCAGCGTCCAATCCCATATACTCGCACTCATCCTTGGAGATTTTGATTTTCTGAAACATTTTAAAAATCAACTGTCAGCATTTTGGAGTGTAGCAGAAGGAACAGTTTCATCATGTCCGTCTGTCCGCAGCTCAGCTCAAAGACTATTGGCACTAGAAAGCTGTAATTTTGCATGGATGTACAATATTAGTTAGGCCAACAAAGTGCTGGAATAAAATCTTTAAAAAAATATTTTTTTTTTAAAGATTTTTTAATTTTTTAATAAATTTAATATATATTTTCCCTTACACGTAAAATGGGGGTGATTATTTATTTTTTTCTCGTCTTTTAAAAATATTGGGGGTGTTCGAAGATCATTTTTCGATTGAGGGATTCGTTTGCGAAATATTTAGCTTTGAAGTGCTCATTTTTGTTAGAGTCAGGTGTCGTTGTCGTCGTCGTCCCCCTCTAGTAGGTAAACTCTGGTATTCGGAAATAAGAAAAAAATCAGAGCAGTAGGTAGAGCAAGCACATAGTGAATTTAAAAGGAAAACTATAACAGATATGTAGGCTTTACAGTTACAGGAAAAATATTCGAGGCTTGATTTCCGTGATAGACGACCTATTTACATATCTACAAATTTATACGGAATCCTCTGTGCGCGAGTCTGACTCGCACTTGGCCGGTTTTTTTTTAATGATAGGATTACAATTATACTATGTCAATCTGTTTACGTCTTCATACCAAATTCGGAAAACAAAGGTTTAAAGTTATTAGGTATAATGACTTCGAAACTTTATGCCATTTTGGAAAGCCAAAGCCAAAGCCGCAATTCAAAAATACTTATATTAATAATTAATTTTAAAATGTATACATACCAAGGATGCAAATACGAGCCCAGGCAGTTGGCAATCAAGGTCCGATAATCGGAGGCGTATGATGGCGTCCAAGGGTGGTGATGAGAGTTGTTGAGGGACAAAGCTGTCCGGCGAGGGCGCCATGATGGCACTGGAAAATTAAGAAAAATGTGGTTGATGATAAAACACATAAACATTACGTATGTATTGTAACTATTCATAACCAGGGCTGCAATCTGAAATATGTTCAGGGGCTCCTCCTCAAGTGAGACATTTTTATTACCAGCATCACATGATCAATCAATCAATCAATCAATCAATATTATTATTTTTTCGTCATCACAGGTAGATCTTGTACAGGTGATAGGTATTACAAAAGGAGCAGCTGATGTACCTTTCGGCGTACGATATTTTTCTATATATATAAATTCAAATGTCATAAACTTAATGCTAGATTAATCTTACTAATGACTGAAGTGTGCAAGCAAGCAGAAATATGTATACAAACACAGAGTTAAATTGCGAAGTCAGGTCTAACAAATAGTATTAGGTATGTATAATAAAATTATGACATCCAGGTCCAGGCATTATGAAAATTAATAGATTAATTTACACCTCCGCAATCAGCCTGTTGCAAAAAAAAAAGAATCCCAGTTCTTGTATTTTAAAACCACACTCATAAATTATTTTGTAGCACAAGCACCAGAGTCATTTCGAAATTGTTCTTTTTAGGTATAACACCTGGTTACTCTTTTCAATTCTTTTTTAACATTATTAATTATCATTATTTGACTAATTAAGTATAGTGCAATTATTAGTTTATTGTTATAATTATTATCGTATTTATGAACTAAAAAACAATTACTTTGCTCACCCGCGACCACTAATGACAAATAGTTATATCTGTGCGGCAAATGTATGTTTCCATGCAACACCTCCACCTCCACTGCTACACGAATCAACACATGCCACACAGACCCAACTATCACCACCACCACTATACTAAACGCTGACGCGTTTCGGCACTCTCCACGAGGCCATTTACGAAGCACAACAACAACCGCTCAACATGCCACCACTTCCACTACTCAAGTAGTGGAGTAGTGAAAGTGGTGGCATAACTGATGGTGATATAACTATTTGTCATTAGTGGTCGCGGGTGAGCAAAGTAATTGTTTTTTAGTTCATAAATATGGACCTCCGCAAAGTAACGCCTGATTCAATAAATTATTATCGTATTTCTGAAATAAATTACTTATTTTTACTATTATTACTTATTGTTTTTAAACAACTATTACTCGAGATTTGGTTGAATGAGGAGTCCACGGTGGTGTAACTTAGAACAAAATGTACACTTCGTTGTCCAGCTAATTTCAGTAGTCACTCAAGTTACATTGTATAGTATATACTTAAGTAATATTCTATTTGGTTGGGTTATAGACATGAAGTTGTTGTCACACGTCGATAGGTGGTGCTAATATCAATATAGTTTACATTGGAGATTTAAATTTTGGAATAAATATTTTATTTTCGCTTAATAAATGCTCTCATTTATCTTCCCTTGTTTAAAAATGCGTTTATGCTAATTAATTATTTTGTGAGCACTGGTAACATGGACCTTTTTTAATTATAGTAATGTCTTATCTAAAATATCATTACACGCATCAGTTTTTCTTACGCTAAAATATTATATAGAATATTCTATGGACACTGGTTGAGTTAACGTATCATATCTGCAAGTAAACCCTAATAAAATGGGGCGAAAACTTAGATTTTTAGTAATTCAGGAGGTTTCGATATTTATTTAGATTTTTTTATTTACTAAAAACAACGTACAGTGAAGTTATAAGTGGAACGGAACGAATGAATAATGGCCGCGATTATCTCTCTAATCTGTGGTATTTCACATTCACCGTGTGTCTAAGTTGGAGTTGGAATGCCTGATAAAAAGAAAATGTGTAAAAAATAAAGCACTGAATAATTATCAAATTCATCAAAACGGGAAATTGGGCAATTTCTATTACACCATGTTCTAATGTATATAATAGAACATGGTGTAATAGCAATTGCTCAAAGTAAATTATTTTAACATTTAGGAAACTAGACGTCAATGACGTCATCGCATATTTTGCCGTCACAAAGCACCAGATGTCGCTGTGTGCGAAACGTTGAAGTGACATCTCTATCTCAGTTATAAAAATAAAAAGGTACTCTGTGGAGGAGTCTCGTCATTGGTTTAGTGTTAGAGATAATTTAAAATTACATCTTAGAGTACTACATTTGGAACTGGCATGTGCTTTTAACTAATTTCATGACAGGCTTATCCATGGATAAAAACTTACATATGACCTATGTGGCATGTGTTGGGAATGACTGCTTTTGTAATAGCTATTAAACTTATGATTTTGATTGTATTTTTAGAACTGTTACATATGTGCCTCTCTAACACTAAACAACAGTGCAGTGTAAAAAAAATTATGTTAAGAGAAGACTATAAAATTTAGCTCTACACCTACATATAACATCAAACAGGTAAGCTGTTATCATTTGTTATTTTCTCCTAGAACACACTGCTTAAGGATGAGACTTAAGTAAAGTTGTTTGTTGCATGTTGCATTACCTGTTTAGATAAATGTGTTATGTACATGGTTAGTAAGTTAAAAAACAAATCTAGTTAGTTATTATATTAGTGGTTAAGTTGTTATAAATAAATAAATAATACCTCTGGAGGTTATCGCGTACAAACGCCTCATCATCACCCCACCTCCAGATAACTATACTTAGTGAGTTTCGTCAGTTCAAATTCGTTTTTCATTTATGATAATTTGTAGAGGTGTGTGCAGCATAATTAGGTAATTATTTATTTTGTACCTACCAGGAACTCACATAATTTAAGGGTAATTAATATCCATGTCCATTGGTGGGCAAAGGCCTCCTTCTTTTACCACCACTTGCCCCTGCTATCATATTAGTAATCATTTTGAGTAATAGCGATGTATGTGGATAGCTAGTCTCCTTTTCAATTGTCAGACTCAAAACTTGGATTTTCCAAAAAGAAATTCAAAGTAACATCTTAAACCTAAAGGCCAGTTACACTTAAGAGTGGTTTCTTATGGTCATATCCGGCTCCAACATATATGACTTAGGGAGATATGAGTTCCAATTTATGGCGATTGGATAGTCCTGATTTGCCTAGGCGCCCTGCCAGTTGGACCCTTGAATTACCAGTGGGCCAGTGTGGGTGTTCTTTGGTACAAAAACTGCCTGTCAGCACCAGTGTACAGGTATGCAAGTAGGTGAATTTTTCTTTCAGTGTCCAATGTACTTAACCCTTAAATAAGACCCTATTTATTAGAACATACTACCACCAAATGAATAGCAGTTATGGAATATATAAATGACAAGGGATATTTTTGAAGCAAGTTGCATTTTAAATAAAGTAAATCGATTTTATACCTTATTATTCGGTTACTAACGTTGAATTTCCAAGTATGTGGTTGTTAAATCGCTTCTGCCTTATTAAGGGTTAAATATTATAATATCATGCACACTAATCAGTTCTGCTAGATAAATTCCCAATCCCTATTTATAGAAATAAAAAAAAAACAGTCAATTGAAGGAGCTTATTCTGAATAGATATATTGTTTTGTTTTGAGACTTAAGTGATATACCTACTGTACCTAATGTTAATAGTAGTTTATGCAACTGCCACATAATGAGGGTCCTTAAAACACGAGTTTAGAAGTAGAATAGATTAGTTCCTGCATAAATATGAGTTATTTTACAAAATCCCATAAAGTAGAGTTGAAAATGAAACAGGTATGTCTTATAATTTTAATGTTAAGACAACTCTGTCTTTAGCTTTGTTTCCTTTTCATGTTTCTGTGTACCAGTACACACATTACTGTTTTTGACTGCTTTTCTGAGCCTCTTACTATGTGCCCTGTCTATTTCCATTTTAGTTTCCTAATAGTAATAGTGGAAACCATGGTTTCCATGCAGCCTATAGGTACTTCTATCAATTTCATTTCAATTGTGTGAAATTTAAATTTATTTTTTTAAATAACTTTTGTGGCTTGAGATAGGTATTTTTATCAATTTGTTTGAAATCCTTAAACGCCCATGATAAAGTTATATTTAACAGCATTACTTTCTAATCACAATTCTTACAAAATTATGCTATGTCAACATCCCAACAGATTTGTGTTAGCATTGCCAAAGTCTAGTTACAAAATCTTTTGCAATGCTCACACCAGCTGCATTACAGCCAGTCTCTAAACCATGCCATGTAGCAGCTTAGAATGCATGAATAGTATTGTTATATGAAGCAAACCATTTAATTTGTAATACTATATATTTATTTATTTGAGATAATCATTGCAACATATCAAGAATAACAAGATAAGGGAAAATAAAAAATACCAGATAAAGACATATACAAAATTAAACGACAGACTTTGATGCAAAGAACTTGACAGAATACTAAAACGCAAACAGCCATCAATCATCAGAAACTGAATCATGATGTCATCTTCATGCCACTGAGCGTATCAAAGAGTATAGTAAGTATTGGAGCGTATTATAATCAGATGATGCGTGTGCGAAGTACATAATACAGCAACCATGACGTACATTAGTGATTGTGACTGTTTGGTTTGTCGATATGGCGTAAGAAGTCTCCCGCCATAAGTGAAAGCCAGCATTGTTGGAATGCGATACCGCTATCGTACATTTTAATCTTCCTAATATCACATAAAACATATATGAATAGTTTACTTACAACATTTTGATTTCTTGGGTGTAGGCACACAGGGGTGTGCAAGCGTTGGGGTAACTAGAAACCCATCGTGAACACAATTAATAGCACGAGAAGAACAAATAACACGTTTATTAGCTGTGGGCCATTGATGAGTAATGAACGAACCAAAGAGAATATAATCACTACGTTTTAAGAGAGGGAACTTCATACAACACTTTTTGAGGAGGTTTACAACCTTTCAGTGCCAATATTCGCGTAAAAACAACAATGCTACCAACATGAGATGATGAACTGTCAATTTTTTTTTATTCTACTCTGTGATTCTACTATTTAGGGATTGGCAAAGGTTAATAGGAATGTCCTGCATCATACCGATACTTTTTCTTTCATCGATATATCGATAATTTTGGGGATGTATGCAGTGGAGTTTGTCGATGAAATGTATAAAAATAAAACAATGAAAGTCAAGAAAATGGTAAATAGAATGATTTATTGAGTATTCATCTTAATATGAATAATATTATTACGTTTACATCATATTCCAGTAATAATGTTACTTTTTTAGTTACCATTTATTTCACACGAAAACAGCTCAATACAGACAATGAAAAGACTAAAGGCACTTCAAGAAAAAAAAATCAAGATTTTATTTAGCATTATAAGACAGCTCTTTTACGCATTATTTTTTTTTTAGTCTACCAGAGCCGTTTTATAAAGCTACAAATTACAATTACAAAGCACGGATTTATCGCCGACATGTCTCTCCTTTAAACCGCAAATATCACACATTCTATGGCCTTTACCCATGGTGAAAAGCACAAAAACACAAATTTAGAGTCACTGTCTTAAAAATATGAAATCGTCAAATATCGCGATAGAAAAATCACACCACACGTGAATAATAAAGTCCCAGTTTTCTTATAAACAAAACGGAGGAGCAATTGCTCTACACACGTTTTATTCGCAGGAGTCATACTCAGTCATACTTGGAAAAACAAAAACACAGGAAAACTTTCAAAATTTTCACGAACAGACATGAATATGTCACGGCAGACATTTTTTTACATTATGGTTGGGATGCCATAAAAAATAACAGAAATAGTACCACAATTTTGGTAGAATTTTTGCAAGTGCGTCTGTTGATGCAGTGACCTTCTAAAAATAACATAAATGTTTTCAAAATTTGCATACTTAATATTTCTCTGCGTTCGCATCCCAAAATAAAATAATTAGCACATAAAATTTCTACCAATATTACAATTAGTATTTATGTGGCATTAATTCGCACTCAATGCTGCCAACGGAAACAGATGTTATGTTATGTTGGTAGAGGAGGGTTATAAATTTCATAGAAAAAAAAATTGTTCTAAGTTTCCAGAGACTGGCACGAACGATGAGGAAAGAATTTGTACTCATTTGTCTAAACCTACATTCGCTAGCGTCAATAACGTTTCGGTCTACGTTGATATTGACTATAAAAAATGTAATGATACTTTTTTTATTATAATTAGCATTAAGATAATTAAATACTAAAAGCAGTAATACAAAATAGCTTCTGTATAAACAAGGGAAGAGGACACATCATATTTTTAAACTTTCTATTTTTACGTATTGAGCGATATAAAAAGGAAAGAAATGTGCAAATATCTTTGACAGTGACAATTACTTATCAATCTCATTTCTCAGTTATAAAAAGGTACTCTGTGATCTCATTTACGAAACTAGTTCGTACCAACGTACATAAAACTTAAAAGTTTACCAATACCAATAGCGAACATACAGATACAGCCCCATTAGTATGCTAAAATGTGGACAAATATTATATCTAGAATATGGATAAAATATTTGGTCAGACATGGCGGGCCCCATATAACACGCTTTTTCGCAAAATTTTCCCAATTAACTGTCAAAACAGTAGTGATTGTGATTATCTACGTATGGATTACTGTGAGCAAAGCTGGAGCAGTACATAAATTGTCTGCTCATCGTCAAGTGTGGATAAAATACCGCGACATAATTTAGCGTGTTAACCACCTCTATGAAATCGTTTATCGCTCATTGATAGATAAACCTTACCAGGCTAGAGGCGCATATTTACTCTGAGAGTTAAAGAGTAAATCAGACATGAGACATGACTAGTTAGTGGCAGTCCGAGTGGGGGCAGGGGCGGGGGTTATGGGGGACAACCCACTCCAAAATCATACTCAGTAAAAAAATAGAAGACTCCAAAATGTTACACTGTAAATGGCTAGCAATACTTGCTCTTCTTCATATTGTTTTGCATGAATACCTAATTAGTGTTAACTTTGTAGTAGATGGTCAACTTTAACAGACAAAAGAGGAATAACTACAGCACTGTGACTAGTCGTCGAGTTGCGGAAAATAGCCCGTGCTACAATTACAATTACAACTACAGCATGTTCATAAAAATAGGTTTTATTCTTGATTTTCTTGTTCCTCATTTTCATCACCATCATCATCTGCTTCTGGTGCTTCCCACCAGGTAAGCAAACCAAGGCCAGGCTCATTGATTCCTCCTACTATCTTGTATGGGGCCACTGTTTGAACAGGGCAATCAGACCCTGGAGGCCCAGTCGGGAGACTTTCTTCAAATGCTTCACTAGTTACTCTAAATCGGATGGTTTCACCTATAAGTAAGAACATTAACATTTACACTGTGACATAATTAACATTGGGATAGGTCATCATATTAGGCTGCTTATGCTAAGATGCTAACTAAATTCTTTATCTTACATACATTGATCAAATATTTACCTGCATCCATGAATAGGTCATGTTTTTCACCATCTTCTTTGGGGTATTCCCAAACCCAGGCTTGCTCCGTTTCATCAAATCGAGATGGATGTTGGAGAGCATTTACTGGTATCATCACATCATCAAAAAATCCTAATGTTACTGAAACCAAATAAACTTCATCATAGGAAATCTGTTTTTTTTGGGAGCAGTGTGGTGGAGCAAATATAAAACTATGTTTTCTTCTAAATAATTTTTATTCTATATACTTAAATTTGTTGACACTTGCCATGTACGCCTTCTCTACCACAGCTCCTAATTTTGCCAATTAGGATTTCTTCAACTACTGGCCTGAAGACTATGTACCTGAAGTTGACTTCAGTGTGTGAAGACCCATCTCCAGGAAAAATGTATGAATGGCCAATATGCGTAATATCAAAAAGTGCTATGCATAATCCTACATTTAAGACAACCTAAAATAAAAAAAGAAAGTACAGTAGACACATTTACGACTCGATAAATAGTAAACACCACACTATAGAATTTCAAAATATTGCCACCTTATTGGCGAGCTTTCTATTAAGTAAAGTAGTGATAGACTCCGTCAAACTTTGATGGAAATGCTCTGGTGTAACTCGTATCACGTCTTTCATTTCGGCTAAAACAAACATTTCGGTTTCTAAATAAAACAAACTCATGAAACGTAAACAATTAAAATACCTTAAATTTATATACACATGCTTTTGACATTGACGTAATGATTTTTATATATTTCATCCCGTAAAGGATAGGCAAAGGAATCTAAGTCCATACAGTCATGTCTGTTATTTTTTTATTAGTCTAAATTACGGTGCCGTACCAGGCACAGGCGTCACACGTCATAAGCAGATACTTGGGGGCAACAAACAGGGAATACGCGTTTTCACTAGAAGTCTGCATTTGCTGAGCACTATCACGTTAATTTGACTATTTACTATCCACCAAACAACATTAAGTACAGAAACTATCCACTCAACGATTTCCCGCCACGAGAGCACCTACCAAAAATATATAATCATGTGAGTGACGTAACGACGGAGTGTTTTTTTTTAGTGACTAGTGCTGTACGGTGTGGCTACCGATTTTAATCGGTAGTCTTTGTATGGAACCCCATTTTTTTCCATCTAAGTGAAACTTGCTTTAAGCGATTTGACGTATTATTTCAACAGCTTAGATTGATTAGCATAGCCATTGGCGGGAAATCGTTAAGAGTGAATAGTGCAAGGATCGTGCCAATCAATAGAATTTTAGTTTCTGTGTTTATTGTTTTGTCGGATAATAAAAATAGTTTAATATCAGTTTGCTACCCCCAAGTGCTCGCCAGCTCGCCGTAAAGTACACTATCGCTTTACGGAAGGCATGTGCAGCTGACAGGACGTGACTGACGACTGACTGCGACCGGACTTTAATATCCAGAAATTTACAAAACACATCAGACATGGCTGTATGGACTTAGTTTCCTTTGCCTATCCCTTATGGGATGAATTAAAAAAAAACCTGTCTGACTTTGACACTTTTGACAGGCCCGTGGCGGCAGCAAGGGCAGCAACCATAGAGTAATATAATATACGGGGAATAGAGCGCCCTCTCAACGGAAAAAAATGTCACCCTCAACCAGCCTCTACAGCAATGCCATCTTTTATCTGTGATAGTCGACAGAACAGATTTCATAACACACACACGTGCGCAAGCTCGGACACACACGCGCGCGGGAGCACACACGCGCGCACACACGCATGCACGCGCGCGCGCACACACACGAATTATGTGTACACACTCTTATTAGATTAGACATTATGAAAAATTCAAACTCAGAATTCAAAATCGTTTATTGCGTAAATTATACATTTAAAACGTCCAAAATCGCAACAACTAAGTATAGCACAAATCACAAGCATCTGATATCGCAATAAATAACTGAAACAACACAGAAAGATTGTAACTAAAGCGTCCGAGTTTTCGCCACAACGTCCAATACACATACACACGAACTGACACTGATAAAACGGAGGAGCTGAAAATCGACTCTACGTATTTACTAGTGGACAATTAACGAAATAACAGTTAAACACTGCGCATTTTCTAAAAAACAAAGTCGCTGGGCGCTGCATCAGCTGCATGCTGTATGACGTTTACTTGAGTCCGAAAATTTTTAAGGGATGTAGTAGGTGTACCAAAAACCGTTTTTTTTTTCTTTGCATGATGATAAATTTTGCAATTTTTTTAACAGAAGTACAAGCAATAATTTGTGACTGAAAATTACAAGCCTTCGGTTCGATATTTTTTCATAAAATTTTACAATGTATAATGAAAAAAATTAAACCATATTTTTTTTAAACCGACAGCAATGATTAACGCACTAACTACTAAAAATTAGCTTTACACAGGTAAGAGATGGCCCAGCTAAAAACTTCAACTGTCAAATACAGGTAACTTTCCTCCCCCTGGCAGCAACTGAGCAACTGAGACTGTCTGGTTCTGATGTACTCTGTGGTTCTGATATAGAATTTTTTTATTGTTTCCTGTTTTTGAAATCGAAATATTGCAAAAACTACAAAAATGTTATTCAAAACAGATTCAAATAAGGCTATTAAACCCGAAGATATATTTCAACCACATGACTTGGAAAGACAGAATATTGATTACAAGGATTGCTCGCAACGATTTTATCAAGTTTCTCGAGACTTTTCCAAGCAGTTCGCGCATATATATTCTGCTAGGTTAAATACCTTCAGAAACATTTTAGACTCCGTTATCTATAAAAAGTGGTCAAATAAGTATAAGATACTGAAATTGTGCGAGTTACGTGAAAAAGGCACTACTTGTATTATAATAGGCACGCTGTTTAAACTTCAAGAATTAAAACCCAGTATTCTGAAACAGCTTTCTGATCAGTTGGAAATAATTTCACAACCTTCAAGGTAGGTTTAAAAATCAGTAACTATTTATAACTTAATTATATTAGTCCTGTTATTGCCATATTAATCTGCTTGCAGAACTCATTTTGTCCATGATATGGATACCATTGTGCTAGAAGATGAATTGCAAAGAATCAGACTTGTTGGCGACTGCATTGATGTTCATCAAGTTGTGACTGGAGTTGTTTGTGCAGTATTAGGTGAGTGCCAACAATGTAATTAACGCTACAATTTCAAAGAAGAATAGCAGCTTAAATTTCGAAAATGTTTTACAGGATCTGAAGATGAAGATGGGATATTTACGATCAGGGATATTTGTTGGGCGGGCTGTAATATTCAAAAATCACTACCCACACTTGACTGTGATAAGTATGTATTCTATAATCCTTAATCCCTGCACATAAATCTAGCACACAGCACCAAGTATAGGTATAGTGAAAAAAGATTTTCCAAAGGTCAGGCAAAAAAACAATCTTGTGCGAAATCATAAACACTTTTGACATATAAAAACATTTTTTAATTTCACTATACTTGTATGACAGGGAATAATTGATACTTTTCTGTGTAAAACTTTTATATTGCTATGATATTGTATCTGTTCACCATTATGAATGAGGTGTTGTTGGTTGCACTAAACTGATAACTTTTCTTTCTTTATTTCATAGGTACATTGTTTTGGCTTCTGGGCTGAACATGGCTTCTAATGCTTCGGAACACTTGTTCTCACTTCATTTATTTGTGGAGTGGCTGGCTGGAATGTCTGGCACTTCACAGTACCAAGAACAGCTCTCCAAAATCGTCAGGGTAGTAATTGCAGGTATAACTAACTAGGTACTAGGTAGGTAACTTTAATTTAATATGTACTTACTTAATACTAAAATAATAATAGTAAAATAGAGACAAAGACTTATACAGAAAATGGACTTTCTATTAAATTCCTTTGTATTAAACACTAAAAGATTGCGGGACCGTGGTGGATGCCGAATGTACAAGACCGGTCTGAGTGGAGAGCCTTGCAGGTGGCCTAGGTTCAGCAGTGGACTTCTTTTGGCTAGTGTGTTGAAACACTGAAAGTATTTTCTTTTTCCCAGGTGGACTATTTGTGAGCCATTCAAATGAAATGACAGTGACGGAGTCAGACGTAATCTCATCAGTGGAGTCTGTGGATGATTTCAGTGCTGCTGTCAGCTCTGTGGCACCATTAGATCTCATGCCAGGCTGCAAAGACCCTGCTGGAGTCATGCTACCTCAGAAACCTTTTCATTATTGTATGTACATTTTGTTTTAAAATATAGTAGCAAATTGACAGTTTATTTTTTATAAATTTAATTTTAGTAATTTGATTCACTTCATAGTACAAATTTTACCACTAGTACGACTTTCTAAATAAACTTGTGTAACAGAAATAAGGATTATTGTTATTTCAGGTCTTTTTCCAAAGGCAATGGAGTACAAGTCATTTAACAGGGTATCTAATCCTTATGAATGTGATATGGCAGGTAATTACAATTTAAACCAGAGCTCTTAGATGTTGGCACTACTTGGCACACAAGTTCTTACAATAGTACACTGGAGGTTGTGTATCACAAGCACTTTCTACTGATCTGAGATTGATGCAAAAAAATAGAACATAACATACCTCCATACTTTTTTATGTAGTTGTTATTCAAATTTATTCTTACAACTTTTGAAAAAATAGTATTTTCCAGGTTTCCTTTGTTTAGGCACTTCAGGTGAACCCCTGAAAGATATCATGAGGTATAGTAAACTGGATGATCCCTTAGAAGTTATGAAGAAAACATTGCAATGGCGTCACATGGCGCCGACCTGTCCCGACACTGTGCCGTGCACACCCTGTACAGATACTGATCCATTTACCATCTACAACTGCCCCGCTCTGTATTTTAGCGGCAACTGTGATGAATTTGCTACGGATTTGTATGAAGGTATTATTTGGTATTTAAAATAAGTTTTCCTTGCTGAAATTGCGTAAGTTACCATTTGATTCCAATGCTGCTTTTTTTATTTTATTCCAGGAGATGGAGGCCAACGTATAAGGCTGGTGTGTGTTCCTGATTTTTGTGTCACAAAGACAGTTGCTGTTGTAAACCTAGCTAACTTAGAATGTTACAGTATGTCATTTTCATAAGTATTGCATTGTGATATGAATCTTAGAATAAATTAAGCGATTATATGTTTAGTAAAAAGTTGTCTTAATTTCAAGTACCTAACTTGGCTTACAAAAGACAAACCACCGTTTTCCCCTGGGTGCAGTCATTCATTGTCATTCTGCTGTAATTGAAAATATTTCCTGTGAACTTGGTTACAATGTGGTTCTCCTGCTCGCCCTTCTAACAGGACAAAACAAAATAACTGTGTATTGAATCTGGAAAATTAGATAAGTACTTAGTTAAAAAAATGTACGGTTGATTAACTAGACCAGCTGCCCAAGTACCCAGTTATATAAATGTACAGTTAAGATGACACAAATTAGAGAGTTCTACTAGGGATCAAACCAGCATTTATGTGACTAATAACTAATATCGGAAGTTAGTTTATAGAAAAATAAAACAAAACTGATGCCGAATTCAACAATATTTATTAAAATCTTTTTTTTTTACATTTTATCTTTGCTTCTTCAATATACAACAATGATTAATATTTTATAATATTTATCTTATGATAATGATACGATATATTTTACTAGAAACATTTCACTTTCAATAAAATCACAGCAAGCTTGAGACATCACTTAACAAACCTAGAAAGCCAATAAATAAATTATTCCTTAATACGGTTTGTTCCTAAAGTTATTCATTGGTTTCTGGCACATTGTGTGTGCTCCATCCAGTGCACGTCACGTTACGTTAACACTAACTGTTGAAACTTTTATTACGTGTAATCGGTTACAACTGAAAAAAAACACAACCTAACAATGGTTTTTAACATTAGTTAACTAACGCAACATTTGCGTCTTTTGACATGAAACTACCGTGAGATTCAATCATAGTGGAATAAGCGGATCACTCACGTATAAATGACACTGAAAATGACGGTAGTTGTGCGAAGCTGTCAGCTACGCCGAGTAGCCGCGCGAGCAGAACATTGGCACGAACTGTTCGTTTCGCTACCGCCGAAGCGTGTGTTCTCGGGGAATAAAAATAAATGAATGTATAATACTTAAATAATAATTAATGCACGGATTAGTCAGAAACATGTCATACGTCACTTATCCGTTTATTTCACTATAACTGCGTCTTTGTCTCATAAAGTAAGTGAGGTCTTAATGTTGTATGTTAATATTGAGATCATTTTGGCATGATGAATGAAATTTTAACTATTTATAAATACATGTTCAAAATTAATGAATTAATGATACTTTAATCCATAATAAAATTATCTCACAGCACCCATAATCCAAAGGTCAAATTACATGACTGAAGGGGACGTTAAAAAGTAAAACTGGAACCATTTAAAATGTGGCTGGCCAACCATCCAACCTTTGAGGCTTTAAAAATACTAAACTTAGTAGGACAATTAAAACTAGAAATCTCACTTTAAACTTACTCAAGCCCTAAGCATCATACTCGCGCCCTATACACCATGTATACATCAGGTGCTAGAATATTATTCCTAAATAAAATATAATTACATTTTCAAAGTTGTAATGTTCATGACCCTGCCATATAAAACTATTAACATTAAGAATGCAGTACCCAATACACAAAATACCATACATGATACTGCAACCGCATTGTTAACACGATCAATACATAAACATTAATAATAATTACTTTATGTATTTGCATACTGCAAAGGAAGTGATATACATGACATACTCGTATGTTACGTACGACATTAAAATTCAATTATAAATATATTTTCTTAAACATGCAATGAAATATTAATAATATTTTCCTTATAATAGGCTACGAAGCAAGTATCACATTTCGGGAGCGGTTAGACGAGAGGTCTAATGGAATTTCATACAAAAGTCGTCTTTTGTTTCAATCAATTTGTGACACATCAATATGACGTTTAGCCATTAAAAAAGTTATATTAAACTTGGAAAGAGAACGAAATAAGGGTGTGTGATAAGTGCCGGTTATAATTTAAGTCTAGTTTAGTTTTAGTTGACGTACGAATAACAGACTGATATATTGTTTTTTTATTCCATTGCATGATTGAGAAAAAAGCACTATACATACATCGGTGAAAAGGGATTGCCAGCCTCGTTTCCCTATACGGCTTCGCTATGCTCGGCCGTCTATAACTGCTTGACCGGCAGTCCCTATTTTCCCGGCCGCTGCAGTAATGTGCCTACTATTATAGTAAGGATATGGATTACAGTAGTGATAAAAAAATATTTCAGTTATTTGACACGCAAGACTTAACAGTTAAAACATTATAATTTGTATTGATTTAAACTTTCGCGATTTTCACACATTATCATGATACTCGGGACTTAATCGCGTAAAAAAGTTTGTATCATGATAATTATAATTTGTTCCCATTCATATATTAAAATGGTAACTTCTTGTTCATAGTCATTAATCATCATATTATTTTGTTGCATTTATATTACCGAAGTTTTAAAATATGGTATTTTTTGGGTTTGGTGGTCTGACAGACAAAATATCGCTAGAGGGAATTACTATTGAGTGGTCAGTTTTTGTGGGAGAGCCATACATAACCATAAACACTAATTTTCAAAATCCATGTAGAAAAAAGAAAAGCAATCCATTTTATAAAATAAGTACAGATAAAAGTCCCATTGCCAAGTACCATGCAATTTTTTTTAATTATTTTGTGCAACTAAAATTTTAAGTTTCAAATCCACTAATTGTGCGCAATAAGCCAAATGTAAAACAAAAAAAGTTAACTTAAACCCAATACAAATGTATTAGGTATAGGTAGAGTAAGACGAACATAGGCAATAAAAACAAAAATAGACTGAACTCGGTTAAACAAGTTCTATTTTAATAATCAAATCTCGTGAATGGAGAACACGACGCTGTGCTGGCACAGCTTATTTTATAATAGCAGGTTGTACGTTTTCTTATTACGGAAACTATTTTGTAATGAGTCTTTCACCTAAATGAAAACGTGACGTATCGTTATCTTTTATTTGGCCAGTGTCGATGTAGAAATGCAGTGGCGTAGTCCCGTCAGCCCGCCCCTTTAAAAATAAACGCTGAGCGACAGTGGAGGGATGTGTCTGCACTGTACATGACGTACAGTCGCGTCCAATGGGCACAAACGTGGACACAACGCGGGAAGCAGGGGCCGACTGACGAGCCAATATTGTGCGTGCACCAGTGTTACTCCGTCGCGAACCATTCTAACCAAATGTTTCGTCGACAAATCGTTTGCTGCGCAAGTACAGTCGGCAGCAGAAGTAGCCAAGCAACGGAAGCGGTCACACTGATCTACACAAGCTCTTATGTCTATAACAGTAGAGACGTGCTTAGATTGTTGTGACCGCTTTGCTTGGTTAGCTACTTCTGCTGCTGACTGTACGTCGTCAGCGTTCTTTTTACAAGACGGGAACTTAGCTTAGCGTACCTTTATATATGGTCGCAGAATCCATTCATAATTTACCACCACGCATTAAGGTCATCCGTAATCCTACTAGCTCATTCATCAAACTTATTTCAACTAAATTACAAATTTGTTATGAATAAATAAATGAATAAATTCATTCTTTCTTTCGAAGTCAAATGTGTGAAAACAGAATCGCTCGTTCCCAAAATAACAAATTTTAAGATATTGGATTTTAAAAATACCACTTTTCATATATATTTTTTCTATCTACACTGACAGGTAGTCTGGTATTTTGGGAATGTGATAGCTATTTTGTACATGCGTACCCAAAACCTTAACCTCGGTGCACAATAAAAAAAATCTATCACAAATACGATCTAGATAATAATGCCGGCGTTTATAGTAGTTGAAGCTTCAACCTTGCTCAACCAACCAATCACGCGGAAGGGGGTATTTCAGGCCTCTATTTCACCATCTTCACAATTGTCAGTTTTATATGACAATTCGAATCACATTTCTTTGAATTGTCAAATTCATATTGATGAAGCGCACTAAAACAAAAGCTTTTCAAGTCAGCAGTTGACACCGAATTGTCATGTAAAACTGACAATTGTATTGTTGGTGAAACAGGGGTCTGATTGGAAATTGTCACACATCCGAAATCGAGACTAAAGACTTCGTTTGACTCGAGACTTGTTAAAGAGAGCGTTTACGAGTACAAGGGTCGCTGAACGAGTGTTCACTTGAAGGTATAGAGCAGCGGCGAGTTGCTGAAGTGGTGGCTGTTGGTGAGGTGCGCGATGAGCCGGCCGTCCAGCAGGTGGCGCCCGTAGGCCGCCGCCTCCGCCTCGTCCTTGGCCAGCCCGCAGCTCAGCAGCCAGCGCACCAGGCACGAGCCGCGGAACACGTTGCGGTACGTGCGCATGCGCCATCTGGGGAACGAATAAAACACTTTTTAAAAACTGTTGCTCTAACAATCTTCAAAAAACAAAACCGCCCTCAATAAAAAAAAATCAAAATAATCCTAAACAAATATGAAGTCGGTGCATCGTTCAAAGAATAGGTATTCCGCTCGCACCGCACCGACTTCATATTTGTGGTAGGCCATAAAGCAGATGGCTTTAGAGGATTGTTTTAAGTTTTTTTTTTTTGTTCGAAGGCGATTTTACTTTTTGTTAAAAGATTTTTTATTCCACAATTTCGGTTAAAAAGTGTCACTTTTGTGGCTACGTATCGTGCGGAAAGTTGGATATTACGCGCTGGTGCTTTTTACTTTTCCAAGCCGCCGGCGGATGCGCGCGCGTCTGGCCCATTACCTTTGGTTTCATTGTAATATTTTCGCAAATGTGTTAAAAAAACGTCGTTTGGTATACAAGTGGAAGTGTCAAATGACACATTTCTGCACTCGTATCAAAAAAGCACTATTTTTAAAGGGACTATTTTTTTAAATTGCGCTCTTTACAAAATAAACATGGTCACCGTTGGAAAAATACTTTTGTTTTTAATTTATTTTCGTCGTAGCTTCAGTATTGTATTCCGTTTTGGAATAACTATTTCATACAAGCGAATAGGACCTATAGGCTTGCTGAAGACTACAATCACATCTAGTAGTAACTAAATTCCTATTGATGATGCTAAATTGGTTATATAATTCAAAGAACAAGCCTACAGGCAGAGAGCTTTACTCCTTTTGACCAATGACCTGGTATCATTATGAATAACAATCGACTGTTATTGACCTGGTATCCTTCGCGATAGACTCTTTGCAGCGGTCGAGGTGATGCATTATAAACTGGTCGCACACGTGTTTCGTTTCGAAGCTCAGGTCTTCAATAGACGGCAAAACCACAGTGTCAGCGCCGTGCCTGTAAAAAAATGGCATCATTAGTTTCTTATTAATCATTGGATTTAGTACCTTACAAATTGTCCTTATTTTTTAACAATGGGATCCATGACAAAGTGGGGATGTTCCCCAATCGGGGAGAATCAATGAATAAAAATTAACTATACCTACACTTCGCAGCAAAGTCACTTCGATTTTCACTCACTCACTTCCCACATCCACACTAAATTAGAATTTGGTATGAATATAGTTCCAATTAAATTGCAACCAAAAGTACTGTCCAAAAAATTAAAAAAAAAAAGTTATGTACAATAAAATAAACGGATCACTCACGTATGTAAGTCGAGTATGTCGTTTAGTACTACGTTTTAGCCCGAAACTAGTCGGGCTATACTCTATTGATTTACGTGAGTGTTCCGTTCATTTCACTACTAGCTTTAGCCCGCGGCTTCGCTCTCGTGGCAGAACCCTCTATCCCGTGGGTATTTCGAAAAAATCCCGCCTTATCCCGGGCGTACATTATAAAACGAACCACTATGCCAAATTTCTGCTTTCTAGGTCCAGGGGTTTGGGCTGGGCGTTGATCAGTCAATCAGCCAGGACTTGTCTTTTTATATATATATAGATAATTGAGTGTCACGTTAGTTCCATGTTAATAATGTTAGGTGTGTCCGATACCATTGTTTCTTGAAGTATCTGACGGCGGGCACGAGCATCTCCTCGGGGTCGAGTCCGAACAGCACGAGCACGGCCAGCGCCTGCCCGTACGTCGCCGCGATGTCCAGGAACTGGATCTCCACGAACACGCCGCTCTCGTCGCTGCGCATCACACGCCACGTCGTGTACGTTATGCTCTGGCGACAGATAAAGAAAACACATGACCTTGATACTGAAATTTTAAATTTGACCACCGGGTCGCCTATTGGTTATGGAACCTGACTACGAAGCTTAAGGCCCCGGGTTCGATCCCTGGTCGGGGCAGATATTTGCATATCTCTCTGTCTGTCTGTTTGTTACCTCTTCAGGGGAAAACCGCTGCACCCAACTAAATGAAACTTGGTAAGAAGATAGTTTGAATATTGAGGAATAACATAGGCTACTATTTATTCGGGAAAATTATATAGTTCCCGCGGGATAGCGATAACCGAAACCTACGCGGACTAAGTCGCGGGCAGCAGCTAGTAAATAAATAAATGGACGGTCTGTTGCTAGGTAGACTCACGATGAACATGGTGAGGCTGTAGAGTATGATGAGCACGGTGTGCTTGAGCAGCTGGGCGCTCTGCTCGGGCGGCAGCAGCCCCAGCTGGCCCGCCGCGCGCTCCAGCTCGGCCAGATACCGGCAGGGCCCGGAGCCCGCGCAGCGCTGCTTCTGCGAGGGCGGGCACGCGCATTCCCTGCCGACACACACCACCGTTACTATACTGATGAAAACACAATAGGGGCCACTAAGTATTTTGATCGTTACGTGAAAATTACATTAAACAGTCATTTATATTTTTTAATTTCGTCGACCGAATAGCAGAGTGGTTATTAGAGACCCCGACTATGAAGCTTGAGGTCCCGGGTTCGATCCAGGTATGATGAATACGAATGTCTGTTATCGGGTCTTGGATGTTTAATATACTGTATACAAGTGTGTATTTATCTATATGAGTATGTTTATCCGTTGTCTAGTACCCATTACTGCCTGTACGGCTGTGCCTAGTTTGGGAATAGGTCAACTAGTGTCAGTTGTCCCATGTTTATTTATTTATTTAAAACAACAGTAATACAGGGCTTTTGCTTTTATTTAGGCTAATAATCATTTATTTAAGTATCTCAAATATAATTTTCACGAAGTGATCAAAAAATCTAAATACTTAATTAGGTGGCCCCTATTTTCTTTTGACCAGAATACTTGTACTAGTCTCTATTGCGTGGTAAAACTTGGCTAGTTCGGCGTGTGGGAAATTAATCTTGCAAGTTGAATGCTACCCACTTACAGTGGTCAAATTTCCTTCAAATTTGGGTATGGATATGTGGACTGGATGGTGCTACAAGTATGGGCAGAAAAAAACTAGCATTAAAAATGACACTTAGCAAAAACCTTTTTACAAATCTCGGTTGTCGGCCTCTCACCACAATGTAACTTGACACTGAACGCTTCATAATAAATGTTTTTTTTATACGACGAGCAAGCAAGTGGGTCACCTGATGGTAAGTGATCACCACTGCCCATAGACACCCGCAACCTCGGAGGGTTTGCAGATGATGATATGTAAATTAACAGGGGAAAAAAGTACCAACCTACAAGCATACAACATGCCATAAATTTTGTGTAAAGCAAAAGGTAAACTGACTTGTCATTATTAGCGATATCCTCAATGTCCGCCGAGGTAGAGTTGACGAGTCCGGCCTCGCAGTGCGGGTCGCGGCTGCAGCAGCCGGCGCCGCGGCCCGCGGCCGGGCTGCCGGTGATCGCCCCGTAGCTGCCTGTAAGTTGCAACTCTGTTTGGCACTAAACAATGCTGTTGCTGGAAACACTGGGTAGAAGGTTAGTGGAGTATTGAAGTATTTACCTTGATCCTCGCCTTTTGGTGCATTGAAATGAAACGTGAGGTTGATTATTAAAGCTATTGCGTGAAAACTTAACAATCTAGTGGTACTTTCTTGTGATTAATTTTATAGTTTACGGCAAGCTTACCGTGGGTACCTTCCAATATGTTCTTATTCTTATGCCATTTTTATAGCAAGTAGCACAGAACGATTAATGTTGGGATAGAAGGAAAGAGTCATCGATTTTATGGGAGACGAGCGAGGAACAGTTGGCGTACGTATTTTGACGTCACGAACTCACGAGTGTAATTTAGTGAGGAAATACCTTGATTAACAGCTCCAACTTTTGTCTTCGAAAAGTTAATTGTTGAACCACAACTTATTTTATTTTGAAAATCTCACTGACGGTCGGGAGCAGGAACGCGTAATTAGGTTCCCATGCAGCCCTTCTATTCGGCACGCGAGGTACATACATTCCTTCTATCCCGATATAGATCTGTGGCAAGCAGATACGTAGTATAAAGCTAGGCATGATAATTTTTTTAAGCTAAAACTCATTTGTCTTCCTCACCGTTCTGCATGACCGTTTCCGTGTTGGACACGGGTTCGGCGTTCTCGACCAGGCCGGACGACTCGTCGGGCGAGTCGGCGGCGAGGTCGGACGACAGCGACGCGAACTGCGCGCTGCGGCGCCGGAACCGCACGTACACTATCAGGCAGCCGGTCGTCACTGGAACAACCACCGCTCAGATAACAGCACAGAATACGAGTAGCTCATCTCCAGGCTGTTTTACGCCACTCTGCTGGGTATAGGTCTCAGATTGAGAGGGCTTGGGCTATCGGTTCGGTTATAGTTCCCACGCGGCCCAGTGCGAATTCAGAACTTCACACACACCATCGAATCGCTTCGCAGTAGTATGTCTATTTTTACACCACCACACCACAGTGTTTTCCTTCACCGAAAACATCATGATAAATGAAATTAAAAAAATGTTTATGTGTGCAGAACTGCAGATCGACCGCTCTCTTGCTTCCCAGTAAACGGCGGCTGAGTGTATTCTGGGATTTCTGGGGGGTACAATCGGGCTAGTACTGCAAGAAATACACACAATGGAAAGTAGTGGCAATAACGCCTTTGTATGAAGTGTCCGCATGGTGTAAAAATATAGTGGAGTCAGAATTAAAAAGTCTTATGTTATTAAATCACTTGTTTACGTTCTCTTAATGGGATAACCCAGCGAGCCGGAAAAATCAAAGCTATAAGGCCGTCAATGGAGGACCTAAAAACCTGTTTGGCTCGAGCTCTTCGAGCATGTTTATTGGCCCACAGTTTATAATACCGTGAAACGCCGCGCCGGCTCGCCATTGGGTCGCCCCTCTGACCCCATATTTACCGGTGATGCAGAACACGAGCAGGCACAGCCGGATGGCGTCCACGGCCTTGGCGTCCAGCTGCAGCGGCTGCGGCCGCGTGGCCAGCAGCACGGCCGACACCACGCCCGCCGCGCCCCACGCCACGAAGCCCAGCACCGGCCACAGGGTCACCACGAAACACGGCCCGCGACTCTGTGCCACAATCAACTGATTACGAACGCGACGCACGTACATGTCCAGGCTTTAACATATTACAATTAGTATCAACACCCGCTAAGTACTCTCGCAAAGGTTCATAATAAAGTTAAAGTACCTTCTATAACTTTATTAAGAACCTTTGCGATCGATAACAGTCTGTGAGGATGCGCGTAGTGAGACAACCTTTAGGTTCGATTAATGTCTTTATTCTCTAGTCCTTAATCTAGGTTACACGTTTATATAGTAGTATGGGAGGAGAGCATGTGTGTGTGGCGTGACACACACTACACCTCCCCTCTTAAAGAGAAAAAAAAAGTACAATTACGTTATCTTTTTTTTTTATACGATTTTAAATTGTTTTATACAGAAGAAATTTTGAATTATAAAAACTTAAAACAGACACCAAAAAAAAATCAGTGAAGCATTTCTTAATAACATTTTCAAACAACAGATCAAAACGCATTTTTTTTTTTAAATTTAATAATCTAAAGTCGTTAACAAATTTTCAATTTAACTTTGATGACAAAAATTTGTTAAACAGTGATTTAATCAGATGAAAAAAAAAACTAAAATCTTAACTCTCTAACTTAATAATATTGTTAGGTTTAGTAACCTATTCTTACATCAAACACACCTTTACCTGCATCCTACTATTAGCTTTAAGTTGACGCGTTTGCTGACGAGACTTAACATGGGCACCATCGCATTCGTATCGCAGTTTAAAAATATCCAAGCGTCGTCCTGTTAGTAAAAAAAACTAAATTTAGTATTTGTTTCTGTCAACTATGTGTTCATTAACTTAAGTACCTATGTAACAGTTTAAAAAAAAACAATAACTCTCTTATCCTTAATTTCACTCTGACTTTTTACATGAGTTCCTACTTGCCTTCACAGTTCAACTTTAACTTTTTTTTTTTTAATCTAACTAAAAATGAGTACCTACTGGTCTTGCTGTATATGCTGTGCATGTTATACGATATCTTTCCTAGCCTTCAACTCTTAATTCCTATAATATCAATGTTCCTCTGAACATTGGCTTGCAAGTCTTAAACATCTAACAAATATTCATGAACTTATTCTAATGACGTCATTTAACTCTTTATTATTTTTTTATAACATACTTCAACTAGTGTGCAACTTTGGCATCACTTTATCATTTTATGCAAGATTCGCAGCATTTTTTTTTATAGTGGTCGGCCGACCTTAACTTATACATTTATTTTATTGTTCAGGATACAAGTCTTTATTTACTTTTAAGTGCGCGCACACATTATTTTATACACTTTTTTTTTTCATTATTTATACGGGCAGTTCTTTTAACACTTTCCATTTCTC
This sequence comes from Clepsis dumicolana, assembly GCA_963691665.1. Taxonomy (NCBI): domain Eukaryota; kingdom Metazoa; phylum Arthropoda; class Insecta; order Lepidoptera; family Tortricidae; genus Clepsis; species Clepsis dumicolana. Next base: position 8,509,242 of record OY829517.1, on the reverse strand, counting down.
TATTACAATCCATGTGTCCAAGCATCTCCACAAGTGATAACTCGATCGCATCATGGTCAGATTACAAGGATTCCGTGCCCGTGCTTGTATCCTGGCGAATCTTGCGATGTACCAGCTCGCTCAACTGCGCATCTCGGGCTACTGTTGATTACGACTGATATTTTCCTATTCCTAAACATACATATCTAATACATATTATACATCCCTTAATAAATCACCAATCAAAATCTCTACCAAATACCTAGCACAATTTGAAAACATCAGCTTATAAGAATCCCAATGACTCTTAGGTGGCCTGCCTAATCGCTCTTTGGTAAACTTATCCGCATCTGCTTTCCCAAACACTTTGCATAAAGCATCCTTTCAAAACTGTACGATTTTCTACTCTCTTCTTTTTTACCATTCCATACCTATATCATCTCTCCACAATCATAAAACAATAAACCATTATAAAATCTTACCTTTAAAATCCTAAATTTAAAAACAACTCTGTGTAAGTACGAACTAGGTATGTAGATACTGCACAATCCTTTATTTATTTTTTTAAACATTTCCATCACAAAATAAGTCCAACTTTCTAAAAACATGTTGATGTTCACGACTAATAACGGATTTCAAACACCAGTATTACAACTGTCTAAATAAATCATTGAATCATACTTATAAAATCGATATTACATTTTAATAAAATGAGTATATAAATTCCATCGTTCAATGGTGTTAAGTTTTAATTCTTAGAATGCGCCATGCCTTATCTTCATGTAATGTGATCTGTAATAACAGACGAGGGACACTAGCTACGATTCCATTCCATATTTTGCTGACTCTAATGAGGTCATCCTGCACGAACATAAATAAAGTACTAAGTACGAGTATGCTCTGTTAAAGTTATATCGATGCTAATTTATGTAATTGTATAAGATTGTTAAATGAACTGATCTTTTTTTCTCTGAAGTACTCGTCTTCCTAATACACTTTTACTTATTTAGGTATCTCGTCAACAAAGCGCCAATATCCTTAACATAAAACATAATTCAATACACTGAAAACAACGTCAACTCTTTTTTTTTACCACAAAATAATATCACATCAGTAATACGAAATCATCTTTCATCATTCATAAAGATTTACATATTTCGTAATTTTTCCAAAGATCAATAATAATTGAATGAATACTGTTTCTTACGATTTCTCTCTATTTAAAGTTAATTATGTTACTTAGTTAAAATTTTATTAAAGTCTGAAATAGCATCTGCAATAAAAAATCTGATGTTGTACCTATCTAAGAATGTTTTGTACATACCAATATTAATACTTTTCCTAATTATCCATCCGACACTGTCTTGGTTCCGATGATAATAGTAACCCTGGACGTCCTTCTGCGCCTTCGTCCAATGCCTCCAACGACTCCCGGCCGCATCCAACATATCCTTAGGACTCCAACTCCTCCCAGTAGCAGCATTCAACATCTCCACGTGACTCCAACTTCTCCCAGTAGCAGCATTCAACATCTCCACGTGACTCCAATTTTTCCCTGCAGCATCCAACTTCTCGTGGCTCCAACTTCTCTCAGCAGCATCTGACTTCAAATACAACTTTCATACCTTTTCGCCATATTTTTTTTTCATTTCTCCCAACGTAATTTTCAGGTTTCATAATTTTTTATGAATTTTCTTCCGATTTTTCTTAATTGACTTGATTGATCTCGAAATCTAGAATATTTGTGTTGAGTATTTTTTATACTTTGTGCTATCATTTTTTCTTCTTAATTATTTTCTTCGTCTTGATGTTGTTGTGTTTTTCCAGCAGCTATTGTTGTTTAATGTTCAATCCATAAAGCGTGTCTTCTGAAGTCTTCGGTAATAATTAATCATGATGTGGTTAATTAATTTATTTTTTCTCTTCGTACCTAATGTACTTTTCATAATAATTATTTTTGCTTGACGTTATATTTTTAGGTAGGTATATTTCTTCGATAAATCACTTATAGTTAATATTTATGTAAAAATTTTAATTATATTTAATATTGTCCGATATAAAACACTAACGTGCAGTTTTAAAAATTACGTGCCCAAAATTTTTGTTTCTTTTCACTTTTGTCCATTTATTTCACTACTTAATTGTCTTTTATTAATTCACTGATCGGCGCGGCGCGCCGCCAGTACGGCGCGATGGCCGCACTGGCAGGATCGCCATGTGAGGATGCGCGTAGTGAGACAACCTTTAGGTTCGATTAATGTCTTTATTCTCTAGTCCTTAATCTAGGTTACACGTTTATATAGTAGTATGGGAGGAGAGCATGTGTGTGTGGCGTGACACACACTACAAGTCCGAATCGGTCAAGCTCAAGCCTTTTTGGAGATAAATGGGAACTAGTAAACAAACAGCTTCCCACCCTAAACGCATACACCTTCTCCGTTCCGTCGGATAAAATACGCATGAGTAACACTACGCCAACCTTCATGACGTCAGATCACACGCAAACCACGTATTATAGGATTAAATTACACTCCACGAGGATTACAGTTACATTCATTCTAGGTTAAGGATGAATAAATGGATCAAGATTATACTGTATCTACATATTATACATAGTTGTTTATATATTCTGTATGTAGCAACGCATATTCTCGTACGCTTTACGTAAGCTTGGTTTGTTTTTTCATGCGAAAATTGCCACAAATAGACTCGAGTTTCACATCTACACGGAGCGGACGGATTAGGAAAATTCGAGCTTTTTCAGCGTATTAGGCTTTCGCTGTAATATTTTGTAATCAAATACATAAATAGAACGAACAAATAAATAGGCTGCATTTCTCTTTTCTATGTATTGACACGAATTCAGACTCATCGAAACAACGCGTACAAAATACCAAGACAACTCACCTGCAACATGAGCAGTCCGATAGAAAGCATAGAAGTCCAAAGCAGACAGGAGTACATGCTGAAAGTGCACAGCGTTTGCTGGAGGAGCACCCACCACGAAGGAGTTACCAGTATGTCCGGCCCGCCCCACACCACGCTTATAGCTAACAGCAACTGAAATTTAGTAAATATTACATCAGGAACATTTTGAAATAGGAACGGTGTTGGCAAGCCGGCCGGCGGGGAGCGGCGCGCGGCCGACGGTGCCCGCGCGGACGTGCTCGCATCTCATATACTATGTAGTATCACAAAATTGGCAACAGAAACGAAATACTGAAGGGCTCGTCCATATGCTATATGTATGTATATGCTCGTAATGCTTTTTTTGCGTATTTGCAACCGTCATCTCATGTACATATCCTGTGCTAAAATTGTAAAATAGGTATAATTAAATTAATGTTTTTTCATTATTAATCATTGTTAATCATTAGTTGTAAATTACCTGATATAAATAGTTTAACATAATATGACTATATATTATATTGTAAGCAAAAATGCTTAGCTTGTACAGTCAGTAGACATATACAATTTGTATGGCGTGCCGAACTATTTGATCACTTTGCATGTCACCGTATATATGACGCTGGCTGTACGTATACGTCTATTAAATTTGATCAAGATCTGATGAAAGTCAGTTTTCAATGGAAAACAGTTATAAATTGACAATTTACCTGCGACACCATCAGACACAGAGTCAGTCTATGCGGCATGCGCTTATACTTCTTGGTGACGGTGAAGACCGTCAACACCCACACCAGAGCGACCAGCGACACTATTGATAGGTGGAAGCCAAACTTCTTCATCTGAGCCGCATAGTCCTTGTTTATGGATATCACTTGCGCTGACAAGAACATCATCGGTGCTGAGAGGAAAGTACAGATCACCATTGATGACGCCATCTGTAAAAACAATACACACTCTTTCTTCAAATAGGTGTAGACACTTCTTTGGGCAGTTATATTTATAAATAGCAAAAACAATTATTAAATAAAGGTTGCCGTTCTGGTTCAATTAAAAAGACCTTATTACGAGACAAGCTACAATAACGATCAATAAAAAAGTGTTAGTTAAGTCTATAGGAAATACATATACACTAGATACCAAAGCCTTTGTACTCAAATGTTATTGTTGCAACTTGTGTTTTATCCTGTTTTTTGTACAATAAAGTGTTTACTTACTTACTTACTTACCAAAGTAGAAAAAACAAAAATCCATGGTGGTTAAAAATAAAAGCCAAATTACTTCTGTGTTACACTTTTTATAGACGATGTTATGACCGTTTCTGTTCAAGACCTCGAGGCCTGTACTGTATTTCAACTTACCAGATCCATCTCCAACTGGTACAGATTAGAGAACACGAATACTGCAGGCGCAGTGGGTATGGTTCCGTATAAGAATGCGTAGGTTGACAGCGAAGATGTCTCGGACTCGTTTGTGCCGGCCTGGAGCGCGCTGACACTTTCTCTCATCACCACTGGTAGGACAATCCTAAAAAAAAAGAAATAGGAAGACTTATGAGCAACACAAAATTTATTAAAAAATTACGAAAATTGATTACTTGAAAACCTCAGCAGATTTCGGAACATGGTTGATAGAGCTTCTAAACGAGCTTAACGTAATTAAGGTACGCAAGTAAACATTTTATTGTATAGAAAATAACAGAATATAGAAACAAACAATGGCACAGGTACAAAGGCGGACATCTCCCAGTCAACATTTGAGTGGTAGAGAGGAGCAATTAGGGTAGGGGAAAATAGGTAGTTACTCACAGTTTAACCATTATTAAAACGCAAGGAAGCAACAGAGCTGGCCCGCGAAGCCGGTGTATCTGCCCAACCATTCTCAAGCCCAACAAAAATAATGCTGTTGCTGAAAAAGAATCTCCAAACACCTGAAAACAACAAATGCATATTGCAATGACATACTTATATGAATGTAGATGACACCTTTCATACTGTGTAAATACTTAAGTAATAGCAACATCCATGCAAGATAAAGTTGAATATTTTGTCCAGTGGCGCTCTTTTAGCGAAGCCTGCCTGCAACTAGTTATTGATTTTGATTTCATAATATGTATGAAACAGGCATTGCCTACTAGTGCACTATTGCACAAGACTTTTATTGAAATCAGTAATCAGTGATTTATTTGCTCAAACATGTTCCTAAAGGTTTACATACAGTTTGTTGTGCTACATGTTTTATACCATATATACATGGTTGTTACATAATAGGATTGTTTACTGATGTCAAAATAAAATCATTTAACATTTTCACTTATCAAGCTTACGAAAATACTCAATAAAAACTGATGCCTCACTTATTACTGCAATTAAAACGATTTTTAATTTAACAAAAACTAATAAAAGGAGGCAGTTTGATCACTGAAAATTATGATGTCATAGTTCTTAATTAAATACAAACTTACTACTTACTAATGGATTGTTTTACCATTTCATAAAAAGTTGCTGATTTGACTAAGAAGAAACAACCCTATTGGTGTGAATGAATGTACTCCTATACAGAAAATATGCAGTTAACATCTATGGATCAAAAACTTCCCAACAATTCTCTAGTTTACCTCCCTAAGATTTTTCGACAATAGTCAGTATACTCACTTTCAGTAGAAGTTCAATATAGATTGAGAGTTGATGTTTAAAAGCAATGTTGCCTATGATCCCCAGTACAGTCATCACCAGGACAGGGTTAAAAGCAATCCCTTTTATTATTTGCCGTAACAGTTTAAACTTGCACAAGTCACTTCGCCTTTCTCCCTCAGGTGTGGTTGTGATGATCTGGGCATTGTCTCTCTGTTTCTTGATCTCCATTAAAACAAAGGCAACGGGATTCAATATAGCCAGTGATATTGGTGCCATCAAGTATAAGAACAGAGCATACTCTGGGTGAGTGTTTTCATATATCGCATTTACTGAAAAATAAGAAATTATTTTAGTAAGAACATTAATATATTTACGAGTATTAGTACTAAGTATACAGAAAAAAAATAGCTTTGTTACATTGTTGCACATGAGCCACAGTGTGACAAATCAGGAATGCTTGACCAATATTTGCTATTAACTTGCATTGGGGACACTGTGTCTTTTGAAGAATGATTACTTACTTATAGGATAGCCCAGCGCAAAATCATTGCTTTGAGTGCAAAATATGGCAAATATGCCAGCTCTGCCGAGATTCACTGGTTTTGATACCAGTATGGTAACAATCATAACTGAGAAAAATACTATTCCTTTGGCTAGTAGTATTGCAAGGAGGAATGTCCAGTTGACAGTAGTAAAGTCTAGCCTTGCCAGGGACAGGAAGATGAGGGATGGCAAAGCAAATGTGCCAACAAATGTGCCAATCCCTTTTGATTCTGTCTGTGATATCACATTGAGACGGCCAGCTATATACCTAAAAATTTTACAAAATTTAAAATTAAATGTCAAAGTTAAATAGGTACTGTCAGAAATTAAACTATAGTAAAAACAGTTTTTATTGAACTTTTTATTGCCATGTTTCAGACATTAAAATCCCCACTGACAAACTAATACATTATGCTACTTACCTGGCAAAAGTAAAAATTTATACTATTTGCACATCCATAGCTATTTAAAATGGTTAGACTTACCCACATAAGATTATGGTAAAGCACTGAAATAGTGCAGGATACAAATTGTCAGCTTTCGCCTCATCTAACATGCTGATGGATGTGTCCATTATTTATTTTAAGGACCTGAAACATAAGTATACAATAACCTAGATGAAGAAAAGAGGCCATATTATAATAGTTTGAAAGGACTGAAGCATAAAGGGAAGACCACACTAGGACATCATGCAGCCATATTCTTTAGTTCTTTTTTACTCGCACAAGCCTTTTTTCTTCCTCACATAGCAAAATAACTATTACAATATTGATGTTAGTCACTTTCATCTTGCCCAGAAAAACATCCTAGTTAGAACTGATGACCGGTCATAAAACTGACAAGCAAATTTTGCTGCACACTGTTGCACTAGTACACTAAAAATAGGTAGGGTTGCGTTGCGTCGAGTTGTACCGTTGCCGCGTAGTTACGCCTAGTGCGGTCTTATCTTTACAACACAAATGGACACAATAATGCTCCAAATTATACGTATTCATGTGGCATATGGACAGAAATATTTTTTATTGTTTTATCGACAAGCCAGCTAATCAACTAAAAGATTTGGTACTTACCTAACACACGAAAAGTAACTAGATAGGGGTCAAAATCTAAACAAACCGACTGAATGCCAAAGGTGAAGTTTGAATGATTGCACTAAAAAAAACCCCTACTTTTAATTTAAAAAATAAAACAATATTATACAATCTTACCAATCAGCTTAGGTTCAAATTTAAATCATCACAGGCGCCCTGTATGAAAGAAACATATTAACAACAAATATTATAGCGACAGTCTTAAAACAACATTTCAAAACAAGTTGATGTTATGTTATGTTATAGGTTACACATATTTCGAGACCAAGTAATTCCACAGGGGATCAACCAGCAGATAACAGAGTTATTGTATCGCTACGTGAACTGAAATAGCTATTAGCTGTAGGAAGTTAACATAGAATTAAAATAATTACTTCGTTACGTTTATGATTTCTGACATTTTCAGCAAGAATTTTGAGTGAGCTCTGAGCTGCCCCCCGACTACGAAGTGCAAAATTCGAACTTCGTATCGTGCCGTCCCTCTCAAGCTAATATTATTTAACACGAGAGTGAGCGGGACGATACGATACGAACTTCGATTTTCGAATTTCGTAGTATGGGGGCTGAGCTGAGCTGTCAATTTTGACACATATTTATAAGAATCGATAGCACACCGTGGCTCTACCTCTACCCACCTCTACTTCCCCCATATTACGAAAATCGAAGTTCGTATCGTATCGTTCCGCTCACTCTCGTGTTAAATAGTATTAGCTTGAGAGGGACGGCACGATATGAAGTTCGAATTTTGCACTTCGTAGTCGGGGGGCTTGTTCATTTCATGGGTCATTCATACAAATACTCGGTTTGCCAGTATAATCGCATTTTCAGTATTTGTTCGTCACACCTTTCGTATTAAAATTAAATGAAAAAATGTTTCTTAAAACTTGTTTATTTCGCTTCATTCTCCATAGTCATAAGCATCTAATAACATACTAAAAACCATGGGGTCCCAGCGCTTACAAGCTTATTTCTGAGTTACAAAAGCGCTTAGTTGATGCAACTTGTGACCAAAGGGCTGGCAGTTTTCTCTCTCAAAGAATCAGCATCGCTATTCAGCGAGGCAACGCTGCCAGCCTTTTGGGCACTATGCCACGGGGGCCTTATTTAGATTTAATTTAGTTTTAAGTTGTAGTTTATTTAGTTTAAGCTTAGATTTAATGTCATTGTAAATTGCTTTTATTATGTTAATAAAGTAGAAAAAAAAAAAAAAAAAAAAAAAAAACCTTTTTGTTAGTATGGAACCCATAAAAAAAACCGGTAAATTGATACATCACTTAAAAAATATATACTTTTTAATTTCCGGTTCCTCAAATATTTTGATTGAATTGGCGGGCCGCAAAATTCAGTTTACTAATCGTATCGTATCTTTCTTTGTCTACGTATCGTATGGTGTTAGAAGTTGTGAAATTTGAGTTATTTGGACAAATTATAAAAATGGCGGGAGTGCAAAGAGTACGCCTGAACAACTTGAACATTAATTTAAAAAATGCTTTTATAGTTGGCATTATAATAGCAAAAAACAGTCCTCGTACAATTGGTTCTAAAAAGAGAAACGGAGAATCAAGAGGAGTTACATCTTTTACTTTGAGGGATTCTGATGTGGATACCATTTATGTTGATATGTGGGGTTCAGAGTATTTCGTTATAACGTTCTATGAAAGATTTCTCGTAGGCGATGTCGGTAAGACCACAAGACTATTAAAATAGCAGTAATTATAATGTTAGTAACTAGGAAGAATGTTAGTAAGTAATCAATCATGTTATCTCTCAAATATCTTATTATTACAGTCGAAATATCATCACCGAAGATTAGCGTGAAAGGTGGCAATGAAATGTTTAAACCATTGGTAAGTTTCCAATTGCGTACGTAAGTACGTAGGTAGGTATCCATTAAATAAAAATATAATAGGTAACCTAGTTTTTGCTTAATTTTGTCAGACGTCTTCCCCTTTTGAGCTGTGCTTGAACGAAGGCATGTCGGATGTGGCCATACATACCGGTGATTCGTTTACCTCGTTCTTGCCGCTTTTGCATATACAATCAAAGCCGTCTGCCGCGTACTATGGACTTGGAGAAGTCATGAAACTACCAGGTTGGTTACGTTTTAATATTTTTGTCCTAATAGATAAAACAGCTGCTCAGAGTCTATCAGGCTGATGGTTTTGACTCACTGCGGTATATTTTATTTTCTTACAGAACAAACCGGCAATGTTTACGTTGACTTGCTTGTAGTGGTGAAATCAGTGAAACCCGTTAAAAACATAAAGACAAAGGCTGGTGTTGATATGTTAGTGCGTAGCGTGGATCTAGTAGATAACACGACCCCGGCCTCTATTGTACTGGACATGTTTGATATTGATACTATACAGAGGTGAGCAAACAACATTTTGTACCAAACCAACGTCAATCTGGGTCGCTCCCTTTTGCACCACTTAACGCCCAAAATAGATCAACTAAAGGCCGTCACAAGTTGTGGTCACGATAATCAGGAATCAGGACATTTCATGGTGTAGGTAGTACATAGTCTCTCGAGTGACCAAGTCCGAGGCACATGTTGCTTGTGGCGGACATGGTTGAGTTTATTCGCCCACCACCTAGCGTACACTAGATACTAGACTAGTGGCGACATATCCAGTGTCCGCTAAGTACCAAGTGGCCAAATGGGTACAAACTTTTTATAACGTAAATAGCAATAGCCCGCGACCGCGACACCAAATTTATCCAAATCCGTCCAGTTGTTTTTGTTTCATTGAATAACAAACATCCAAACCAAACATATAAACTTTCTCATTAATAATGTTTAGTAAGGGAAGAATTAGTAAAGTTAGTATTGTTTTATGTTCAGAGCAGAAGACTGGCGTCCGCTAGAGAGCGTACTCTTCATAGCGGACGCACGCGTGTCGTGGCGTGGGCGTGTGGGCGTGCAAGTGTGCCAGCGTTCCGTCGTCACGCACCAGCCTCATACGGCGGACGCAGAGGCGCTACTGCTCTACGTACGGAACCAGGCCAATACACGTACGTGTCGTGAAAAATTGCAAAGACTTGTTTTAATTTGAAACGTATATCAGTTGCGGACGGCTATTGCTCTAGACGACAACCAGCAAGTAATGACCGCGAGCAGAGTTCCACCTCAAACCGGCAGAGGACCTTATCTGGAGTCAGAAATTCGAAGTTTGTATCCGACCTATCACTCACACCGACATAGGCACACGAAAGCGATAGGGACGGTCGGATACGAACTTCGAATTTCGGACTTGTGAGTAGGGACTCGGGGTCGTAAGAATGTACAGGGTTCGTTTTAATGAACCGTCAGGACTAAGTAAGTAAGTAAGTCTAAGTGAGCTCCGCTGTGTTCTTTGAAAAATAAAAATTAAAAAAATCATTCTCCCATATAGTATTGTCAACCATCAGTGGGTTTGAATGTATGGGAAAGTGTTTTTTTTTTTTCAAAGTAAAAAATTTACTGGGGGTTCATTTAGACTTACTTAACTATTGGCTGAAGTCTTGACGGTTCATTAAAACGAACCCTGTATAATTAAGTAGGTAAGTAGTTTCGTAAATAGCCTTACTCTGGATTAGAAAACGAAGAGTCAGGCAAGACATAGAAAACTCTAAGCAACTTTTTCTTGGGCTAAGACAAAGTGATAATAAATAAGTTTTCTGTTAAAAAAAAAACATTTTAATACAAGTTTTTTTTGCCGATTGTACTTTTTGTTTTCTGTACTTGTATTTTCATCCAACTTACACATCTATACAAAATTTCAAGTCGATGCCATTAATCGTTTAAGACTATTCCCTCATGTGGAGACGATCCTGGCCGCACCACCAGAATTTCACTAGTAGATTATTGCATTGTCACCGAACTTACATAAGTATGCAAAATTTTAACTAAATCGAACATCGGGAAGTGGGTCAAATTTAACTTGCAAGATTTTACCAGAACAAGGACATAACGTTGCAAGTTAAACAAAAGATAAAAGCTTGTAAATGAAGTAGTCGTCCATCGGTCGCAGGGGGCGGCGAAGCGGCGGCGTGGGCGGCGTGGGGCGGCGAGCGCGCGGCCGCCGCGGCCGTGGCGCAGGTCCGCGACCGTCTCGCGTCCGGCGCGCCCTTCTGCGCCTCCCTGCACGCTCTGCTCACGCATCTCGACCTCGACGATCTTGTCAAGTAAGAATGAAGCCAGTTTGAAGGTGGCAGACACAGATAAGGGCACCTTGTGTTAGTTGCACCGGGTGTCACCGGGTGTGTACGCCACTGAATGCAGGTTCCGTTTGTGCGAGGCCCAGTCATTATTCTAAAGCAATGTTTACACCTGCCGAAAAAGTAAAGTAAGCATAATGGGTATCTCTCGCCATTCTCTGCTAGGTGTAGGTAAACTTTACAGACAAGGACGTAGCCAGGCAAGATTCTGTTTAGGGGGGGAGGCGATTATTAATAGGCTTCCTACTTACATATTTTATAATTTCCTACTTTACTATACGGTTCGTAAGCGCATTCTTGCTAATACATACATATCTATATTTTTTTATACAACGAGGAAGGCAAACGAGCAAGTGGGTCACCTGATGGTAAGTGATCACCACTGCCCATGGACACCCGCAACCCCGGAGGGTTGGCAGGTGCGTTGCCAACCTAGAGAGCTAAGATGAAATGCCTGCTGTGTCTGTAATTACACCGGCTAACCGGCCGGTTATATTCTAGCAATCCCCCCCCCTACTCCTGCCTCCGCGCCCGTAACTCAATACGCCCTTGTTTACAGAGCTTAAGTAGCTCGGCTTAGGTTTGTATTTCAGAAACTTCAGATTTGAGATGATGTCATATTTTTTTTGTGTTTTGTCTCTGCAGTGAAGAAAATATTGAAGAGTTGAGAGTTCGCTTTGCGGATCATACGGGAGAATTAAACGCTCGTCTACCTTTAAATATCTTGGACGAAACGCTCGGGTATTCTGTAAGTACAATTTTTTTAAGCTGTTGCTTAAGCTAGCACGCTCTCATCTTTCACTAATATAAAGCATCTATTCACTTTGCATATGCCGACTAGATACAAAGGGACATTTGGTTGCCACCGATAAATGCTAGTTTGCTTAAAATGGCTTTTAGTATGTGTGGTATCCTGTAAAATATAATAATGCTGATAATGAATATGTTCCAGTCTGCTCAGTTGAAGGCGTTGTCACCTGATGAAAGAGCAATGATTCGCTGGAAGGTTCTCTTGGAGCAGTGCAATGTAAAACTCGCCGCGTCTCCGCCGAGAATACTTGTCTTGGCCCTCAGGCGAGCGTCACAGGCGGATCCCATTCCCCTTTATTAGAATAAATGCTTTTGATTCATTATTTTAATAAATTAACTAAATTAGTTCATTGTTTCAATGTTTTGATAATTTCGGACAGTACCTAGGTATACAAATGTATAAATATGTATCAATGTACCATAGGGGTGAATTGAGAATGGGATATGTTGCCAAGCGCCTTTTGCATTGATTAAACAAGTTTAGAGTTAAGAGCTGCTTTCGACAGCGAGACTATTTATCAAACCATGGATAAACCAGAAAAGAATGAAATCACATACGAATACGTCAAGAAAAGGAAGCAGTTTGGACGGCAATGTTTGTTCGAAGACCACGGTCCAGAGGTGCTGATCAGCATACCGAACAATCCAGCATTTTACAAACACTACATATTAAGGAATCCAGTGCACGTGGCTATACAAAACACTGGGACCATGTCAGAGCATTGGGTTAATTCGGTTCGGTAAGTATTGTATTTGAATAACAATAAAATACTTCTTAGAAATTGTATTAATATGACAATTTGTATTTAGAGCAGAGTATACAAGTTCCGGTATAAGGCACATTGAAGGTGGCTGGCCGAAAGATATAAACATGAATGATCCTGAAGCCACGCAACGATACAGAAGGAAAATTGAGAAGGATGACGCGTATATGCACGCTGTTATGCACTTGGGGCACGTAAGACAAGTGCAGTATATTTTCTAACCAAACCGGTGTTATTGCAATTTCCACATGGGTCTTTTATGCACTTTGTAGAGCATGGAGCACAATATCCTACAAAATCAAGCAATAGACATGTATCAGACGTACTATGCAGAACTGCCTTCCATCCCGCCTGTGGAACGCAGTAGTTGTCACACGGTAAACGTGTATAGAGAACCAGGCACCAGAAGACCCGTGAGATCCCTTTCTTGGCAAGCTGACGGCGGAGCACGGCTGGCGACAGCATATGCCGACGTTGATCTCATGAGAAACAACAGAGCGCAACAAGTCTCATACATTTGGGATATTGGTGAGGACGTAAACATAATAGTAAACGTAATATCCTAACAAAATATTTCGCACAAGGATATCTCGCATTAAACAAGGTTCTATCTAATGAAGTATCAAGTATTCGGCAAGTGACTGAAACATGTACTGCCTCTGCTGGTAGACAATTTTAGCGAAGCTTTTTGTTTGCCAACTGGAATTGTATTGTCATCCAACTTACATATTCATACCAAATTTTAAGGCAATCCGAACACTGTAACATTACATACATACTACTAAAAAGCTCGTAAAAACTTCACTGGGGTGTTCATGTGTGTATGTATGTATGTATATCTCTTTATTGCACATAGAACATAAAATAACAGATCAAAAGCAAATGTACAAAGGCGAACTTATCCCTTAAAGGGATCATCTAGACTGGCTTAATCTTTTGCCGAATCCTTGACGCTTTCATCAGATTGAACTTTGTCTTGATGAACGTTGTTTTGTAGAAAATGCCAACGCACCGGAACTAACTATAAAGCCGACGCAACCACTCCTCGACTTACAATACAATCCACGAGATCCAAATATTCTAGTAGGAGGGATGTTGAACGGACAGGTAACTAATATTTCATACAGTAAATTCAAAACCCAAGTATGGTTGCTACATACTGTACATATATGTGGTGGTGTATTTTGGTCGTGTTTTAGGTGGGGTGGTGGGACATGCGTAAAGGAGGCGAAGCAGCCGGTGTGTGTCCCCCTCACATGGCCCACCGCGATCTTGTCAGGAATGTTTTATTTATCAACTCTAAAACTGGAGCGGAATTTTTTTCAGCTTCACCAGATGGCGTTGTTAAATGGCAAGTATAGAAAAAGTGATTATGCGTTTATTATTATTAAGCAAAGAAAAAAACATTAGACATTTAGAACGGGATATTGACCGCGGTTACCTTAGTAGGTTTTTGTGAGCTTCCGATATTTCGCCGCAGTTACATGCATCATGATTACGGGTAGACTCTAAAGTTTAATGTAATAATTAACCGAGAATCATTAAAAACTGTCAAAGACAAACATTTGTAAAACGTAGCATTCTGCAGGTGGGATATAAGGAATATGGCGGAACCTACAGACTCGATGATAATAGACTTGGTAAAGCTGCCAACCGATACACAAAGCATTGAAACAGCCATAGGGATCTCGGCTCTTGAGTACGAACCCACTATACCGACAAGGTATTTACTTACGGAGAAATATTAAACAAATCTTTAATAAATAATTGTGTGGAATTCTCCTATACTTACAAATAGTTTGGGCTCACAGATTCATGGTTGGAACAGAAACTGGGGCAGTGATTGGTGGAAATCGTAAAGGGAAAAACCCAGTGGAGAAACTACCAAACAAAGTAAGTTGCAAGTTGACATAAATCAAAAATCATAACCATATACAGTATTTTATGTATGTAGATAGCTTGATGTATGTGGTTTCAAGTGACTTAACATGATCTTTTATAGTATGAAGCTCACCTTGGCCCGGTATATGCCCTACAACGAAACCCCACATTTTTAAAGAATTTCCTGACTGTAGGAGATTGGACAGCTCGAGTATGGAGCGAAGATTGTCGAGAGTCGTCTATTCTTTGGACTTATTCTCACCGTACTAAGCTTACTGATGGTGCCTGGAACCCTATAAGGTACCTAATAATACAAAGAAGATAATTGATTAGTGAAGATTGTGTAAGACAACATAGTAATATAATACTTAATCACTTTGAATTCAGATTTTCACTTATGTTAGTAACACAATGGGATGGTTGCTTATCCTGCTGGGATTTACTAAGAAGACGGAGCGCGCCAATAGTAACGGCGCAACTATGCGACGAACCTTTACTAAGATTGCGCCCACATGAAGGGGTAAAGATATCAGACATATTATTTTCTCGATCTAAAGTAACCACAGAAAGTAACCGTGAAAAAATATTTGTTCCCAGGGTTTGCTAGTGGCGTGCGGAAGTAGTAAAGGAACTGTGTATCTGGCAGAATTGTCCCAAAACTTAGGAACTGCAGATAAAAATGACAAACAGCTTCTGACACACGTAAGTCTAATGCTAATGATGCCTTTCAACTCTTGAACTTTCAATTACTTTAGTACATGACATAACAATTTTTTTTTAATAGATACTATTAAGAATCACAGTGAAATAAACGGATCACTCACATATATCAGTCGAGTATAGCCCGCCTGACATGTTTCGGACTAATCCGTAGTCCTTGTTCTGGGAGCACACGCTTGAGAAGAATTTGAGCTTCAAGATTAAACCTATCTTCTTAATAACAGATGAATTATTGTTACAGATTTTGGATCGTGAAAACAAACGTGAGAGAATATTAGAGGCACGAATGCGAGAAATGCGGTTAAGAATGCGGCAGGACCGCGACGGAGGGCAGCAGGCGGCCGAGGCGGACCACACCGCCAATGACAGGGACCTGGAGGAGGCCACCTCCGAGTACATGCAAACGATCAGCGAACTGCAAGCGCAGCAGAAAACATCATAGAAAAGGCCCTTATAGAATCAGTAAATTATTTTTGTAGGTAGTTCGACAGTATAAAGTAGAAATTGGGTCAATCAACTTTTCTTTGCCACTCGTTCCCATGGAGCCACTTCTTACGTAATGATGGCAATACAGGGTTAGCACGGATAGACCCCATAGCCTGAAGCTTGTAACTGTAGCCAAGCCTGTTTTTCAAGATGATTTATTTAAGTCGCATCTCCCAGAGGGTAAAAGAGGGTTGAACTGTTGTGCAAGGTGTTGTATCCTTATAAGGCCGATTTCAAAATGTTTTTGGCTATAGTTGCAAACTCCAGGCTTTGGGGACACTTTTTAAAAAGCCATCCTGCTACAGCCTTAGTAAAAAAATATTTTTTTTTATCACTTTTCTCCTCTTTGTTTTCGGTTTGTGTATCATGATCATGATTTTGGAGGAAAAAGGTCGATGCGTCCCATGGAAGTAGACCCGATGAAAGTTAGCAATTAGCGAATACTTACTTTTAAATCTTAATAAGTTCAAATAAAAACCGTTTTTGTGACAAGAAAATGTATTACTCATACCTTCAAAACATGGGTATACTTGTTTCAAAAATGTACGGTAAATGATATGACTATGTACTATAAAACCCGTTACTAGGCCTTGACGTCGTCCTTCACAAATGCATTGAAATACCAGCGTTTCTCAATATTGGCGCCGATGCCGTTTGTGGAGCACTGGAAAACATCGGCATGTTTCTGAAGGACGTGGTGCACAGTTGCCTGAGTGACGTGCGAGAACAGGGCGCGGACATACGACACCACATAGTCGAGGCTGGCACCGTGCGGGTGTACCTGCGTCAAAGCAAGTAATCAATCAATCCTCTCAAGACCTGTTTTCAATATTTTACGATTAAAATTTAAATATTTAATTTTAATAGTAAATTAATTAATTACTCTATTAAAATAACCAAATCAATCAAATAGTAAATTTATTAATTAATTCCTCTATTAAAATAACCAAATCAATCAAATACAAACACAAGTACACAACTTATAACCAGGCCCATATTTCACCGACTTTACAATTGTCAGTTTTCAATGACAATTGACAACATTTCATATTTTTGAGACTATAATTTGATTAATTGTCTGCAATGTACTTTGAAAGAGAAGCAAACCTACGATTTTAAATTTTCATTAAGATTTGTAATTAATTTATTAAAAGGTACTTATTCCAAAAGGACGTAACTCCGAAACTACGCTAGGATGGATCAATTGCCTTTGTCTTGTCACGATCAAAAAAACAAAACCCAAGATGTCAAATCTGACATTGTCAAACATAATATGTGTCATGTCAAATTATTGTTGTGCTTGTGGCACAGATTAATGAAGTCAATAGATGGAAGGTAAACTTATGGCCGTATTGTTATACCCTTCGCTCATGTAACTAATGCCCTTTGTTAAAAAGAGAGAACTGTATGCTCCGATTTCAAGAGTCGTACCGTTTTAAGGGTTCCGTACCTCAAAAGGAAAAAACGGAACCCTTATAGGATCACTTTGTTGTCCGTCTGTCTGTCTGTTTGTCTGTTCCCTTTTTCTCTGGAACGCGTGGAGGTAGGATGCTGAAATTAATATCAAATACGCAAACCTGCGGTCCCTTGAAGCTGTGAAAAAATCAAGTATCAAGCAAGCAAAAGATACAGTCATTAAAATAGTCGTTTCCATACAAATTGCTGTTTTTTGAAAACCTAAAGGGTACTTCCAGTTGTCCTAGAAACTTGAAATTTGGTATGAAGGTAGCTCTTATAGTACAACCACTCAGAAAAGTCTCAAAATCTAAAATTTTTATGTCTGTCTCTAGATTTCGAGGACCAATATAAGTTGACCCCACACTGCGTACATTTTACCTAGGAGCAGGGCTCTGCTTACACTGGACTTCTTAAAACACTGGGGAAAAGTGTTAAAATCTTTCTACGGAACCCTCGTGCGCGAGTCCGACTCGCACTTGGCGGGTTTTTTTAATCTGTAGTGTGCATGAGTATTTGAATGTGTGAGGGAGCGCCTTTGATGACAACTATAACCCGATCTCATTCATTGACATTTCAATGACTACCTAGAGACGACCGATGCTTCTATTTTTTATCGGGTAAATTGGCTACAGAATTGACTAATGGGCATCTGGCTACAGGCTGTGTTGTACACAAATAAAAATCGGGTACGCTTGACAGCTGCTTACATGGGGTCTGTGATGTCTTGTGGTTTGTTTGAAAAAGGCAAAGGTATTACACCCATTCTTGCGTAGTTTTGGTAGAATTGGTAATTTTATTTTATTCTCTTGTATTTAAAAAAATAAGTAATATTAAATTTTTATAAACGTAGTGGTGTGTTCAGGAGGCAAAGCCCTTTCGATACCTATATTAATTTCCAGGTGTGAAAAATATGAAATGTTGTCAATTCGTTATCAACTGCTGACTTGAAGAGATTTTGTTTTAGCGCGCTTCATACTGGCCAAGAAATGTAGTTCGAATTGTCATGACAAACCGACAATTGTAAAGTTGGTGAAATAGGGGCCAGATAGTAACAATGAACTCGTAAAACTATGTTAGTTACATAAATAATGACTAAAGCAACAATAACAGTAATTTAAAAATTTTAGTTTTATTTTACGTATCAATTGCAGTGTAAAATGACAAATGACTACCTAGCCATATATCTAGCAATATTTTACATACCTGAAGGAACGCCGACATGACTCCAATCAATTTAGCTTCTCCACATCCGGCTTCCACAGATTCTTTCAGATGTATTTTAGCGTCCAAATCATCCGGCAGTGGTGGCGGCGGCGGCGGCTTTACGATAGGTTGCGGCAGAGGCGGCTGAAATACACAACGCAATTATATAATCCATCTGTCATTCTCCACCAACGAGAGATAAGCTACTGGCCTATGATTGGAGGAAGACGCTAGCGGATTTTAGACTCGCGATAGCCCTCATTCCATGCATTATTTTAAAACGGCAAAATCGGAACCCTTAGTTTCGTCATGTCCATCTGTCAGCGACTTAGCTCAGATTGGCACTAGAAAGCTATAATTTTGCATGAATGTACATATTAAGTAATTAGGCCAACAAAGTGCTGGAATAGAATCTTTTATAAAAAAAATTTTGGTTTACTCCCTGGGTACTTTTTTTATCTTGTCCCTTGTCTTTTTATCTTCGAAATTCGAAAAAATCAGAGCAGTAGTGCATATTATATAGTTAATTTGAAAGAAAAACTATCACAGATAAGTAAGTTTTACGAATTTACAAGTAATTGTTGAAGAAATCAATACTGGCATAAATAAAAAAAACCGGCTAAGTGCGAGTCGGACTCGCGCACGAGGGTTCCGTAGAAAGATTTTAACGCTTTTCCCCAGTGTTTTAAGAAGTCCAGTGTTAGCAGAGCCCTGCTCCTAAGCAAAATGTACGTAGTGTGGGGTCAACTTATATTGGTCTGCGAAATCTGCAGACAGACACAAAAATTTAAGATTTTGAGACTTTTCGGTGTGGTTGTGCTATAAGAGCTACCTTCATACCAAATTTCAAGTTTCTAGGACATCTGGAAGTACCCTTTAGGTTTTTGGAAATCGACAATTCGCATGGAAATATCCTTTTTAATTACTGTATCTTTTGATTGCGTTGACTTAGAAGGTTGATTTTTTCACAGCCTCAAAGGACCGCAGGCTTGAGTATTTGATATTAATTTCAGCATGCTATCTCCACGCGTTCCAGAGAAAAAGGGTCTTGACAGACAGACAGGCAGACGAACAACAAAGTGATCCTACAAGGGTTCCGTTTTTTCCTTTTGAGGTACGGAACCCTAAAAATAACAACCAATACAAAATGACCCCACACTGCGTACAATTTGCTTACGAGTAAGGCTCTGCTACCACTGGACAATTTAAAACACTCTGGAAAAGCGGGAAAAATCTTCAAGACTTTATTTCCTTGATAGACGAACTATTTACATATTACCTACAAATTTGTACAGTTTGTACGGAACCCTATTTGCACGAGTCAGACTCGCACTTGGCTGGTAAAAAAATTGATCCTGTAAATTAACTTTAATACTAACATTACTAATGTTTTTGTTATCCAGAGCTCCCTGCAAAGCTTGACGAGCTATAAACTGTGCCTTGAATTTCTCCATCTCCTTTTGAGCATCAGCTTTAATAACATCAACTTCATTCTTGTATGCTTCTAGTTGGAACCGAAGACTATCATTCTCGCGCTGAAAAAAAAAGCAAAAAGATTACATAATCATTATAATGTAGCTTTTTTTGTTTCTTGGATATTAGGGTTTCTGATTTCTCGAACTATTTTCGTTCTCGGGGCTTTCAAAGAAGACTTATAATACGTAATAAAATTTAAAGAAAAAACTGAAAATAATCACAACAGGGACGTATTTTTATTGCCCCCACCCCCACCCACTCCAACTGCACTTACTTAAAAGGAATGACACAAAAAAATCTGATTTTTATGAAACTAAGCTAAGAACCATCTCAATTAAACTAGTAATCGATAAAAAAAAGCTGCGTCCAAATCCGTTCATCCGTTTAGGAGCTAAGATGCCACAGACAGACACACAGATCAAACTTATAAAAGCCCTCTGTTTGCGTCGGGAAGTGATCAGCGCAAGCTATAAAATTTTAAAAAGAATACCTTTAATTCCTGCGTAGCCTCATTATTAGTGGCACTGAGGTCGTACCCTTGCCCCATATTGGCCATGTTGTTCATATTAGCCATAGTGTTCATACTGCCCATACTATTATATCCACCATTATTGTAATCATTGTTATCATCATTGTTATTGTAAAATTTTTCATTGAATTCCTCTTTCAATGTATGAAATTCCTGAAATAATATTTAGTTTGAATCATTGCAGTTTAGTACAAGATGTGAGAACATACACTATTTTGGTACTTATGCCTAGACAGGTTTATGACTGTGGTTACCTTACCAGTTGTAGATAATGGAACTTTACTGTGTCGCCACTTACCTGAGACAGCTGTACTCGGGCCCAGCAAAAAAAAACTTACATACCTATCTCTGAGACTCATTCTCATAACACCCTCTATTTTAATTTCTGCATATTAATCGTTACAGGTATAATATTATATGTCTCATATCATAATTTAGGTACAAAGAGGGTATGTTAGGGATAGATTTGATGAAATCGCATCATTCTGCGACCTACCATCCCTGTCATTATACAGTTGCGCATGAATTTTATACCTGGGTCATTTTCTGCCATGTCTCAATGTTCTTCCGCTGAGGCTTAGTAAAGTGATCCCAAACGCGTTGATGAGTTGCAGCAGTGAACACTTTCGCCACCTGTTCGACTGAGTTTCACAAAGAATTACGTTAAGAGCCCTTAATGTGACCATGAGACCACACATACCGTCATACATTCGCGACTGGCCATCCCGGGATCTCTACACCGCTTTGTCTCATTGTCGGCATCTAGGTACTTAAACCGTGGCACGGCTCAGACCGGGACCTTGTCGAGAATGTTGCAAACACGGGGCTTCAGAAGAGAAGTGTCTCAAGACACTTGACAGTGTGTTACCACACAGAGACATTCTTACATTGCTTTCACAACGAACTTTTTGGACTCAATACGTATTTTGATTGTTTAATTGAATTTTACTACAAAACACAAGTTGATGCATTGTGTATTAAGTATTGACCATAGTACAAAACTTATTTATTCGTTTTCATAAGCCATTTTTTTATATAAACTGTGCTCTAGTTCAAAAACAACTGCTCCTCAAAAAGTTCAATGTTAAAACAATTTATTATTATAACTTACACAGTATGATCAGACTGTTTGTGATATTATAAGTTGATTCAGCTTGGAGACATCGGCAGGATTCAGGTGGACATGTACCAATAACACTTTACTTTTGACAGACTGAGCTGAGAGAGAACTTGGCGATCATGAGAGACTGTTTGAGAGACCTTTTATGTATTTTAGTAAATTTTAATGCCAGAAAGAATCTAAATTTACTAAAATATCTCATAAAGTGCAACTTTTAAACTATGTATGTTGACCAGTTTCCACTGAAAAAGCATTTTGTGATTTACTATGTTTAAAATGTTCTCGAAATAATTTCTTTTACTTTTCCAGAAACAATTTGATGTCATATATGTGAGTGATCTGTTTATTTACTATGATTGAGTCATATTATGGTAGTTCCATGTTAAAAAAACGGGACAAGTGCGAGTCGGACTCGCGCACGAGGGTTTCGTGTAAAGATTTCAACTCTTTTCCCCTGTGTTTTAAGAAGTCCAGTGTTAGCAGAGCATTGTTCCTAAGCAAAATGTACGCAGTGTGGAGTCATCTTATATTGGTCTCTGAAATCTACAGACATACAAAACTTTAAGGTTTTGAGAATTTTCTGAGTGATTGTGCTATAAGCGCTACCTTCATACCAAATTTCAAGTTTCTAGGACAACTGGAAGTACCCTTTAGGTTTTCAGGGAACCGCAATTTATATGGCAACAACCTTTTTAATGGCTGTATCTTTTGGTTGCGTTGACTTAGAAGTTTGATTTTTTCACAGCTTCAAGGGACTGCAGGCTTGAATATTTGATATTAATTTCAGCCTGCTACCTCCATGCGTTCCAGAGAAAAAGGGTCTTTACAGACAGACAGACAGACAGACGGACAACAAAGTGATCCTATAAGGCTTCCGTTTTTTCCTTTTGAGGTACGGAACCCTAAAAACAATTTGACGTTCCTGTTTTACATTTTCAAAAATGGCATATTACACTACACATTGAAAAGTAGGAGCTAAAGCACTGAATGTTGGTTTGTACAATAATAATAAATAGAAGAATTTCTGAAAAAATAAATAAGTACAGAGATTGTTTTTTGAGACACAATATGCTTTTTAATGGTTTGTCTTGAAAATGTGAACTTCTACTCTTACCTGATTATGATCGTTAACCACGATATTATGGCTATTATTAGACCTTCAGCCAAAGAGGGAGCATTGTGGTGAACTGAGATATTGGCCTTTGAAAATTTGCCAGTTATTTTTTACTTACGCTGTTCAATAACCATCTCAATGTGGTTTTTAACTCTTTCTCTACAATCTTGTAATTCTTCTTCCGCTTGCATCTTCTCGTTAAACAATCGCCGGATGTGTGAATTTGTGGCTTGAATCATGGAATAAAACTGATTTGCATTTTTCTTGGAACATTCTCCTCTCTCCAGCCAAGCCACTAAAGTCTATAAAGTAAAAACAACTTGTTTATGTACTGATTATTCTTATATAACCAAGGATATATTATATTAGCACAGGGATGCCACTTACTGGTAGAGTATGGGAAAATTGATCTTCACTCTTAACTTTTTCAGCAAGTTGAGCAATAGCCACATTTGAGAAGGGTTGAATTCTTATCGGAGATGGTGAGCGTTGTTTATAAACACTCATACTCCTACTTGCCAATTCCTGCTGAGCAGTCAATTGTTGCATTTGGGCCTCCTGCGCTCGTAGAACTTGTCTCTGGCGCCTTTCATACTCATTCTGGTCATCCCGACTCTGAAATAAAATTGTTGCTATGAATGAGGATGAATTGATACAAGCACCTGCACAGGTTTTAGCTTTATGTTAGTGTACCTAACCAACAATATTGAAAAAAAAAATAGTTCGTATTTTGTTATCAAACAAGAATCAACTTTTACTTGATTATGAAAATATATAAAGTTATGTATAAAGTCTATTTATCTTTATGTTTAATTACATTTCCATTTTTTTAGACCTGAATTATTTCAATGTATTCCCATGAAATAACAATATAGTACCTAAGTAGGTAATTGATTAAGTAGGACGATTGTTACTAACAAGCTAGGTATGGATTTTAAAATGTCCCAAAATAAACAATTATTATTTCTTACCAATGCATAATCCACATGAAGCCAGCCACTAGTGGCATGGGAATCATCATCTTCATCCATATCATTTTTATCTTTGTCTTTGGTATTAAGTAATTTTATGCGATAACCTGATATGAACATAGAAGCATCCACACAAGCTTCTCTATCAAATCTTATATGGCAGAAATTTTTCTTAGACAGCCTTAAAGTCTGTATTCTGCCATAATTTTCAAATACTTCTCGAACTATGCTTTCTCTAATTTGATCAGGGAGTCCTCCAATGAAAATAGTGCGACAACCAGGAGGGCGGGTCCTGCGGGGAGGATCTGGAGTTCCAGCTGCTGGAGGTATTAGCTTGCAATGCTTCAGAATTATTTCCTTTTTTTCATGGACCATAGGCATATCAGTTCCAACATTGGAATACATTCCCATCATGGAAGAGTCCATCATCATGCCCCCCATCAAGTTCATATCAATGGATGATGAGCCAGAAGTAGCCATGGCTTGTCCTCCCATCGTAGACATGTCCATTGATTGTTGTGACATCATGTCCATACCAGTAGTGGGCATCATTTCCATACCAGTAGTGGGCATCATCCCACTACCCATCATTGCATTAGTCATCATCATGTTTGGGTACATACCTCCCATCATCATATTGCCTAAAATTTAATTACGAATAAAATTTTTGACCATAAGTATCATAACCTAACATAACTACTGTGGGGCGTAGCCCAGGAAGTGGGCACTGGAGAAGGTACAGTCGCATCCTAACAGTAAAATTAATAATTGCCCTGATGTGATTAAATAAAAGATGGTATTATTCTTAGTCAGGACTGGATCTATATTCAAGTAGCAGGGGCTTAAGGCTAAAACAATTTCTGAAATGCAACTATCTTAATCCGAAGTCCCAGCCCAACTGATCAGTCTAGCTTGCCATGACCTCACCATGCACTTGTTGCATGGAGGCTAACTCCCTACACTACCTAGTATGTATTATTATATTTTTAAATACTCGCTGAAACACAAATAGACAGAAATAACCAGAAAAATATAGCTAATACAGCAGGAAAAAAAAACAACTTGTCATCCTACCTATGATAGTCATGGTCTAGAGATATGGCACGCAACACGTAATGTCCAGGATCTGAATTCGGTTTCCGGGGTAGCAATATTTTTCTAATTATTTCCAGATGTTTCAGTGAGTACTTACCTATTTAAAAATATAATAATTGACATTCGCGGGAAAATCGTGAAAAAAAAATTGGAGAAAACATACAAAAAGATACTCCATTTGAGATTATACCTAACTAGTATGGTTTAAGCATTACTTACCTGGTGTTAATGTTAATTATCTATTCATCATATATCATTTATTATATTATAATGCAATGTAATGTGTTCATTACTTTGCATTATTATTATTATTATATGTAATATGCACTAATCTTACTGGAAATAAATTATTGTTGTTGTTGTTGTTATTATTATTATTTCTGTATATTTATTTTAATGTCTTAGGGTTGGTTTTTACAATATTCATATAAAAAGTAATAAAACAATATTAATACAAAATATAAAAACATTATAAAAACCTAACCTAGGGTGCCACATATTCTTGTTTTTATTATTAACAGAACATTAACATTAAAGCTTGTCCTGGGCTTGAGGTCTGCCAATATGGATGCAAATGGGAGAACAGTTAGGAACTTGGGACTGAATATTTCAGAAATTAGCATGTGCAAATTTTTTAAGGAAGTAAAAATGTAAGAAAATCGAGTTTTTACTCATTATTTTGTAAGGTAGATTATAAAATTTCAACAAGGTTACAAAACTAATCATTTCACAAAACTTTACAAAGGTGGAGCCTTAAACTAACCAACTAACTTTGAATGAGATTTAAAAATAATTACCTAACTTTTAGAATAGATAATTGAATATAATAGTACTTTTATCTACACACATATCATAAGTCCTCTATAATGCGTTCAGGAACCGTAGAAAATGACCAGCATTGCAGTACATCGTCGCCTCCCCCGCCAACCACCACGACCAGCAGGTCCAGCAGTAAAGTAATAGTCATTACGACATCGAATTCGATGTCGTAATGACTTTTCGATATTGAATTCGATTTTTCGAATTTGACAGCCAACGTTATTTACAATCATAGTGAAATAAAACGGATCACTCACGTATATAAGTCGAGTTCAGTCCGACATGTTTATTTAATGTGATTTTTTTTTTACAAAATAAAAACAGTTTACGAAACGTCAGCTCGGTATGTTTGTCTATGATTTAAAAAAACAATCAAATTCGTGACAGGTATGGGTATGATATATGCCTTCGGCTTCTGACTGATCCCATAGTATAGTACTTGTAATATGTGTGTAGATAAAGTAATGTATGCAACTCCACATAATTAGGCCTTAAAACACTTGGGTGATCCTATTATGAAAGTCAGCTTCGCCTCGTTTCATAACAACACACTTGTGTTTTAAGGACCCTCATTATGTAGCAGTTGCATAAACTACTATATTGACACACTTAGCATAGACCATACAATAATAAAAACTCGGGATTGCACCCTGCATGTGCTGTGGAAACATGCTCAGTGGAGGTGCACATGCCCAGTGTTCATTTTCAGCAAGTACAGCCCTTTAGTTCAAACATATTTCAGAACTTTTTTTAACTCAGTGGCCATTTGTTACATGAAATCAGACAATACAAATCAATAAAATACAAATATTCTTTATTGAACACCACAAATAATTACAAAGAGAGTACAAAAAAAAACAAGGAGGGTAAACAACAGGCGATCTTATCGCTCCAAGGCGATCTCTTTCAGACAATTAATAATATGTGAGATGAATGAAAAGGCTAATTTAGGTGGTGAAAACAAATAGGAACAACACAAAAACTAACAACAGTCACACTTTGAATTTGATTTACTTTAACTAACCTTGTTGATACATGTTGCTCATCATCATTTGATTCATAACATTAGGTAATTCGCCAGTCTTTGCGCTATCTTTCCTAGACTTTGAGTCCCTTCTTCGACCAACATTATCTACCGAACCGGATAAAGGCGATCTGGACCTGTCCCTTCTTTTACCTGCGTAATTAAAAAAACATTGCATGTGAAACTTGTTGTTAATAATGGGACTACAGAAAGGAACTTCGTCAAGCTTGCATTACAAAAATCATACGATAGGATAATAAACATTTAACATCTTTATGTACCTGACATACTGGTGTCGCTGTCACCGTCTTGCTTGTTCACAAATGTTACTTTATATTTTTTAATTTAAACTAAAACCACATAAATGATTGTGTCGAGCAACTGGGCATCAGTTCGTTTTGTAACAAATCAAAATCACATCGACAAGACGAGAAGAATGTTTTATTTTATTGCGAGAAGATTATCCACACCACATCAAACAAATCGACGCTTAGTTTGTGTCAACGCTCAAAGCTCAGTTATAAAGAGGTACTCTGTGCTCAAACTCTTTAGTCTGCTCAATTCAATCAATTTTAGTCTCTCTCTAACATAGGGATGATCGATATTCATCGATGTTAGATAAACATCGATGTTTAGAGGGAAAACATGTTACGACTACGTCCTCAAAAACATCGACAGCGACACATCGATGTTATGAGAAATATCGGAACATCCAAAGAGAATATAATATAATCACTACGTTTTAAGAGTCTGCAACAAGCCTTGAACCGAATTATGTACGTACTTTCTACCAACCTAATGAAAAATCGTACGTACTACCAACATAACATAAAAACATGAAATGTCAAAACAATAGTGAAGAAAGCCACGCACCAACACGTTATCGAAATCGATAAAATTAAAAAAAAAACTTCGTGACGTTACACTGCAAATAAATTTTAAATATTTATAATATACTTAGGAATTAAAAGCAGTCGATAAATTCCAACACAGCACGCCAAAAAAACACATATTCTACTGATGGCATGCTGTGGATGATTATCGCTTACTTTTTTTTAATAAAAAGAGCAAGAATCAATCAATTATTTATTCAAAGGGACTTGATTTTAAAGGTTTCCCAATCTCGGTCTTTTCTCCGTCCTTTGGATGCTGCAACAAAAAGAAAACTTCATCAACTAATTCATTCAGTTTAATTAAATAACTTATTCTAGATAGCAAGTTCAATTCAGAAAATATCGATAAAAAAATATCTATGGGCAACGCACTATAACTAGCGTTATTTCTTGAATATGTTTTGCAGTTTTCTTATATAACTCTGCTGTTTTATCCAAGCACAGTAATTAAATATCATAATTTGCTTGTATTTAAAGATTTCATTTGCTAATTTTATTTTTAGGCTCCAGTGGGAATCTGGCTAGGAATATATCAGACGTACATTTCCCGACTCTTCTAACCCCACAAATTTCGCATTTTCTTAACGCTGACAACGCCTTTCCACCCGTATCTCGCGAATTAACACACACAGCACTGATAAATTGAAATTTAATTAAATATAATCAAAATAATAAATAAAATTAATTGCAGAATGCCAACATTAAAACTATTACATTTGGCGTATAATGCGACTAAAATTAAAATCTCGTCATAGCTACGCGATTCGGTGCGGAGTTAATGCTTTTTATTTTTGTAGGATTGTATTTTTGTTTCATTGTTGGTACAAACTACATTCATAATTTATTTTGTATGGAGTGACGACGGCCTGGGAACATCGATATTACGCTAGTGTCGAGTGCACACACAGACCTAATAGCAAGTGGACCGGTAATACCTACAGAATTAGCGTGCATACCTACTAAAATTTGGCACGTAACATGGCTGCTTTTCATAGGGTTGGAACTTTTAAACGTATGCATATATCGATATCGATAAAATCTACGCTATAGTAGTTTATGCAGCTGTTACATTACGAGTTTTTTAATGCCTAATTATCTAGAGTAGCATACATTACTTTTATCTACACACATATTATAAGTACTCCAAGACACGTTCAGAAGCAGAAGGCATTATCATATCCATACCTGTCACGAATTTGACTGTTGTTTTATCATAGATAAGTAAACATACCGAGCTGACGTTTCGTATAGACTGTTTTTTTATTGTAAATTATGTTGGTTTTTGCAGATATTTCACATTTTCTACCGTTTTTGAACGCATTATACAGGAGTTATGACATGTGTGTATATGGGTTTGCAGATGCGTTGCCAACCTAGAGAGCTAAGATGGAATTCCTCTTGTGCCCGTAATTACACCGGCTGTCTTACTCTCCACACCGGGACACAACAGTGCAAGCACTGCTACTTAGCGGCAGGATTAGCGAGTAAGATGGTGGTAGTGATCGGGACGGACCTCGCACAAGGTCCTACTAACCACAAAAGTGAAAATAAAAAACATTTGCCTTAGGCATCTCCAAAGTTTTTATTCATTTCTAATAGTTTCTGAAAGATACTTTGTCACAACACTCACAACTTCTTTTTCTGTGATAGCGAAACCTCAAATCTATAATCATTTTGATTACAGACATTACCTTACCCTCACACTTGATGTACAAGGCAACACAAGTGACAGGCACGAGTAGACTGAAAAAGAAGAATATTAAGTATCTATAAGTTTATCTCTAGCCTGCTCAAGGGACATTTTTTCCAAATCTCAAATCTGGTTCAGCCTGTGCGTTGTGTGTCAGTCAGTAAGTCACGGTTTTATTTTACATGTTTAGATCTAATAATTACCTGAATTGCTCCGTCACGTCATCTATCTCGTCACATTAAGAGTTCTGTTGAAGCATGACATGTCGAAGTGCATCGAGCAGACAAACCATGTCTTATGTCATGGGTTTATATTTTCAATTCCAATCCTTTTATTTTTGGCAGTTTCATTCACAGGAAATCTGACGAAAAAAAAATTCAAACAATGTTTAGAATTTCATCGATACCTATGTCGATACTTAGCACAGCATAAGCTAATATGCCAAAATGAAGCAAATTATTTCTGTTGAAATAAATAAAATCATTGGAAAATAAAACAAATCGTACTTAAACAGACGTTCGTACTAATTTTATAAGATCATTATGTTACGAAACATTCGAATTATTCAAGGTAACTGGTTACTAACCTTTGAAGGGTCAATTCAGGTTGATTAATGTTTTTTTTAACACTACACTGTCTGTCGCAGCACTAGGGCATGATTAGGACAATCAAAGACAGAGCCCTGCACACCATGATAACTCGTTTCTTAGAGTAATCCTCACAGAAACCGCAAATATATTCGGAGCCGGCTACCGTTTGACAGCACATCTACCACGAAACTTGGCACGGAACATGGTGGCACCTGCCACGCTGTCGTAAACTCGTGACGTCACTTAGAGAGTGCTGCCAAATTTAGTAACCAACAAATACTGTTTGTCTCTCCTATTCTTATACAGCTGTCAGTAAGTTAAAAAGAGATAAAATGCCGTTTGACATGTATGTGTCGATATGGCAGATATTTGTATAAGTCACGCTTCATATAGAAGAATATAACACCTCCACTTTCCTATCTCAATGAGTGCACACGTCTACGCTGCTGTCAAATGTTACGTTCCTACAAACACACACTAAAACAAAACTGTCACACAAATGGCAAAAACACGCACGCCAGACCCTGATCATTTTGGTCAGACTTAATGTTAGATTTGGCAGAGGGGAAATCGCGCGTTAACATCTCCATACCTTTCGGTTAAGAAAGACAATAACTTAAAAGTATAAACCTCATCACTTTCCTGCTCTAAGGCAAGCCACCAAGGGAATCTGAAAAATTATTGACCTGCATATCCCGTGTGATAACGTTGATCAACCGCTGACCGATTTTTTTCTTAGACTTTCCCTTCTGCCCCCATAATACGAAATTCGAAAATCGAAGTTCGTATCGTATCGTCCCGCTCACTCTCGTGTTGGATAATATTAGCCTGAGAGGGACGGCACGATACGAAGTTCGAATTTTGCACTTCGTAGTCGGGGGGCAGATATTGCCTCCGAAAAGAAAAAGGGGTGGGTCTACAGGGGTTAAAAACAACAGACACAGCTAAACGAACTCAGATTCCTTTGCCCCTTACGGGATAAATTTGGAATGAATTATCATAATAAATCAGTGAGTCTGTCATCCTCGTTATTCCTTAAGCTGGAGACCTACTTGTACATTATCACCATTGGCCTGTTTACATTTTAAAAGGTTTAAAGTAGTGTCCATAATAATGCGACTGGCACGAAAGCATACTACTTCTAGTATATAGATAATGTGCGCACCTTGCTAAAGCACGATCGCCTTACGCCTTGTGATTTTATTTTATTATGCGCAGATGTAGCTTTGGCTTTGCTACGATCGGAAACTAGAGTGGGGTAGTATGTGATGTGGGTGGAGCTAAAAAGAGTTGCCCGTAAATAAAAAGAAAATTACGACATGTTCGTTTGTCTCGAGAATGGCTGGACCAATTTGCCTAATTTTGATCTTGAAATATTTGTGAAAGTTCAGGGAATGATTAAACGGTGAGAAAATGTAAAAAAATTGCGAAGAAAATACTTACTAAAAACGACAATTCATTTCTCCCGTACAAACAGTTAGGCGGTACGGCGTTGTCTAATAATATTTGCACTATTTTACGTACATTCCATTTAACGTGGAATACTTGGGTGGACAAACTGATAAGTAATATACAGGCTGTTTGGTACAACGATGCAGGAACTTTAGGGGGTGATACAGGGGACTATTGGGAATAGTTTGGTCCCTATATGCCTTAGTCCAATAGGTGTGTTAGATTTTTAGTTAAATCGAGTTTTCTAAACTTTTTACTTGGTGTCAAAAGTTAACATGAAACATTACCTACATTTTAAACAAACTGTGCGAACAGTATTTTTTTTATATAACGCAATGAAAAAAAATAGCCACCCTCTAGCTATAGATACATTTATCTTATCAAAATCAAAGTAGTTAACTTAATTACAAGAAAGGGAAATCTTGCATATCTGGCTTATGGGTTGAACACTTTTTATGGTAATCTATGCACGCAATTACTGCAAAATGGACTGACTCAAGTTGGCACATATTTGTTTTTTTTAAGTGTACCTAATTGGACTGTACCTAATGTGCCTGTCCATACGTACGCTATAAAAGTCTCTACCATAACATTTTAAGTGTTACTTTATTACCATTTTGGTAATGTCTGTCTGAGGAACCCTAAAAAGGTAGTAGGGTTGACTGCTCAACTCTCAACAGTCGTGTCTGTTTAATTATTGGCATCGTTATTTGTTAAAATTTTGCTTAGCTTGTTCGAAATATTAAGATTAACTTTTTAAATAGGTGTGATATTGATAATATAATCAATACATCGTTACATGATTTAATCTGCAGTCAAAGATTGGCGCTGCTGTCTTTGTATGACGTCAGATTGATGGCAATAGTTAGAACAACCCATTTGATGTCGATTTTACCCGCATACGAATTTATACTTGCAGGCCAAGTTTTCATTTTTTTCATTCTGGCAACTATTTTGTACAGCAACCCACTTCGAGTGAGGCGTTTCCGGCGGCCATTATCGAGTTGTTCTTCGCCGGGTCTGAGTGAGGATCATCGTGGATGAAAAACTCAAATAATTAATAAATTCTCTCCTAATCGAGAGGTAAATACATTTTTTATCTTTAACACATTTCTGCATTTTAAGCGTTGATTTTTATTAATCTAGTTAAATTTTAAACTATTTCTCATTCCATTGTTCTAGATACCTACTCGACCGTAGAACTCCACGTAATTACGATCGCCAGAAAGCAGAATGCAGTACAACGGCTTCACCAGTCAGCATCCTATGTAAGTTTTCCTTTTGAACATTAAATGTTACGATTTTTGATGGCCATTGAATACTTTTGTGGCAGACTGCTCCTTGATGTTAATTGATCTCTACCGATTCTTCACAGCGGCCATTTTGTGAAATGCTGTGAGTGCATCGGCACAGCTGATGATTGTTGTACCGTACAGTTCTTGTACAATATTCTACTTAAAATATTTTCATCATAATTATCACTTTAAACTATTTATTTTTAAATTGTTCTTAATATTTTTCCTACTCCTACATAAGCACTTTGCCTTGTTACGTACCTACTTGCCAATTTACTTACTTATAGACTTTCACTATTTAACGGAGATAGGTAGGTACACGGAATAAGAGCACGGACTGAAGGAACTAGTAACTGATGATTTAGTTTATAGGAATTACTCTTTGATGCTAAATAATGTCAATTATGTGATACCTACTAAGGGATGACTAGACTAATCCAATTCCACTTCCAGACTAAATAATAACAAAAAAATACCTACCTCTGTATGTTTAAAATGATCAGTTCACTGTTGTTTACCTCCCTTTATCCAGCTTTACACTGCTGACCGAAAGTGTATGTCAATATCGTTCCATACATGGGTAATTAACACTTTCGATCCGTCGTTTCGATAGGTCTGAAGCGACGGATCGTACCGTACATACCTACCTAGATACCCTTACTAGGCAATGTCTTTAACTTCTTGTCCCATTACATTTAATGATCTACATTAGGTACCTAACCTACATATTCAAAGATCAGTCCTAAGCAAGTAAGCAATTACCTATAGGTAACTTGTTTGTTTATTTGTTAGTTTAGGTCAGACCTTGCCCTTGATCCCATTGATTTAAGATTTGACTTGGATACCTTCTTAGATCGGATGACAAGTAGTTAACATAAATTACAGCCTTCACAAAAACTTTTTAAATTTTTTTTAACAAATAAACTTCAACTTTGCTTTGATATTATCCTACATTGCTTATCTACAGGGTCCGATAAGACTGGTTTTAATCAATATAAAATATGTATTTAAATTGTCAAACTACATACCTATTACTGAAAAGAAAAAACAGTTAAGCTATAGGTTTTACTGCCATTTTGATTGTTGTAATGACTGCAAATATTATTTTTACAATATTTATTACCTACTTGGTTGCAACACCTCAATAGTAAACTGAATAAAATACTCTTTAAAAATACTACTGGAAGTCAGAATTCTTTTTTACTAGGTATGAAATATTCTCCAAGGTCACAGACAGAAGAAATGCATTATTAAAGCATTGCTTTTGAACCCTTTCTATAAGTCTGCTACTTCATACTTATAAAATTTGGTTCTAGCTTTCCCACGGGAACTAATTTTCCAGGATAAAATGAGACATTTGCTATTTAATAATTTGAAGTATTGTAAGCTTGGATTTACAATAATCAGTTTGAAGTATAAAGGGAATTATAAAATTAATTGAGTTAACAATATTAGTTTCAGGCCTCGACCAGACCGGAATGAACAATTCGGTAAAATGCCATTCTTTGGTGGGCTTCAAGATTTTGGAGGGCCAAAAAATTTTGTACCCAGGAACAACAACATGGGTAATAAAAACAACTTTCGTCCTAGAAATGATTTTAATGGAATAAGACCAGATTTCAATACTCACAAAAGTGAGAATGGAATGCAGAATGATTTTGGTGGCCCAAAGGAATTCAGGCCCAGGAACAACTATAGCAGTCAACCGCAAAAGAAAGATTATGAAGATAAAGGTCCTGGAGGCAACATGCAATTTTATAATGGAAAACCAGACTTCGGTGGACCTAAGCAGCAACAAAATTTCCAACCCAAAAATAATTATGGACCGAAAAATTTCAGCAACCAAAATGGTCATATGAATCAACAAAACTTTGTGCAAAAGAAAACTTTTTCTAACCCTAACATGGGTCAGCAATCTAATGACTTCAGTGGGCGGAAAATGCAAAGCATGAAAGCCAAGCATCCTGGAGATAGTTTAGTGAAGCCAATGTGGGATATGGCTAACCTTGAGCCAATAGAAAAAGATTTCTATAAGCCACATGATGATGTTGAATCCCGCACAGAAGAGGAGGTTGCAATGTTCCGTGCTGCCAAAGAAATTACTGTGAGTGGCAACAATGTACCCCGTCCAAGCCAAGTGTTTGATGAAGGCAATTTCCCAGATCATGTCATGAACACCATTAAGGAGCAGGGCTGGGTGGAACCGACTGGAATTCAGGCTCAAGGCTGGCCTATTGCTCTCTCTGGACGTGATATGGTTGGCATTGCGTCAACTGGGTCTGGTAAAACATTAGCATACATGCTTCCTGCTGCTGTTCATATTGTGCACCAACAGCGTCTCCAGAGAGGTGATGGCCCAATTGCTCTTATTCTAGCTCCTACCAGAGAGTTAGCACAGCAGATCCAGTCAGTAGCCCAGGCTTACAGTGCTCGTGGTGTTATTAGGAACACATGTCTATTTGGTGGATCTCCTAAAGGACCCCAGGCGCGAGATCTGGAAAGAGGAGTTGAGATTGTTATTGCCACACCTGGACGGCTGATTGATTTCTTAGAGAGAGGCACAACGAACCTGCGCCGATGCACATATCTTGTGTTGGATGAAGCTGACAGAATGCTAGATATGGGCTTTGAACCCCAAATTCGCAAAATCATCGAGCAAATTCGCCCAGATCGTCAAGTTCTGATGTGGTCTGCCACATGGCCTAAAGAAATTCAAACTCTTGCTGAAGATTTCTTGAATGATTATATCAAAGTGAACATTGGGTCTTTAAATCTGTCAGCAAACAACAACATCAAACAGATCATTGAAACTTGCGAGGAACATGAGAAGGAAGCTAAATTGACAAACCTCTTGAAAGAAATTTCGTCTGAGAGAGACAACAAAGTGATTGTGTTTGTTGAAACAAAGAAAAAGGTACATAAATTTTGTTTAATTAAATATCTAATAAATAAATAAATAAATATGGAACAAATTGACACCAATTGACCTAGTCCCAAACTAGGCAAAGCCTGTACTATGGGTACTAGACAATGGATAAACATACTTATGTAGATAAATACATACTTATATACATATTGATTATTATAATTTATGACATTTCATATGACTTCTTTTGATAAAAACATGTACTATATTTGTTCTTACAGGTGGATGATATCGCGCGTGCAGTCCGTCGTAATGGCCATAAAGCTCTCGCTATTCACGGCGACAAGTCTCAGCCGGAGCGTGACGCCGTCCTCACGGAGTTCAGAAATGGCGCAACTACTATCCTTATTGCCACCGACGTCGCTGCTCGCGGTTTGGATGTTGAGGATGTCAAGTTTGTTGTCAACTATGACTATCCTAATTCTTCAGAAGATTATATTCACCGTATTGGTATGTTCTAAATCTGTAGAATCTATTGAAAATAAATGACCCGAATTTTGTTAAGTTGCTAAAGTGCATTTCTTATTTTAGGACGTACTGGCAGATGCCAGCAATCTGGTACAGCTTACACCTACTTCACAAGCGGCGATTGCCGCCAAGCTCGCGCCCTCGTTGCAGTGCTGCGTGAAACGGGCCAGACGCCCCCTGCCAATCTAAACGATATGGCTCGTAATTCCAACGGCAGCTCAGGTGACATAAATAAAATTAAATATGATTATATAGTTTACAACATACAATGACACTGCAAAGAAAAACAAAAACAAAAATAATCAATAAATCGATTATTTTCATTTATATAGTTTACACACCAATTTACCTAGTGCCACACTAAGCAAAGTTTGTATTCATCTTCATCATCTCCAGTCTATTTATTTTTCGTACCACTACTAAACCCAGGTCTCCTCTCAGAATGACAGGGCTTTGGTATAGTTCCCACGCGGGCTTGGTGCGGATTGGTAACTTTACACACTATTGAATTACTTGGCAGGAGTGTGTAGGTTTCGTCACGCCCCCCTTCACTGATAAGCTCATAATCAATTAGAAATGTAATTTTGCACACAAATTCTGAGCAAATTACGAGCCTGGACTCTCCATAGCCCACGAACTTCTGTTTGAAAGGCCTTGGGTCAAACCACTGAGGACCATATCGGTAATCATGGAAATAAGTTGTAATTTTTGATAAAAAAAGTTACAATATTTTGCATTGTTTGTAATATGTCAAGTATACATATAGTCTACATAGAGTGAAAAAAATAGTTCGATTTCTGTAAATTCCGAGATTAAAGGTCTATTAGAGAAACAACGACATTCAATCTTGTCTAAATACTGCAAGGTATTGGGTATGTCTATGAGAAAGATTGCTGCAGAGGAAAGAGCCCAAAAGCTTTTTACACTATAATTAAACGGTTCGGCATGAACCATAGTTTAAAAGATTCGCCTGGTCGCGGTAGAAAACGCGGCCCTTCGCGGCCTAATTTGGACAAGAAGATATGCGAACAGTTTGCCCGGAAACAATAGATTTCGATTCCAGATTGTGCGAAAAAATGCCATATTTCAGCGTGCTAAGGAGCGCAAGTAGTAAAAGGTAGTAAATATCAAGCAATTCTAAAGACATTCAATAAAATTTTATTGCTGTCCAACGGTTAGTGAAGAAGAGCATCAAAAGCAAAGTCAGAAAACTAGCAAAGGGAACCAAAAAATAACGACGAAGTAGCTTTGATTATGAAGTTAAAGATTCAAGAATTGTGTAAATTTATTTTATCTACACAGATATCTAAGTTCTCTATTATGCGACCATCATTACGACAGTCAGTTTTCATCTTCATAATCCAATACAATTTAAAATATAAAAAATAGGCTTCAATTTATAAAAAATTGTCGATACGAAACATCAGCTCGATTATGTTTGTCTATGATTTAAAGAAAATTACCGCCAAATTTGTGACAGGTTTATTTTATTATGCGTTCAGGCTTTTGAAGCCATCCTAGACTACTTAAAATATGAGTTTAGATAAAGTAATGTATGCAACTCTGCATAATTAGGCCTTAAAACACTTGTGTGGTCCTATTGTCCCCGTTTCATAAAACACACTCTTTTTTCAAGGACCTTCATTATGTAGTAACAATTAGCCATGCTAACTTTTTATATATGTATGGAAATCTCAAAACCATTTCGAGAAACAAGCATTCGGTACAGTTTCAGTATATCAGATTTAAAAAAAAAAAAAAAAAAGTTACATTATTAAGATATTCGTTGAAATGGTTTGACCTTCAAATGACCTTTCTGTGAGTGATCAAACGCTTAATGGATAATGATTCCTTTGGCTTATTAAAAAAAAAAACGACTGACGTCTGTCTAGTCTATATCAAACACAAACTCAAAACTTTACATTGACGTTAGTCGTTTCGTTTTTCAGTTTGTTTGTTTATTTGTTATTTAAGCACAAAAAGTAAAACCAGCAGCATTTTATCCTCTAACGGCACTGAAAATGGCAAAAAGGACGGCTCATTTCGAAAAAGCCGATTCTCGCAATCTCTCGCGGTCGCGGTGACGTTAACACCTTGACGTTTACTTTACCATAGACTTTACTGTAATTTTTTTTTTGTGCAGGCGAAGACTACACTATCCATTATGCGTTTGATGACGTCACGTCAGCAATAAATTAATATTTATTTTTAATTTAGATAGGATTCATTCAATACAAAAATACTGAAACTGGTTTCTTAAAATAGTCTATATTTGTCAAATAAATTATAAAAACCATACAACAAAAATATGAAGCATGACCGATTGCATAATCTACTATTTTTTTTTCTCTAATATAAAGTGTTCCCACAAATTATTTGTTTCCATAATTAACTATATGGTCCTTAGGCTAACCACATGTTTGTACTAAACAAACTTACATAAATGCAAGACTTGAGAACAAATATTTGTGTTCATCATACAATACATGTATCAGTCCTGACAGCCAAAAAATAATTGTCCTAGGGCTGTCAAAACAATATTCATTTTTGTGAAATAAATGATCTATGATCGAGTCTCATGGTAGCTGTTAAAAATATGCCAGTACTTTTAAGTTACAGGACTTGTCATTACTCATAAATATTTATAATTTTAAATAATACAGGTCGCAATCGTTGGCAACAACGCAAGGAAAACAACAGTGGCTCGAGTTCACCACGGCAGCAGAGTAACCAGTGGAACAATAAGATGGCTAATGTTACAAATGAAGAACCTCAGAATGCTTATCAAAACCGCAACATGAACCAACAACCTCCTCGGTTCTCCAACCAAAACCAAGGCAACCAGGGCTACAGACAGAACAACTTCCAAAAGCAGCAAGTGCCCTTCCCAAGCCCCAATATGTTCGAATCTATGGGCAATTACCAAGGAGGCTATAATAATGGCTATCAAAATGGATACAACAATCAAAATGGATATGGCCAGCGCACATACAACAGTAAGTATACTGTGGCAGATATATACAAAACTCATTCAGGAGTTTTATAAATTTCCACATTTAATAATATGAGAATTGATGCTGCTTTTAGTCCCTCTGTATTTTGCCATAGCTTCACCAGTGTGCAATGCAAAAGCACTGCTTCAGACTGCACTTTAAAATTCTGACGAAATGCTGGTTATATTATTGAATTCTACTATTTTAGACACGCGCAATAATGGGCAGCAGCAGTTCCGCAGCAACAACGCAAATGGCAACAACAAACCTAATGGTTCTTCTGGATCTTCCTACGGATCTCCTCCGCCGCATTTCGCTACTCCTCCACACTATCCGCAGATGCATCCTCATCACCAGGAGATGCTCGGTAAGGGTAGCAGCTTTATTTGTAAATAATTTATTCTCAGTATTTTTTCCTACAAAGTATGAAAACTTTTACTACTATGCTTGGTCTGCGGTACTCGTTAATTTTCTTGAAAAATGTCCCGACGCGCGGCCCATCGGTGTGACTGCAGGCAGGCGACTCCATATAGTGTGCTCAAGATAATACTAATATGTAAATATTTTAAATTTAAAGGCGGTAAGTTCTATGGCGGAGGCGTGGGCGGTGGCGGTCCTTGCGGCTACCAGGCTGCGGTGGGCGCCGGCGTGCCGTACCCGCACCTGCCGCCCGGCCCACTGCTCTACGCTGCGCCCGTGCAACAGTAATTACTTTATATTTCATCACCTCCACTGCTCGTTTTGGCAGTTTCATATTTTATCTGTCAGCTGGTTAAACTTGTAAAAACTAGATTGCCTCTAATTTTTATTTCACTCGACTCAAAAAGTTTATTTAACTTTTCTCTTACATATGATTGCAATTTGGAAATTGTACTTTAGAAGTTTTAATATAAAAATTCTTGTTGATTTATTCTCACCAATGGTAGTCGAGATTTTTTTTTCGATCGCTTAGTTCTATTCTGAATTAGTATTTCTTGCAGATCTGAATGAAGCTTGCAAAATACAATGCCTCAATATCTCAAAAGCCAATATCAATTTACTGTTTTGAAGCTAAATGGACGGGTAATAACTTCTTCCTTTGGCTGACATACAAAATATTAAATTTTGTGAATTCTCTTTCAGATCCTTTAATGAATATAATGTGTGTTAGTTTTAAAGAAAAATAAGATGTAATGGTGGAACATGATGTTCAAAAACTTGTCATTTCCACCTATAGATTTATTCACTGTATTTGTTAGTCTAGTTGGTGTGGGTACCCTATTGTGTAATCCCGGGTGCCTTTCGTTTTCTTTTATAATGTCTGTATGATGTACGAAATGCACGAAACATATAGAAGATGAGTGGAAATTTAGGGGAAAGTTCTTAAGATTTCAGGAATATTCTCTTAAATGTTTTGTATAAATTATTTTATTGTTAATTATTGATCTTTACCTGTGGAAAAGTGGGACTTAGTATTAGAAAACGGTTACTTATAAACATGTTGAAATTGAAGTCTTTTCGACATAATTCATAACATAATCACTAAATCTGTATTGCCAGATAAAATTGTGAATATTTTTCTTATGTAATGACATTTCAAGTCACTGATTTGAACGTTATTTTTTTATTGAAGACTAGATCTTGATATACTTGAATATTTAATGCCTAGGAATAATAAGTCCCAAGTCAATTTAACAAGTATTGACAATGGCTGGGCCTTTTCTGCTATAATAATCTGAAACAGCTTCTCAAAACATAACAAAGTATGTAAATAAACATGCATTTAACTTAAGAAGATTAGAATTTTGGGCGTGATAATGATAAACGAACAACGGTTAATTTCGTTTCTTAGCAAAATAAGTTATGTTTCAGTTTTGTTTTTCGAATTTATTTTATTGTATAACGTAATTTCAGATAATTCACCTAGTTAATTACTGGAGTTTCTTTGTACGAGAACGGGTCCTAAGGGCTGATTATAGTATAATCGGTACAAATTATGCTGAAGTTTTTAAAGTGTTGTGTAGGCAGCCCGTTACTGTCCAAAGATTTGGAATAATCTGTGATATTTCATTACTATAACCTGTCGTTGCGTTGGTCAATTGTTAATACATAAGAACACTTTCCACATTTGGAACGTGTTTTACTAGACAAAAATATATTTTTTGACTATTTGAACGAATTACAAGAATGTTTGTGACAGCAGAGTTCGCAAGTCGTTCACAGATGTTTAATAATATAATAGATGTAAGATTTAATAATTTATTGTTATTCAATTTAGTTTTCAGTTTTACAGTTAGGTGACGAAATTGAACCAGTTTAAAAGACGTAAACGTTATTATCTTCATTAAGAATCCCGTGATAAACGATATAACTATGATACATTAGCAACAAACGGGTCTCACAACAGAAGGGGGTGAACAACGAGTTCGTAGGTCTCGCTTTCAAAGAATATTAGGACGCGAGATTTACTTTGTGTACATTATAAGAGAAAGACTGCCATGAAAGGATGTAAAGTAAATTGTGCAAAACTTCATCTCAAAGATGAGTTTCCAGTGCTAGCTAGCCTGTCCATGGAGTCGCGATTAGTTTCTTGACATTTATTATTGAAAATTTGAGATAGATTTTGTCAGATGTAGACACTGTCCAGTGAAGTAGGCGTTAGGATGGCCGGGCTAGTTCTTGCGTGCGTTGTACGGCAAGCGTGTGTGTCGAGTATGATCGCGGATCGCGGGTAGATCCGGTATTATTATGTACAAAGTACTGCACCCACCTCTACTAAACAACTGTGATAATAACACTAAGTAGCGCGTAGCAGGTGATTTATATACTAGTTACGTCCAAGAGAAGGGATGACATCATATCTGACATATTGTATTGTGATAATAATATCGAAGCGTGCAGACCATTTCAGCATGCTTTGATTACGTTTTCTCTAAACAAAACAAGACTGATTATTTCTTATTGATAAATATTTTATACATGTTCACTTTGGATGAATTAAGATGTCTGTATTTATAATTGGTAGAATTCTTCTCTCACGCTGTGTGTTTTTTGGAAAATATTATTCATTATGTTGGATATGTGTCAAAACGCCTTTCTAAGTGGTCACTGCAATTAGTTTCCTTTGTGATGGAAAATGTTGTTGACAAATTATGTGGCAGCGGCAGTATAAACAAGTAATTCTTGAGAGTTAATATTATTTGTTGTTAATAAGCAAAATTTTATTTATTATTCCCAGCAATCCTACATTTGTCATGCTTTATTGTACCTGTTTTAGATTTTATTTTCCAAATTGTGAGGTTTGTGAAAAATATACATAGATTTTTAAGTATGTGGCAATGCAGATCCTCAATATCGATGCCTATTACTGAAAAGGTAATAGCTAGTATTTATTAAAAACTATAAAAAAAATGGAGAGAGGCTCCGAACAAACTGTCCCAAAGGAAGTCTTCTGAATGTTTCAAAGACGTGCATTTCTTCTATGTAATACAGTATTAAATTCCGATTAATAAATGAATGTATAATTATTAAAATGTCTTATTTCATCAGGAAATCAATCTCTATCGAAGTATAACCGCACTTATGGCCGGGATTATGGCTAGTTTTTCAATCCAGGATAGCTAGTAAGCTAATAAAATACTGTCCTCGCTTGAACACATGCTAGTGCTGTCTACGTGATGCCTGGACCGCGTTTTAAGGCTTCCGCTTTTAAATTGTAACTTGTCGCTTTATAAAATACGGCCCACTAATTTAAGCCAGTCTGATATCATTGCAGTGACAGTAACTACTATACTATACTAGCTGCCGGCCGCACAAAGCTAGTACACACAGCGAGAATCAGTGGTAGGGGGCGCTATTAGCTCAAAAAATAGAACGGCGAGCTATTAAAAACAATCCTGGCTTCAGCACTAGCTTACTAGATAGTCTGGAAGTAAGCTACACACGTACAGTCGTACACGTGTCGTTGTTTTTGTATACTGAGTTAGATCCATTTCTCAAAATTAGAAAAGTTGAAAAACCCCCGACATTGTCATTTCAAAAACGGGTGAACC
The DNA here is from genome assembly GCA_963691665.1 of Clepsis dumicolana. Taxonomy (NCBI): domain Eukaryota; kingdom Metazoa; phylum Arthropoda; class Insecta; order Lepidoptera; family Tortricidae; genus Clepsis; species Clepsis dumicolana. Next base: position 8,466,078 of record OY829517.1, on the reverse strand, counting down.
GATTTTAATGAAACTTTGCTAAGAACCATCTCGATTAAACTAGCTTTCGATTGAAAAAAACCGCATCGAAATCGGTAAATCCGTTTGGGAGCTATGATGCCACAGACATACACAGACACAAATACACATGACTGTCAAACTTATAACACCCCTCTTTTTCGTCGAGGGTTAATGAACATCCCCATTTGATCATGTTCCAAAAATCTCCCATCCACGATAACACCATAGTCAGCGTTGTCTGGAACCGAACAGTTAATGATCGACAGCAAAGAATAGGTAATTCAATGAGGGCGCCCGCCAGTTTCGTCGGAACTCTAGTTTTATACAGTAATTATCGGGATCGGGTAGTACTTAGTAAAGCTATCGACTTTATAGGTATTTGGAATACTTTTAGACAATGCTTACCCAAGTATTTTGCAAATAGACATTAGTAAATAAGTATACATATTTTTTCAAAAGCGTCTGACTGAAACGAGGTTCTCAAAATCTCTCTACCCGTGGTACGGTTGGCTTGTCCAGTTGAAGGGACATCAGGTAAAACATTTTGACCTTTGGTACAAGTTCACTGGACTACCGATAAAAATGTTATCCAGTTACTGTCCACCAATTTTGTATGGCGATACTGAGTATCAAATTTATAGTCCGAGGAAAAATTAATCGGCCACCATTTTTTCTTTAATTAATGCAAAATAAAAGCTGTTATTTAAATAAAGAATACTTTTACAATAAATAAAATAGGGTGGGCGATTATTTGTGCCGCTTAGTATATTTACTTTCACAATGCTCTTGGAAACAATTCTGGATCTAAGTAGGTATAACTACGAAGTATTACGTTTTAATTTAATTATCTATCACATTATTAGCATTTTCTTCTTTTATGGATATATTGGAAAACGGCCAGCTACAGGGGGGTGGTCACTAGTAGGCAATTTACTCCATACTTATAAAAAAACCCTGATGGTCTGGTCAACCGTACCACCAGTAATAGTACGGCACCCGTATTAGTAATAGTACTAGTTGTACTATTATTCTGTAGTACTACAAAAGCAGGGTGATCCGGTCAACTGTAACGCTTATACAGACAGGTACGCTTATACGAGAAATCCCCGACCGTCAACCGGACATAGAGCCAACCGTATAATGGACAAAGAGGGCTTAAAGTTTAAAAGTGAGGAGTACTTACTAGACCAAGTGGGGCATAAATGAGCATATGACATATGAAAGGGCTGATCCCACATCCTAAAACAATTTGATTTTTTGAAGCTTCATAGTTTTCGAAGTAGGTGCAATGTTGGTTTCAAATCCCCCTTATTTCCGAAGTTCGCAGTAAGAATAAACAGAAATTATTACAAATAGTAGACGTTTAAGTAAAAGTTACAAGACGAATAAAACCATGTCTATAAATAGCAAAGTCTTTCGAAAAATCATCAAAAATTACTTTAGTTTCACTATAGGATAAGAGATGGCGCAGTCCGTCTATCAAACTTTGAACAGACTGTATCTAGTGTAGCTCAAATGTTATTAGACGTTGGCTCGGAACCAAGTCAGACTCGCTCTTGACCAAATTTTTCTATTTGGCTGATTTGGCATCTGTTACATTAATTCAAATTCTATTCTAATTTGGTCTTTTAGGTTTTAGGTATTTGGGCCTATCAGGTATTATGTGATAAGATTGTGTTGTTTCTTGTGGTAGTGGAGGTGGAGGTCAAGCATGGTAAATATAAAATTTTCGCGTCTGTGTTGCACGTGTGAGCATATTTTTAGTTCATGATTTTACATTTACTGTTCAACAAGGACAAGGGTATTAGCTTACCTACGATATCTAATCTGCCTACTAGAGAAGAAGAGTACACGGTGGCGCTTCTATAGCAAGAAACAACCCAACGGCGAACATTTTCGCCAGCATCCCGATAGAGGCGCTCTATGCAAAATAGACAAGTAGAGTCACAGTTAAACTCACGTCATATCTTCGCATATCTTCGTCATATTAATGGTGGCGCCACCTGGGTCGTGTTTTATAAAGCTACAAGTTGTAGTTTACAAGCGGAAGTCTCTTTCTAACAAAAGGTGATAGAATGAGACTTCCGCTTGTAAATTGTAACTTGTAGCTTTATAAAACACGGTACTGCTCTGTGCTTACCCTTACGTTTTGGTTTAGTCCAGAATATTGTTTTACGTTAATATGTTATTTTCCATGCCTAAAATATAGATATGTGAGACATTTATAATTCTGTATTAAATTTCATCAAAAACAGTTTATGATAACAACGAAGTTCAATCACCTAGATTCCACTTGCTTCCACAGAATATTTTCTGGCAAAAATAAATAAATAAAAACTTACTTTATTACGTTGTAATAGCGTATGTATTAGTTTAAACGTTTCTGACAGCTGTCTCTCTGTTGTCATTATGTGTCGAGAGATGGCGTAGTCGACCTAGAATTGACTACTATTTTCATGCCTGCTCTGTTTCTGTCTGTCAAGACTGGGATTTAATGAATGTCTGATTGATAATGATAACAGTTCTGTAATTTCTAGGGGAATTTGTTGCTATGACTGTGCTTTAGTGTGGTTCTTTGTAGTACACGAGGAATACCAAGTGTTCCCTCATGATACTGCGTAAATAAATTTTGAGACAATTTATTCGTGTTAGTGATGAAATTCGTATCCACAACTCTAATTATGTGATTATTATACAACGGCAGATACTAAATTGGTATGTACATATTTAAGTAGCTAAGCACAAATGTTTCCTTTTCGAAATTAACTAGTTAATTCTATTTTAGCAAATTGATATTGCCACATAACCAAACTTTCCTTGGTAACCTAGTGGCGACTGGCGAGACTAGATGGCCTTGAATCTAATCTTGTGAAGTCCAATGTCGTAAAAATATATATTTTTTTACTTTACTTTATCAGCAATTTTATTTTATAATGTTATAATTTTCTTTATTGATCAAGGTGACCCGTTAATGGCAATAGGCATAATTAGCAAATTAATTTCAATTTTTTTAATTAGGAAACGAATAATGGTAGGTAAGTAGGTACTTTAGTGAAAGTGTTGTTTATAAATTAGACTTCAGTCCAGAAACTTGATTTTAAGCTTTGCTTTTTAATCCATCATTCTTTTTTAGGGTTCCTTAGTCAAAACCTTTGTACCCACGTACCTAGTTTCATCACGTCCTCTAACTGTCGTCTACCTGTCTCCCTGTCCGCGGCATAGCTCAGTCAGACTCTAGACAGCTGTACCTTGGCATGGATATACCTACCTTATACAATATACAAATTAAACACGCCGACCTGAAAAAGAAAAACCAAAGCTTTAGACCTACTACTACCTACCTAGGTAGAATCACTTTATTGTAGATACGTCTGTTTGCCTGTCAAGCAAGACCCTTTTTCTCTGGAATTAATTCTTAATCTTAAATCTTAATCATAGTGATCACTCACGTACCTATATACCTAAGTCGAGTTTCGGCATGTTTCAGACTAATTCGTAGTCCTTCCTCTGGGAGCGCACGACTCGGCGGCAGCAATTGTCAATTATAAAATGACGATGAAAACGAGTGTAGCCGTGCGTCGCTATCAGCTGCGTCAGTCGCGCGAGCAGGCCCTTGGCACGCATTGTGCGTCTCGCTGCCGCTGAGTCGTGCGCTCCCAGAGGAAGGATACGATAACGAATTACTTACCTAGTCCAAAACATGGCGGGCTATACTCGACTTATATACTTCGTGAGTAATCCTTATATATAATTTAACTAATAATTTCACTATGTGTACGAGCTACGCACGTCTATAGTAATCCTTATATATAATTTAACTAATAATTTCACTATGTGTACGAGCTACGCACGTCTATTAAAGCTAACTCATCAATTTCACTTCAGCGGCTTATTAATTGCATTATAAAGCGATGAGTTCGCGTGCAGTCCGCGTTCGGTCATCAAGGCAGCAGTATCATTTTACCTTAGTTTATCAAGTTTAAAGTAATAAATTAATTATTGTAATTATCAGTAACTTTTATCAAATTCCCCATCAAATCTACATCGATCCCGAACACTATGAACAGAAATTAATATACTTAACACACAGACGGGAGGCGCCTTTGGCTTATCTATGCTATGCACTACCATTTTTGACAGGTGACGAGGTACTTAGGTACACACGTACAGTACAGCACACGTCTACGCTCATGTCAAAATTACGTTCCTACAAACTCATACTAAAAGAAAACTGTCACACAAATACCAAAAACACACAATCAACAAACCTGTGCATTTTGCACAGACATAATATCGAACTTTTGGCAGAGGGGAAATCGCGCGTTAACATCTCCTTTTTAACCCCCGACGAAAAAGAGGGGTGTTATAAGTTTGACACGTGTATCTGTGTGTCTGTGTATCCGTGTATCTGTGTATCTGTCTGTGGCATCAGCTCCCAAACGGATGGACCGATTTCGATGCGGTTTTTTTTAATCGAAAGCTAGTTTAATCGAGATGGTTCTTAGCCAAGTTTCATTAAAATCGGTTTACCCGTTTTTGTAATATTGAACTTTGAATTGACAATGTCGGGGGTTTTTCTACTTTTCTAAGTTGGTTAGGTTATCTTTCCTGCTCTAAGAAGCCAACGCAATCAAAAATTAATACAGACACTACAGACATTAAAAAGGGTGTTTCCATACAAATTGCCGTGGAATTTGGTGGATTCAAAACCTAGAGGGTATCTCCTTCCAGTTGTAATGGGAACTTGAAATTTGGTATGAAGGTAGCTTTTAATATTATAGCACAACCTATCAGATAAATTTTAAAAGTTAAAAAAAATTGTTCAAAAAAAAATGTCTGCCTGTAAGTACCTATATGTCAGAGACCAATATAAAAGACCCCACACAGCGTAGGTACATTTTGCTTAAGAGCAGGGCTCTAATAATGATAACACTGGACAACTTACAACGTTCGGGAAAAGTGGGAAAAATCTTCGACACTCGATTCCCGTGTTAAAGGAACTTAATGGGCCATTCCGACTCGCACATGACTGGTTTATTTATTTTACTTTGTGTGTGGTGTGTTAAGATAGGTAGGTCCTTCAAAAATATGGGAGGCCTGTGACGACCATTATTCCATTCAGAGGGATCGTTTTGCGAAATATTCAACTGTAAAGTGCTCATCTAATACAACAATACAGAACGGGATAAAAGAAACGAGACAGAGCGAGATTGCGTTCTACAACACCATTTTGACACGTTTCTCCCAAACAACGCATTATTTCTCTGGAATTTTTAAGCAATTCGATTCTTGGGCCTTGGGAATCGCGAAAAACTTGAGAAAATATGATATTGGGTGTATACATTTTGTATATTAAGCAAAATAAAATCGCAAGTTCGAATTTCGAGACAAAAGCGAGTGATCTATTATCTATGCCAGTGTTGCCGTTCAGGGAAAAAGAAATCCATTCATTATCGAGCATTGCACTCTACGAAAATTTTAAATTTTATCTATGTAAATACGTGTCCAATATTTTTTTCTATAATCTGTCTGACGGACTAATTAGAAATATTACTTTTTTACCCAGAAGACACATTCCTATTGCTATGAAATTCCTTAGGTACCGTGCCTGCATAATATAATATTCCACGCGGGCGGAGCCGCGGGCGCTCTCTAGTTATTAATAAGTTACAAACTTATCCGACGAATTGAGAACCTCCTCCTTTTTTGAAGTCTTAAAATCCGTCTATTTTTATCTAAAATCCCACAACGTTGTTAGGTACGGTATTATGAGTGCAACTTACCATCAGGTGACCGACCCAATTGCTCGTTTGAACTCCCTCTTACACCAAAGAAAGTATTTTAACCTATATTTTAACTTTGTCTCCTGTGAACATGAGGCGATCAAAAAATATGCTAAAAGCCATACCGACTTATAAATACAAGCAAAGCACCCCGTTTGCTGGATACCTACACCTCCATGTTGCCTTCACAAACGGCAGGACTAACGTAAGGAAACAACATCGCGTTCTTCAAAAACATCCCGCTCACGAAACTACCTACAGGAAAATCCTGCGAGTTATTTCAATACTTGAATTTATTTACATGTTCATTTTTGTTTTCCCAGGAGCCCTTAACACATTGGCAGATAGCCATTAAGGGCGGCGAAGGCAACTAGGCTAAGACGGCTGATGCACGTATCGAGGCCGTGATTGCGGAACGAGGTAAGAAACAGCGCCTACTAAGGCAACTAGGTCGCTCGGTTCTAAAAATGCGATGTAAACACGTTGATTCACTCTGTTTGTGCAGCTGACTTTCCTCCCCGTTACTTGCGTGCATTCCTTTGCGTAACTCGTGTTTTGACTTTCATGCGGTTAACTTTATTAATGAACGGTGGAGTCTCGCTTTGAAATTTAATCTAAGTACTTGCTTTTATGTTTATCAGTTGTAGCCAGTATGTAATGACAGATTTATTCCTCTAAAATAATTATTGGATGTATACACAAGATGCATGTGTTCGTTGGATACCTACCGTTCCATACTAAGTACCTAATCAAGAAAACACAAAACATAGCTTTTGTTTACACTGTCATTGAATTAAACTATGCTTCATTTCATGGTAATGAAAGATTTGAAAAGAAAAACCTCTGTTACAAAATTAGTCTAATGCAAGTTTTGGCCTTGTAGGTAGACATGAGTTAACAAAATGTTAACAATTGGTGAAGGTAATGCGTTAAGTTCAGAACGTAATGATGTTTACAAACATAAAACGAGTGGATTGTGAAATTACTGTCACGTCACGTTGATGCACGTTAGTGTTCGCGGTGAACCTGCGTTGTTGTGGAATGTTTCAAATAAAACTTGTTATACTTTTTATTTCCTTGTTTACAACAACAGTATGCTGGATCTAACGGCAAGCTTTTTTAACCGTTACTATTTCTTGCGTAAGTAACACTTAGAGCTGAAATAAATGATGTACCTATATGCTATTAACATCAGAGTAGAACGTTTGCTCTCAAAGTCAAAATAGATTCGTACTTTTGTTTTAAAGCTAGATTAGTAACGTTCATCCAGAACAACGAAATTCCTGCTATCTTAAAACCCTTCTCTAGCAAAATGACACGTTTCTTTTTACCTCTGTACCGTACAAACAATAAAAAACGAGGTAAAGGTAGATAATATTACAAAGTGAAAACTTAGTAGAGAGCGAGTGCGGTGACGTCTGCGAGCGGACGGGCGGAATGCGATCGTGTTGCGCAACGTGTTTTGACGGCGAGGCGGGCCGCAGTTGCTTCATTGCTACGTTATACAAACAACACGCCTATTCCATCGCCTCCGCTGCACTGCTGCACTGCTTAATCGTTGTGAAACCTCTTGTTTTAATGACTAACACTTTTCCAAGTTTCTAAAAGCTTTCCAATTTACATTACGATCGATTTTGGCCCCATTCTTCAGCAGCCCTACAAACATTCACGCCCTAATTATTGAAAAAGGGCAAGTCATCATCCCGTTTCTTTTACGTCAGGAGTCAGGACTTGATGCTAAACGCAGTCCGAGTTGCGACAACAGCTAAAACAGTGGTTAAACCGACTGAAAATTTCGCATATTTCTAATTGCTATGAATTATCATTTCATTGTGAAAAACGACTTGGCTGAGTATCAGCTAAGGCAGCTGTGTTCTCATTAACAATGGTGACCTTTCATCTGCGGCTTAATTTTGGTTACGCAACGAGATCGGTACACGGTCAATCGTTATAATTACAATAGCGAAGACAGTCGCCGCCACAATTAAAACAATTAAGAAGATAGGTACTGACGTACTCGAGTAGATTATTTAATTACTACTGGATAATCACTTCTGCAAAAGAGATAAATTATGATACATGGTTAAATAAACGGTTGTTAAATAAATATTGCCAGACATGATGATCGCTACTCGCTACAAACCAAACCCTTTCAAGGCTTCGGTTAAAATCGTCATTATGTAATGGCCAACGTAATATTATTTTGTTTTTTTGGCACAGGTGTAAGTAGATTGAATTGCAACAGTTTTGTTTGCGTTAAATTTCTGCTCGCAGAATTGGAACGTAGACGTTTTCCACCACGGGCCTGAAGCGTGAAACGACACGGCGTCTGATACTGTTACACCTCACCTTCTGCATATTAGGACGCCTTGCTATTGCGCAACACGCCGCAATGGTGACCATGGAGAAGATCTGTTCATTTATCCACGTAATGGTTTCCTTGCTCAACTAAGGGCAACTTATTGCGTTGTATTTTAACTGACATTGAACTGATATTAGGTATGTACGTTGTGCTGCAAATCGTCGTAGATTTTATCGAATCAATATTATACTGTTTTTCTTTTGGTTGTTACTGAATTCTGTATTCGTATTACTGACAAATCGATACATTGGATTAATCTAACAAGCATCAAGGTTGCGACTTGTAATAGCAATTGAAATATGTTATGAGCGCGTAGAAGGCGAGTTTGATAGAGCTGCGTGTCTTTGTGGGTCGAACATCAACCAACTGGCGAACTATTGAGATCCGGCTGCCCGAATACTAGTCTGACGTGTTAACAGCCTTGCCAGAAGCGGTGTTTTTGCAAACCAAACAGTGTTACGACATCAGAACGGCGATTGGGCTACCTTTTTCATGTCGTAGCGCGAGAATAACTTGCAATAAACACAAGTCATGCTGTTTTCTCTTCCTTCCTTCACTGACTTCACGACCGTTTTTGTGAGAAAACTTACTGTCGTTTTCACTTTATTTTTCGATACAATGTCAAATGCTATTTTAAGATACTCCTGCCTACGTTAGCAGTTCAGTAATAGGTATGTTGCAACCCTGTTGTAAAAACCCTAAGTATATTAAGTGCGGACGGATGATCTGGTTAAGATCGCGGGAAGCCATTGGCTGCGGGTAGCACATAATCGATCGTCGTGGAGATCCTTGGGGAAGGCATGGTCCATTAATAGACGTCTTCCGGATGATATAGACATTAAAAAGGTTGTTTCCATACAAATTGCCGTGATATCAAAACGTACAGGGTACTTTCAGTTATCCTAGAAACTTAAAATGTGGCATCAAGGTAGTTCTTATAGCACAACGAATGAAAGAATTCTTAAAATCTCCTTTTTTTTGTCTGTATATACATATGTAAATGACCAATATAAAGTGACCCCGCACTGCATATATTTTGCTTAGGAGCAGGGCTCTGCTAACACTTGATCTCTTAAAACATTCGGGAAAAACGGGAAAAATAAAATCTTCAAGACTCGTTACTCGTGATAGACAAACTATTTACATACCTACAAATTTGTGCGGCACCCTCGGTGCGCGAGTCTGACTCGCACTTGTCCGGTTTTTCAGCTATCCTGTTAATATCAATTACCTTACCTATAATATTTTTAAAATAGGTAACTGTCACTGAAACACGAATACACTGAAAAATCCAGAAAAAATATAGCGAACCCCAGGAATCGAACCCGGATCCTTTACATTCCGTGTCATGTGCCATTGACCTTACACCAAGGTTAGCAATGGCAAGGATTTTGGTTTTTTCTATGTATACAAAAAATTACAGCTGGTTTTTCACTTAGTTATCTTTCAGTTTTGATGGAGTGTGCTGTTTTCGCGTTGCCAGGCACACTAACATAGATGGCGTTAGTCACTGCATAAAATGATTAATCGAGCTGACATTTGAATACATGGAAAAATTAAACATCCTTGCCCATTGCTAACCTTGGTGTAAGGGCAAATAGCACATGACACGGACTTTCAAGGATCCGGGTTTGATTCCCGGGGTTAGCTATGTTTTTCTGGCTTTTTCTAGATATTCTTGTTTCGGTGTGTATTTAAAAAATATAATAATATGCAAAACTTATTAATTTTCCATGATAAAGATCAGTTTTCCACGTTTTCTTATATTACACCAGTTGTTTAAATTTCCTTGCTTATAACGATATTTGTTCCTTGCTTTGGACCGCCTAGTGTAATAAATTAGCTTTAGCTGTAAGTAGGTATTGCATCTTGTTTGTTGGACAGTGTTGGTATTATTCAGCTGTTACCTGAAGTTCGACGCCGGCGGCTATTGCAGCGAGTGCCGCGGCGCCACCGCTGTCTCTGACATAAAGTGGGCTAAGGTCGCTAGCGTGCATTTTTCATTAAACCTACTTCGACACAAAAACAAACGCCATAAGTTGCGTCACGTTTCCCGCGATTTATCACAAAGCGGTCTCACTCAAGTCATTGTGTAAATAAAATAAAAAAATACATACAGTGGAACGTAGAACCTCCTCCTTTTTTGAAGTCGGTTAATAAAAGAATAATGTACGTAACGTAACTCAATAACTCGGTGTTGTCCTTATAAAAATGAAACCGGCGAAGTGCGGCTTGTGTGAGTGTCGCGCACCGAGGGTTCCGTACAAATTTGTAGGTATGTTAATAGTTCGTCTATCACGGGAATCCGGTCTTGAAGACTTTTCTCGCTTTTCCCAAGTAATTTTAAAATTTACTTACATAACTACCTAGAAATTTGTACGGAACCCTAGGTGCGCGAGTACGACTCACTTGGCCGGTTTTTTCCTTTTGAGGTACGGAAACTTAAAAACAACAAAAGATAATTATAGGTAAGTATTAGCTTAGTAACAATGCTTAGCTTTATTGATTTGATTACAATTAGAAAAACAATGCGGAACTAGAACAATTATACATAGATCTGCATATGATTATATTTAGAGGTGTTGGCTCGTGGCCAGAGGGGTGAGGGGGGGGGGGGTTAAAGTCAAATGCGCTTTCGATATGATGCGACTGCGCCTTGAATTCGGGTCAGGCATGCCAACAAAGCGTTTGATACCTGGTCTACTGCTTATATTAAGAGAAATAAAATTCCGTTCTTTGGTTTCCGGATAGCAGTTATATGCTTATGAATCTTATTATTGTCGCCACTACCAATGCTCAAAAAATGTAATTATTACTTAATTCATTATAATATTTCTGTTACAGAATAGAGCTATGTAGTTCCAGTGTTTGGAATTTATACCTTGTCCATTAGGCTTTATGTGAACATGTGTTTGATTCAGCGCTACTGCCACTACTTAATCATAATCGTAATGGTAGCAGATGGTGAAAAAGGAAAGCAATTTCATTAGACACTAATTGTCATCAGTGAAACAATTAGGGCAGATCCTACTTTACTTAAGTAATTTTATTTGATAAGTAGCTGCAAACGATGCTCCGATTTTATTTCGACGAAAACAGCATAATTGGTGCGATTATCATAAGATACGGTACACAGTTTGAATTCAGGTCGAGCGAGGAATCTTAATGCTGCACCGTTATTTCGGAAAATAATCAGATCGATAGCGACCGTAAAGGCATGACGCTGCAGTTATGGCTGGGGTTGGTTTCGGGTCAATCGAAGAACCTTCGTGCTGGGCCGGGCCGGCGCGGTGTGTGATTCATATCTCCCCGTATTTCGGGCCCAGCTCGCAGACGCTGCCGGAATGTAGGTCACCCGTTCGCGATGGTTTGTTTGGGTCCCCCAAATTAGAGTGTGTTAATAATACGACAACCTTTGCTTGCTGCGTCGTTGCCCGCCACGCTCAGCGTCCAGTCTATTTTCATCGTCACTTTAAAACGCATTATGAGTCGGATCTGCATTCGCTTTGATGTAATAATGCCCGAAGGGATTTAATATGAATGTTTTTAACCGACTAGACGAGTACAATTAGAAATTAGGAAAACCTTTTCTCTCTGATTAGTAGATTATTAATTTGAGGCCATATGTACTTACCTACTAGAAGCGTTAATTTTCTGTTCGCACAGCTTGTCTATTTTTTATTATTGTATTGGGTTTGATACGATGGTGATGCTGATGATGATGCTGTCGCCATACGCAAGTACAAATGACTAAACCGGGATACGCAGACTACTATAACAGACAAGTAATCAATACTTTCTTTACTGATCTTGCTGCGCTTCATGCAACTTGTCTGTGGGTCGCGTTACATCAGCACGATAGAAACCGAACAGCCTCCAGATTACGGAGCGTAACATAGTTGTGAAATGGGTTACGGGTTACGTAAAATGGTTGGATTTTGTGCGATCAATGAATACGGCGCGGCGCGGTGCAGGGTGCAGCCGGGACAGGTCGCGGGAAATGGGTCATTCGCTCACGCCGCAGCGCAGCGCCGGTTTGTTTGGGTCCCGTATATTGATCAAGTATATTGAGCCTAGTAACGGCGGTTTATGCGCACGCAGCTTCCCTGTTATGATAGAACAATTTTAGGATCCAACATGACTCTTAACTGCTATGATATTTTATAAAATTTTGGTACCTCATCACCAAAGGCGAAATGTGGGCATTTTTCTTGGCAACAGAAGAAATAATGTATGGTCAGCTGCAGAGAAAAGTACCCCCCGGCGGTGTGGTTACCGCCGTTACTGACGGACCCTTTTTTTAATTCCATTATGTTTTTAAACCGGCTAGTAAAGCTAATGAAAGACAAACTTGCCACCTAGAACATTTCCTTACCGAAAACCCTTTCTCGAAACCGTCAAAAGTCTGTGGAAACTTCTAGCGCCCCATAAGTTCACTTGGGGCCAAGAATGAAGTAAGTGGGCTCGTTCAATGTGGCTCATGGTTTCGTGGCGGCGTGGCGCGGGCGCGCTAGCTGCGCTCTGAAGGCTGCAGTGTGACCCACTCTCAACTAGGCCACGGCTACTAGCGATGTCGGTGTCGCTGCTGGGTACTCATTATTGTTATAATTTTACTATGCCTATACGCAGAGCATTAGATACGATATCATCGACAACGTTGTTCGCTCTTCTGTACATGCGGTTACTTGCACAACGTTTCAAAATATACCAGTACTTTGCTTAATAGTAAGTACCAATACTACCCTGTGTCACAGAATTCCTTGTTCGAATTTAGACAAAATGGACTTTTTAACAACAAAAATGTTATTCCAAGTTAATTTCTTTACTATAACATAATTTGTATTTGAGTTCACTTTTCTATTTGTTTTTTACATAGTACATAATATGTATACACACCGTTTTGCGTATTTAAAACGTCAGTTGGACGTTTGTAAATTTATTTAACATCGCTGAAAATAATATTTGAAAATGGGGATGGAGTTCAAAGGTAACCTAAAAGTAACCTTTTGAGCTGAGGAACCCGGCCGTAACCTGACAGAGCTAGAAGTAACCTCAAAGGTTACAAAAGTTACCTTCTGGCAACACTGGCCTATTGTCATATATTTATTTAAAAATTTTATGTTCGTCCCATAGGCAAAGGAAACGAGGTCCATGCAGCCAATTTATTCTTATAACTTTACTTTTCTCTTGTATAACTGTCTTTTGTCTACTATAGTTTATATTGTTTATTTGTTAAATTACTTACCTCTTCCCTTTTCACCGTCAAGTGTACACTGTTTTTGTCTTCGTTTTAAGTTTAGTTTAAACGTCTTTGTTTACTTTTTAATTGTTTTTTATTATACTTCTTGTGTACGTTGAATAAATATATTTCTATTTCTATAAATATAATCCTTAATTAATCCTTATATCCGAGGTTCTACTTTGATGACGTAAGTAGGCACTTGCGGTTATTTTTATTTTCTTTCAAACTGTCATTTTATTTCGGTCTCTATTTTCTAATACCCACTGAATATTTTTTTGAGTACATAACTCTAAAAGTAAATTAGAAATTTTCCCCGGTTTTGGCACTGAACACTAAGCCGATCAAACTTAAATGTTATGTTTTCAGCGTGGTACAGAATGCAGATATGTATGTATGTTTAAACCTAATTTTAACTTAGTTTCTACTTAGGTCTATATTTTGATTCAAATTGCTTCAGCATGAAGTTACCTGACTAATAATAATAAATAATAAATAAATATCATGGGACAATTAACACCAATTGACCTAGTCCCAAACAAGGCAAAGCCTGTACTATGGGTAATAAACAAAGGATAAACATACTTATATAGATAAATACATACTTATATACATATTAAACATCCAAGACCCAAGAACTAACATTAGTATTCATCATACAAACATCTGCCCCGACCGGGCATCGAACCCGGGACCTCAGGCTTCAAAAGTCAGGGTCTCTAACCACTAGGCTATTCGTTCGTAAAAATTATTACTTCAGCAGTGCAGATTGTTGTTTCTGAAAAATCCTTCAAATATCTACTCAGAATGCGTTCCAAGACTAACTAACTAACAAACCTTGAAAAACTTTAGGGTTAGGATGGACAAGGATAAAAATGAAGCCGAATTTTCGCTTCAGCAACAATGCGAGATTGTCCTTTATTAACTCGTTCAAAAACCAGACGCTTCCTCGGGCATTGTTTACTTACCTTATTATGATATTTATTTCTTTGCTACTCGGCCTCAGTATCGCATCCTTAAAGCTTATGCTTAATTGAACAACAATTTCCTGTTTCGATAAGAAAACCAGAAGAATATCTTCATCTTGAAAATACTTGTTCTCTTGCATGAAAAATTTCAATGTCTACATGTACCTACATTTAATTTTAACCTGCATTAGACTGTCAGACTAGATTACAAACGCACTTATTTACCGCCGTATTCAATCGCCAATTAGCTTTAATAGATTTGGTTACCATAGTTTGTAATAAAAATCGCCACTAATGGATTGTTGAGTATATTTATCAATTTACATCTCTAAAAACAACCTCTAGTCAAATTGTAAGTTTGTCTTGAAGCAGTGCAGCCTTTCAAACGCGTCCAATTGAACATACAAAGCGGTTCGTAAGAACTTAATTTAGGTTGTTTCGTAATATTGCAATTATCTGCAATCAGTGCCCTAAGCACGACTTGTCGAATCCTGCGTTACGATACGGTTATCGTATCGAGATCGACAAATCTCATACTACATTTTAGTTCCAAATACGCTCACAGGCGGGCGCTGTTTCAAACGTCATACAAACTCGTTATAGTTTACTATTCGATTTTACGTGACGCAGGATTCGACAAGTCGTGCTTAGGGCACAGGTTCATAACGAGGCTGGCCTGCTATGTAGGCCACGCTGCAGAGCGCATCGTCTGCCAAGTTCGCGTCCGCGCCTGCGCCATTTCACCCACTCGCCCCCATTCTCAAACGTTCGATCGCGTTACGTAGCGGGTACGGAAAACGTAAAGGCTAAGTAGGTCGGAGAGCGTCGGGGAGGTGCGCGCGCAGGCTCTCCGCCGCCGCCGCCACTACGACGTCACTATTGATCCGCACGTGGCGCCGTGAGTGACGTAGCGCCGCGGCCGTCGCCTCCGTCGCGACTCGCGTCGGTAGTACCCCTGCACCCCTATGCCCCATCCCCGTATGTCTCGCGCCACCCTTTGCTTCTACTATTCGCGCTGATCCATCTGTGCATATTGCAATTAATAACTTTACACCCCCACTATTAGAGTGGTGTCATGACGTATAAATCAATATTGACTACACTGATAGTATCAATGGACAATGAACTCATATTAAAAATCAACTATTACTGGTTAGGGTTTAGTATGAACTTATGATGAATTAAGACTCCAAGTGTTTAAATGGTTCACATTTACTTTTTACAGCAAGTTTGCAATGACCTTTTGTTTCATCTTCACCACGGTTTTTACCAAGAACTTGCAATAGACGTCACGGGCTGGTAAATAAAGTGAACCAACGTGCATTGACGCTTTTACTTGAAGATCCAGCGTTCTTAGTATTCACGCGCAAACAGCTACACAACGATGTAAATGCTGGCCATACTAGTGGTGTGGGCACTGGCGGTCGCATGGACAACAATAGTTGTCCATGCAATTTCCGGCCATTTTCTTCTACGATCAATGACTTGACGTCATTTATCGTGAACGTAAATCCAGCTAGGAAGTTACGCAATCCAAACGAGTATTTCTATTACGACTTTATAACTTGTAACGTTAGGTATAACTATATAAAAAATATGAAATACAAAGACCTAATTAGAGGGTTAATTAAAAATAATAAAGGGATTAGGATCGCAAATCACACGTTCCTGAAATGTCTACTTTTTGATGATTGTACTTATATTGTCATCCGACTTACATATCCATGACAAATTTCGGGTCAATGTGGGTCAAATTTGACTTGCAAGATTTAATCCGAATATACGTAAGTACGTACAATACAACACAAACATTGCGAGTGATAAAAAGCTTGTAAAAGTAAAAGAAAATATCCAGGTAAAAATATATATTTCAAGCCAATATTAGACACAGGTACAGTTATTTAATAGGTACATAAATATATTGTTTTGTTACTTCTTGCTTATCGAATTACACCAACCTATCCTATCCAAATGGTTATGTTATCAGTGACGTTCGAAAGTGTACGTAATCGTTATGTACATGGGAGCTTATGATAACGTCACTCAATTACTGACCACGGTACTGAGATTAATCCTTAATTTGATACGGTGATAAAAAGGTGTGGTGACGCATTTACTGTACAGGTCTATCATATCAAAGCACGGAATGTTTGGCAACTAAATATTTCTTGAACGCGCACAGAAATATTTTACTGTAAATAAATAAGTTATGAAAGAAACGTTTACTTACCAACCCACAGATTCACAAAAAAGGAAATACAGTTGGTACGAGGCAAACAGGCAAACGGATAACTATGCTAAGTGAAATATTAATAGTTTTAAAAACTATATTAAATGGGTATATTTTTAGGACATAATGCCACTTGTGTAGTTTTTTTTCCACCGTGAAGGAAACATTTAAAAAGTTGCTCTTATGACTTTTTTCAGCTAAGTAGGATTTAACATGAAAAAAATATGTACCGTGTAAAAGCTTTACTTTTTAGGAATGTTTGTCAAAATTAATACATTTGGGGCTGTGGCATTAAATAAACTCAGCTGAAGAAGAAAAAAAAAACGATTTTATCTCATCAAATGTTAATATCTCAAAAACTAAGCCATTTTTAGTAACCTTAAAATTCTGAGAGGTAATTAGCAGCTCTATCAGTTGTCGAAGAATTATCGTCGGTTTCTGGGACACCTGTATACTATCGGAAAATTGATTCCTAACCCCGCGTGGAAGCCTTTCACAGTAAACGTCTTAATGACACAGGGATCAATTTGTTCGACCGTACGGTTAAAAATACTAGGTAAACATCGAATATTTACGAGTGGAATTCTGAGAGGAGACCTGTGCGTAACAGTGGGACGTAAATATAAATAGCCTGGAGGTGATGATGATGATGATGATCAAATACTTTGTGTTAACTTGTTTTTCTCAAGTTTAACCTATTTTGTTTCAGGTGAGTACAAACACGTGCTGTGCACTGTCATGACACTGTCGTGCAGTAACGCAGGTATTGTAATTACCCAATTGATCGTCGTTTGTTTTGTATTAAGTATTAAGCGATTATAAAACATTCTTCAAAGTTACGTCATACTTATCTAAGTAAGTGTCCAAAGTATCTACTTTGGACATTTTAACAGAGTATTGAAATCAATGTTTTGGAAATGTAATTGCATGTCGCCAAGTTTGAAAAGAAATAAAACGTGATGTAATTGCTTGTTTGTGGTATCTTGTATGGGTTCTGTTGTTTTCGTAAAGTGCTAGCAGGCTACACGGCTAGACTGGCCTGCACGTGTTGAATACGAATGCAATGTTTTTATGAAAAATTTATTGAATCAGGCGTTACTTTGCGGAGGTCCATATTTATGAACTAAAAAACAATTACTTTGCTCACCCGCGACCACTAATGACAAATAGTTATATCTGTGCGGCAAATGTATGTTTCCATGCAACACCTCCACCTCCACTGCTACACGAATCAACACATGCCACACAGACCCAACTATCACCACCACCACTATACTAAACGCTGACGCGTTTCGGCACTCTCCACGAGGCCATTTACGAAGCACAACAACAACCGCTCAACATGCCACCACTTCCACTACTGACATATGTAAACCATGTACTCAACTTAGTTAATGACAAAACCAACGTACCCACTAATATTTTATAAATTCCAAACTACCCTTTTATGTAAGTCCTAAACTACCCTTTTTTAAGAAATGAATTCCAAACTACCCTTTTTATTTTTATTTTTAATCTACGCCAGGTACCCCGTTATTTTTAACAGAGTACGGTAAAAAGAGAAGTCATGTTCTCATTATTACTATGACACATTATTAAAATTAGAACCAAGTCGTAACGAAGGCCAAGAAACCAAATTAACTTGTTCATTAATAATAGACCCCATGTTGTTGTACCTAATTATTTCCAATTGTTCTAAAACCGATAGCCGCAAACCCTTATCACAATAATGTAAAATTTCGTACGTATCTGAGTCTAACAACGAATGATTCGTTTCTAATAAATGCTTGGCAAAGTTTGATTTCTCTGGATGATCATGCCTATATGACGAGACATGCTCTTTAAATCTAGTATCAAAGCTTCGACCGGTTTGTCCAATGTATACTTGACTACAGTCGCCACAAGTGAGTTTATATACGCCCGACCTGTTCCCTTTATCCACCTTTTCTTTGTTATTACAAAGTCTAGAACGTAAAGAATTAGTAGTCTTAAAGGCAACATTGATGTTATTTGATTTTAAAATATTATAAATCTTGTCAGACAACCGGCCAACATAAGTAATACTAGATCTAAATTTGTTAGTAGGCTGAGATGGCAACGCAGAGTAAAGCATGCTATTCACTATCCGTCCCTGCTTCTTTTGAACCAGACTATTAACCATTGCTGTACTATAACCATTTGTTGTTGCTATCTGATATATAGTATGTAACTCAGAATCATAATGCTCTTTCGAAAGAGGTACAGTTAGTAGTCTATGTACATAACAATGGAAAGCAGCCAGTTTATGCTGCCATGGGTGAGTAGAATTTGCAGGTATGACAGTATCTGTGTACGTAGGCTTACGGTAAATTTGAAACTGGTGCCTATTATTTACTCTTGTAATAGTTAAATCCAGAAAATTTAATGAACGATTTTCCTCTAATTCTCGTTTGAACTTTATTTTTGGATGTTTGTTATTGAGAGCACTAATAAACAAATCTAGCTGCCTCATACTCCCCTTCCAACATAAAATTAAATCATCAACATACCTATAATAATATACTAAATTGCTGTTCCCCACTATATATTGTTTTTCAAAGTTATCCATAAAAACGTCAGCAATTAAAGGACTAAGAGGTGACCCCATTGCTAAACCATCACTCTACACACACACACACACACAGATATAACTATTTGTCATTAGTGGTCGCGGGTGAGCAAAGTAATTGTTTTTTAGTTCATGTTTTTATGAAACTGAAATGAAACCACCTTTCCCGCCCACGGCTTAACTCACGAGGCGCGTGACGTGCGGCAGGAAATTGCGCAGTTCATAATACGAGAACCTTCGCTCGTTATTGCCTCAACGCCTACAGGCAGAAAACGATCCAAGTAAATTTTCATCCGATGTCATTTGCTTATGACGGACGGAAATCCGAGTGAAGAAGGTCGAGGCAATGGAGCCACCTCGTACGTCACGGACGATTATCTCCTGATCATTGTCATTATCATTACGTAGACCTTCTGTTGTGGATTCGTGTTATTGTTAACTTCGTATACGCTTACGCTACAGATGTATAACAGGCCAAAATATACATAGGTATCTAGTGAAAATATTAAGTTAAAGCTTAAACTTTTTAGTCTAACCGTATTTAAAGTACATTTCTAATTTAGGACGTAACATGTGTTTTTTGACAAATTTGACCATTCTTACAAGATACGACTTGGTGCAGTTATAAATCGAATTAATTGCTTGAGACTTAAAGATCGTCATAATAAGAATAGAAAATGCTTAAATTACGCCTTTACCTAACTAATCTTTCTTTAGTAAACATTGTCTATTTTGCGGACTTTGCCCCTCACAATAAAAAATGCTTTGTAATTTAATTACGTGTTCGATAATTCAACAAAGCACACGTTCACCGCACGTGCATAGTACTCGTGTGGATTTTACGCATCACATCCACAGGCCTAAAAAACGTCCCACGTCCAGTCAAATTAAAAGGTCAGTGGGTTACCTAGATAACCGCAATTATATGGCGCAGTTACTGTCGAATGCAGCACGAAGGAGGGGGGGGGGGGGGGGGGGTGAGAGGGGGGGTAACGGACTACGGAGGCGACGTAAAGGCCAGAGGTCGCGCGTGGTGCAGTACCGATGCAGGCGTGGGGTGGCCGTAGGCAGCAGCATAGGGTGTGGGTGGGTTGCGGGCTCGCCTGCAAGGCGTCTGGCGGATCCTCTGTAGGCGTACTTTAACGAATACCCCTACTCCACTTACGTAATACGAGCCACACGCGTCGATAAGATTGTCTCTAAGATTTATGTCGGAAGTGGTTGGTGTTGTAACTTCTGTTGTAAGCCTGTTGATGCTTATAAGCCTAAGTACCCGATGATGATGATGAAGGCTGCGTAACAAAGGTTACCCCGTCTGGGTTGCAAGTCACGACGCAGCGAACGTGACTCTTACGTTTACGTATTCTCATGTGTAATATAAAGCACGGTATGATGCACGGTAATAACGCGATATGTGATTCGGAACGTCGAGACATCGGCGAGAAATGTGTTTTTACATTGCGTTAAATTAATGTATATTATTATTTTATGTGTAAAGTTTATTTTTAGTACTAGTAGTAGGTTATTGGCTACGTCGTAGCGCCGCGTAGCACTTCTACATCATACTTTAACATATTTTTAACCCCCGACGAAAAAGAGGGGTGTTGTAAGTTTAACCTGTGTATCTGTCTGTGGCATCGTAGCTCGTAAATGGACTTACGGATTTGGACGCGGCTTTTTTAAATCGAAAGCTAGTTTAATCGAGATGGTTCTTAGCTAAGTTTCATAAAAATCGGTTTCTCTGTTTTTGAGATATTAAACTTTTAAATGTCTCAAGTTCAGATCTCAGATGTGAGAGCCCGTTGATGTCTTCAGTATGGCTAAGTTCGGAAATTCGTAATCCGGGAGCTCGTTGATAGCTTGGATTTTTTGTTGGTTTAAGTCAAATAACAAAATATATATTGTGAAGTGAATGTAAAAACATGAAATAAAAAACTTAAATTAAAATTTTTAAAAACCCCCGACGAAAAAAAAAGCAGACAAAAAAAACGCCGAAAAAAAAAATCCTAATATAAAGTAAAAAACTTAGATCAGACAAAAAAAAAGCCGACAAAAAGAAAACTAAAAAAAGTAAAACATAATGCCTAATGTATTTTGTTACTATGGATTAGTATGGATGGAAGTATGGATTGGCCCTTTCAGTTCAATATACCTAGCAAAATTTTTATCTAAGCGTCGTCGGTGTCGGGGGATCGCTAAAGTCAACAGCAAACTAAAGTATTTATGTTGTTTTATAGAAAAAATAGCTGTGGTTGACTTTAGCGATCCCCCGACACCGACGACGCTTAGATAAAAATTTTGCTAGGTATATTGAACTGAAAGGGCCAATCCATACTTCCATCCATACTAATCCATAGTAACAAAATACATTAGGCATTATTTTTTTACTTTTTTCGCCTTTTTTTTTGTCTGTCCTACGTTTTTTACTTTATATTAGGATTTTCTTACATTTAGATGGACTATAAATGTATGGTTAATATTTCGCAATTTGCATAATCCAGTGCACTTTTTGTGGACGTAATGTTGGTACATTTTAACATTGTTTTAAAATTATTCGTTAACGATTCGTCGATCAAGTCTTTAACCATCATTTTATTTAGTGTTTGTACATTAAAAAAAAGTGAACTAGACAATAATGGAATTTGGAGTAACATTCGTGTCGAGTTTAGCGCTCCCACAATGATTTTTAATAGTAGATTGTTCAACAAGGGACTAAAACAAGCCATAATGACACGAGATGTTTAGCCACCCGAGCAACGCGAGGGTGGCTATAGTTAGAGTGTCATTATGGTTGTTTAGTCTCGCGTTAAACACTCGTGCTTTTCACTTTGAATGCGAGTAAAAAAACAACGTTCTATACAAAATTACAACAAAGTTTCTTACAATTTACATTTACAACGTACGCCCAATAGCTCAACTGGCGTACGCTCAATAAGAGTAATGAACATATATTCGAATAGCAAAAAAAAATATTCCGCGGTTTTTTTTGTAAAATGACGCTTCGAATGCTTGTATATTTAGCTAACAGATTAAAACTTAAAAGCTTAAATCCTTAATATAATTAAATATATTCATATTCGTAATCATTAATCGTGTTTCACGAAGTTAAATCGTTTTTAATATTTTTGCACAGTTGTCTTTTTGACGTTATTTTCACGCCTTAAAAATTGATTATGCACAATCACTGAAAATGGAAAACCGGCGGCAGTGAATCGTGTCAATCAATTGAATTTTTTTGTGCTTAGTGTTGTTTGATGGACAGTAAAAATAGTGAATTATAGAACAAATTAACATGTTAGTGCACAGCAAATGAAGGATTCAAGTGAAAACGCGTATTATTCCCTGTTTGTTACCCACTAGAAGTCGCCGGCTGTTCCCAGTCGTAGCTCGCCATAAAGTTCATTATCGCTTTACGGAACGGAAGCCATGAAGAGCTGACAGGACATAAGTAGGACAGACAGACTGACGATTTTGACCGTGATAGGACTATTCTATTATTTCAGTGATTTAAATCAGACTTGGCTGTATGGAGTTGGTTTCCTTTGCCTATCCCTAAAGGGAAAACAAACATCACTAAAAATGGCAATAATCCTCCATTCACAAATTACCGTGATTGGCTTACGCGGGTTTCCAAAGTAAATTAAAAAAAAAAACTTTAATTCCTAGATATTAATAAGGAGCTTTAGTCCCGTTATGCAAAGACTAAAGGAACATTTTAAGAGCATGAGAAGTGAAAAACTATTTTGACCATGAACAATGCACTTCACCTTCTAATATGCAGCGACTACTTTTACGGACATTTTCAGAAAAATATTTATCCTCATCCTTATTATTATCCTCCTGCGAAGCAATTCAAAGGTGTGTGTGAAGTTCCCAATCCGCACTGGGCCCGCGTGGGAACTATAGCTCAAGGCCTCTCACTCTGAGAGGAGGCCTGTGCCCAGCAGTGGGACGTAAATAGGCTGATGATGATGATGATGATTTATCCTCATAGATAACGATGTAAGTATGTATCAATACTCCAATACTTTATTTATTAAGACAATTTGCTTTTCGTGATTAGATTTGAACGTTCAACACTAAACCGCTGACCAGTGCTCACTAAATATGTACTTTAGCACTACACACCTTCTGCGAAATAGCGATTACGACAAGTGTTTTTCATTCTCGTACTGAGAACGTTGACAAGCGTCGTCAGCGCGCGGAGCAAGGGCGTTCGCATTTGCATTCGCTATGTGACATTTTCACACTAACCGGACGTATATAATATAATAATAAACGTGATTGAACTTCTATTTATAGACGACTTCTTAGATTGTAGATTGTTCATTGCGGTTTTCCCCGCAACTGAGTACTTAGTGTACAAGGGGCGCCATTATTACGACCAGCGAAAGCTTCTCTGAAACCACGGATGTTTTATATAAACAGCTTCAAAATTGTAAATATTGTAAAGTAAAGGCTGTCCCAGAAGTAAAGAGACAAATTTCAAGTTTCGAACTGGTTGAAAATATTTTAATTTTTTTAAGAAAAATAACTGTCATGGCCACCGTAGGCATTATATCTGTCAGATTAAGCGGGAATTACGAAATATTTTTTAAGGTTTTAATAATGAAGAGAGCTGAACACGGAAGTATTTGCAAAAAGAGTTATTCAATTTTATAAATGTCATGGAAAAACGGACACGATACGTCATTTTTCTCCAGAGGGAGTCAGAAGAACTACTTTATATCGAATTATAAAACGTTTTGAAGAAACGAACGGAGATATTTACACAAACATTCCCGGAAGAAAACGTACTGTTTCGCCAGCTAAGAATATAAATAAAGAAAAAAAAAATTATGTACGGAATCCCTCGATGTCTGTTAGAGTTGCTGCGGATAAATTGAAAATATCGAAGTCAAGTATAGCTCGAATGAAAACACACGACCTACAGCTTAAAGCGTTTGCAAAATTATTTGCTCCTAAATATATTAAAGACCAGGAAGTGCGAGCTAAAAGAGGATGCCGAAGAGTGTATGAAAAAACACTGAGAAAAGTTCTTATCATTGATGACGAGACCTACGCGCCCGTGGACCCGATGGATGTTCCTGGGAAGCAATACTATCATGCGAATAACCGGGACGCTGTAGATTATTCACAAAAAATCATAACAAAGGCCAAATTTTTCAATAAATACCTCGTTTGGCAAGCCAGACGATATAGACCAGAGTGGTAATACGTCTGAACCATATATTTGCACAGGCTCTATGAACGCACGCATTTACCTGAGAGAATGTATAATAAAGCGATTGATTCCCTTCATTGATAAATATTACCAAAGGGAAGAAATTATATTCTGGCCGGATATGGAGTCATGCCACTACGCCACGGAAGTCACCCAACATTTAGAGGCTGCAGGGATAGACTTTATACGAAAACGTAATAACGCCCCAAATGTTCCCCAAGCTCGCGGTATTGAAACGTTTTGGTCTTTATGCAAACGAGAATATAAAAACAAACAGAAAAACCCAAATCGTTAGCTGCATTTAAACTTCGATGGACTAGATTGGCTAAAATTGTGGCAACTGGATCAGGAAAAGCTGTAATAAGGCGAGCAGCAATAAAACTTAGAAAAATTGGCTATAAAGGCATTGCACAAGCAAATATAATATAAAATAGCTAATATGATTATATTCTTAATTGGACTTAATGTAAATGTTAGCACTTTTATTATATTTTTTCATTCAATATTTTTATTTGAATCTTGTCTCTTTACTTATGGGACAGCCCAGTACAATAATATTATTATGTTTTCTGTGGCCTCATGTTTTGTTGTGCAGTAGACTACGGACCATCAATTAGACATCGACCTTCGTGGCGTGGCGTCTACTGAGGGTTGGATTTTTTATGCAACTATTATTACTGCTAATATATTATGCAACAGGTTCATAGTCAGAGCCATTTAGACACGAGTGCTAGTTTGAGCAAGCGTGAGTGTCTAAATGGCTTTTCATGATCAGTTGCATACATAACTTTATCTACACACATATCATGAGTCCTCTATAATGCGTTCAGAAACCGTAGAAAATGACCAGCATTGCAGCACGACGACGACTTCTCGCCGCCAGCCACCACCAGGAGGTCCAGCAGTAAAGTAATAGTCATTACGACATCGAATTCGATATTGACTTCGGTGTTTCGAATTTGAAAACCAACGTAATTTACAATCATAGTGAAATAAAACGGTACACTCACGTATATAAGTCGAGTTCAGTCCGACATGTATAAATAATAATCTGTCATTTTTTTTACAATAAAAAAGAACAATTTAACTTAATTTAAACGTCAGCTCGGTATGTTTGTCTATGATTAAAAAAAACAGTCAAATTCGTGACAGGTATGGGTATGATATATGCCTTCGGCTTCTGAACCCATCTTAGAGTACTTATAATATGTGTGTATATAAAGTAATGTATGCAACTCCACATAATTAGGCCTTATTATGTAGCAGTTGCATAAACTACTATTTTATACACATTATCATTAATATCATTGCACACTCCTTGTTATGTTACGTACTTAGTTGCTTAAAATGCTTTTTAATTCATTGATTCTCTTTTTTTTATTTTAGGTTGATTTTTTTTCAGCTTCTGTTACAGCATGGTGTGCCTTCCCACCCCCATAGAAATTATTTATTTCGACTTGCAGGATCTGCAGGATCAGTTCAATAGATACCAAGAAAAAGTTAAACAAGATTATTGATGATCCCAACAAATGATTATATTTACCTACTGTCAATATGTTGGTTAAAAAAACGATTTCGTTTCGTAACTCATACGTCACTTTATGGCACATACATAAGTCGTTAACGAGTTAAAATACCATGCAGTAAACTACAAACTATAATGACTAGTAGTTTTTTCTACAATACCACCATGGTGTGATAACGATAACGATTTTACGTCAATTGCTTCAATAAACATTACTATCGGAGTTCATAGAAAAAATGTTTTTACTGGATTTTTATCTGGTCATATCAATATTGTTCTAACCTACAATGGCGAATGATAAAGCTGGTATCATGAATCGTATCTTATTCGATTTTCCACATTATATTTCCACAATGTTATTTGGTGGTATTTAAAGTGATTTTCCTAATTGAATTTATTGTATAGGACTGTTGCCTAGTTTTCTCTAAAGCACCTTTGGTTTGTTTGTGAAACATTGAGTGCTAGTTGTTTGAATTTCCTCTTCGAACCTGCAACGTCGTGGTAAACAAACTGTGACTACGCTCTGACGCAAGTTGTTTTGCGAGTTCACTGGGGGGGGACTTCGTCCTTATGTTTTGCAAGAGTAAAGAGGGCACCTTTCTATACTCGTACCGATCATGTCTGAGTTGAGTTGTTAACGTTAAGTATGATAAATCATTTTAACAAATTGAATATATTATATCGTCAAACTGTTTGCTATTATTCTTGTAATTAAATGGAAGCAGTTAGACATTTTATATGAACCGACATAATATGTATTTTTTAAAACCTATTAAACGAATAATAAAAATGTTAAATTATGCTCTATGTGCAATTGGTACACTTAGGTACCGTCAAGTGCAAAAATATGTATCGACTGAATCCACCACAACAACATTACCACAACTGTAATTCGTCGATATAAGTGCCATGGGACATATTTTTGAGTAAGTGGTATGTACTCATATTTTTGAACTTGACTGCACGCAACATTATCTATAGTCTGTCAAAAATCATGGACGAAAATGATTTTAGAAAAGAAAGGCAGACATCAATTTCTGTTTTGACAAGTAGGTACATTTACGCCTGCGATTGGTGAAACATCACACAGGATGTTTTTTCAAACGCCTGCTTATCGGCAATTGTGTTTTGTTATCTAGCTACGTAGCGTGCTTGTGCAATGGAAAGTCCAACCGCCGCCTCTATTTGTTTATTATTTATGGACTCGGCACTTGCGCATTCATCATCACTTTAAATATTTTTTTGTTTCACTAGCCCGTTGTAATGTCCCACTACTGTTCAAATGCCTCTCCTTTTGATCTCCACAACTCCCGGTCTATCGAAATGTCAATGTTATGTGCGAAATTTAGTTTGTAATTACACGGCCTCAAGCTTCGTAGTCAGGTTCCCTAACCACTTAGGTTCCAGTCGTCAAATGATCACGCATGTGACGCATGCTACAAGCACAGCAGTTGGAACAAAATAATCCACAGATAATTATGAAAAAAGGGTAAATATAATTATGTAGGTATTGGAGCAGTAATCACTGATCATCAATGCAATACTGGATTGACAACTTTAGATTTGCCTGCCACCGGCCTTAGGTGCCGTTACAAAAATATCTGTATTAGGTATTTATTTCGCTTATTTTTACTACCAAACTCGATTACGCGTTCTATAAAAGAACAAAACAGGAAACCACACTTGTTAGTACGGTTTTCCAAACATAAATAAAAAAGAAGGCTGACTAAACAATATTGCTCAGCAGTGGGACAGATCTGGCTAATAATAAAACAAAATAAACTAAACAGTACATACAATTAACTACATTAAATAACATTTGAATGTAAATATCCTATTGGGGCTTCCCGACTTTCTATACCGTTTCGATACCTCCCCAGTCACTAGGGCCTAGTGCAATGCAACGCCAGTGCTATTAACATTTGCAGTGGGGAAAAGTACCTACCTATTATTGGGTAGTCGCTAGCAATAGTAGTTTATGCAACTGCTACATAATGAGGGTCCTTAAAACAGTCGGCGACATGCGGTAATGCTGGTAATTTTCTACGGTTTCTGAACGCATTAGAGAGGACTTCTGATATGTGCGCAGATAAAAATATGTGTGCGTCTGTGTTCCCAGAAAACTAAAAAAAAAAATTAAGTCTAGGGTGAATGGGCATGTAACTACTACACATCTTCGCTTACCATCAGGCGTAATTGTGGGTAAACGCAAGCCTCCTATATTGTATAAAAACTACAACCAAACTGCTCCTTTGAAACTTATATGCAACAGCAGTCATAATGTATCTGGACAAATTCTTGGTGCGACCATAAATCTGGTAAAATGTTTCCTTATTCCTATTCTACCTAACCAAAAGGGTGTGATCGACGGGCGAGCTTTGCCGCTGTCGCACAGATTTACCGCGGCCCTCTCACGAGACCGCCGTTTTGCCGTGTCCACGGGTAAGTTTTACCGGCGAGCCCAGTAAGAGGGAGGGGTACTTAACTCTAACAAACGAAGAATGGTTCACGCACACCCCCCACATTTAGTTTTTTTTTTCAATATTTTATTCCACCACTATCGGCTTGATTAATGTGTATATCCATGCCAAATAAAATTACAGCTTTCTAGTAGCACGAGTCTCTGAGCTAAGCCATGGACAGACGTACGGACGGGATGGACATGACGAAACCATAAACCTGTGTTGTTGATTGTGGAACCCTAAAACGAATTCGAACGAAACGAAAAGTTTCCATCAATCACTTTCCTATAAGAAGTAAATTTTATCCTACAAGGGAATATCGTTGTCACGTCAGCTTTGTTTAAAAAAGTAAACATCGGTTTCTTTGATTTTTGCTCTTCTTAACAACGAGTCAGCATTTTAATTTCTCTCAGTCAATATACCTAATATGTTTGTTGTTGTTGTTGTCTTTGATGACTTAGGTTAGCCTCGACTTCGAGTACTCGGTAATGCGTCACCGGAGTTCCCCTGGCACATAATAGTATTGCTGACTAATGTTTACTGTATTATTTTTAAACCAACAATGTACAATATTGTGATCGCTCTCACAGGGAAAAATAAACTATATTTTCAACACACTTGCTCGTAAATTGAATCTTATTGCATAGTATTAAAGTTCATAATACACGCTTGTTTTTTTGCTTTATAATTACCGCACTCGTGTTTTTACATTATATATTTTTTTAAATCTCAGCAAAGTCTTTTCCCGCCTAAAAGCAATGATGAACAAATTATTGTGCATAAAAATCTGTGCGGCAAATGTATGTTTCCATGCATCACCTCCGCCTCCACTGCTACACGAATCAACACATGCCACACAGACCCAACTATCACCACCACCACCACTAAACTACACGCTGACACGTTTCGGCACTCTCCACGAGGCCATTATCAAAGCTAAACACTACAACAACCGCTCACCATGCCACCATTACCACTACTCACACATGACAACCATGTACTCAATTTAAAAACCAAAGTACCCACTAATATTTTATAAATTCCAAACTACCCTTTTATGTAAATTTCAAACTACCCTTTTTTATGTAAATTCCAAACTACCCTTTTTAATTTTAAATAACAACAGGTACCTTTTTATTTTTAACCGAGTACGGTAAAAAGAGACGTTATGTTCTCGTTACTATTAAGACGCATTATTAAAATTAGAGCCAAGTCGTAACAAAGGCGAAGAAACCAAATTAACTTGCTCATTAATAATAGTCCCCATGTTGTTGTACCTAATTATTTCTAATTGTTCTAAAACCGAAAGCCGCAAACCCTTATCACAATAATGTAATATTTCGTACGTGTCTGAGTCTAACTAGGGTTAATGAGAACATAACGTCTCTTTTTAATGACTGTATTAAATATCGGTCTAATTTAATTTTATAGGTCACAAATCACAAATAACGCGTCTTTTCGAAAAAAAAAACCGGACAAGTGCTAGTCGGCTCGCGCACGAGGATTCCGTAGAAAGATTTTAACGTTTTTCCCTAGTGTTTTAAGAAGCCCAGCGTTAGCAGAGCCCTGCTCCTAAGCAAAATGTACGCAGTGTGGGGTCAACTTATATTGGCTGCTAAATCTACAGACAGACAAAAATTTAAGATTTCGAGACTTTTGAGAGTGGTTGTGCTATAAGAGCTACTTTCATACCAAGTTTCAAATTTCTAGGACAACGGACAACTGGAAGTACCCCTTAGGTTTCAGGGTACGGCAATTCGTATGGAAACAACCATTTTAATGATTGTCTTATTATTATTCTTATCTTACTGTCTTACAATTATCTTTTGATTGCATTGACTTAGAAGTTTGATTTTTTTAACAGCTTCAAGGGACGGCAGGCACGTATTTGATATTAATTTCACGCGTTCTAGAGAAAAAGGGTCTTGACAGACAGACAGACAGACAACAAAATTATCCTATAGGTACATAGGTCAAACTTTTAACACCCCTCTTTTTTCGTCGAGGGTTAAAAATGATGACACTCGCTGCGCTGTAGGACGGTGCGGGTGAACTTTGGTGCACCATTCTTTTTAACCGACTTCAAAAAGGAGGAGGTTCTACGTTCCACTGTATATATATATATATTTTTTATTTTTATGTATGTACATCGATTACTCAATCAATTGTTGACCGATTTTCAAAATTCTTTTTTTATTCGAAAGGGTATACTCCTGAGGTGGTCCCATTGTCACCAAGTCATGATCTGATTATGGGATCCCAGGGAAATCGAGGGCAACCCTCAAATTTTATAGGCACGTATTATGTGTTTCATATATTTTCTAAAGCCATTCAAGTAAGTATTTGCGTCTGGTAGTCATCAACTCATGTTGATGAGCTGATGATGGAAGGTACAACTCCTTAACGGTTAAGAGTTGGAGGATAATTCTGAAAATGTTAAATCAACGTAAAATTGTGAAATAAAAATCTTTTAACAAAAAAGTAAAACCGCCTTCAAAAAAAACCTTAGAAAAAGGACGTAAAATAATCCTCTAAAATAATAATAAATAAAACAAAATAAAATGCATTTATTTCGGACAACAGAAACTAAAGCCTATAGTTTTATGGCCTAGCACTAACTAGCAGAAATATGAAGTCGGTGCTTGATTCAAAGAATATTCCGCTCGCACCGCACCGACTTCATATTTCTGCTAGTTAGTGCTAGGCCATAAAACTTTAGGCTTTAGTTTCTTTTGTCCAAAATAAATGCATTTTATTTTGTTTTATTTATTATTATTTTACGTTTTTTTTCTAAGGTTTTTTTTACTACTAACGTGGAGTAATATTTCGATTGCAACTTATGTATTATAAATGTGTAAATATTACCAATTACAGTTACTCCGAATATTGAAACTAGTCCGGTATTGTTCTTTATTAAACATAAATATAGTAATTGTAGTGACGTGAACGTATTATGCGTGAAACAACTGCGTAGACTCGTTTAGTGGTGTAATAAATTGCTACGATAAATTGTCATTATTTATTTTAATTATTTAATGGTTCACAGCCGTAACTTACATCAGAATTCGAACCATTTGACACGTCATATGGATTCATCACCTGTTTCAGTAACCGAAATAATGTGAATGGCGAAAACTTCGAACCAAAACGTTCGGGCGTTCAGTCAGATATGATAATACTGATATGGTATTTTAGCAAATGTTGCTGTATGTTGAGCATGTTTTAAGTATTCACATTTTTAAATCGACAAAATTGGATTGAGTGTCACCTCCGTGGTCGGATCATACTGAGAGCAGTCACCCGCACCATCCTACAGCGCAGCGAGTGTAGTAATCCGCCTGATTTCAAATTGCATGTTATTTTAAAAATATGTATACATATTCTTTAAGCATCGTCTAGCATGGATATAAATACTGCGTTAGCTCTTATTTAGTACTTACCTTTCCCTAACGTCACAAACATTTTAGTACGGTACTGGTTTTACATAACATAAAAATCCACAACATCCATATGATAAAATTAAAAATATAGATATATCAATTGTAGGAAATCCCAAAATAATCTATGTTCTGTATTACCGTTTGATGATATCCGCAGTAGAACTAAAGTTACGGACATAGCACGAAGAATTGCGAAACTTAAGTGGCAGTGGGCGGGGCACATTGCTCGCAGAACTGACGGCCGATGGGGTCGGAAGGTTCTCGAATGGCGTCCACGGACCGGGAGACGAGCTGTCGGTAGGCCTCCAACAGGATGCGGGACCGCGGTGGATGCGGAAAGCACAAGACCGGTCTGAGTGGAGAGCCTTGGGGGAGGCCTATGTCCAGCAGTGGACGTCTTTCGGCTGACATGATGATGATGATGATGATTACCGTTTAAGTAATTTACAGCAAATAATTTGTTTCAATATTTTGCGCATATTATGCAGTGGAATGAAATAAATTCCAATGTCCGAGATTTGTTCAAATTGGTTTGAACAACAGCAGATAATTGAAAGAAAAATACTTTTCGAATGAATGTTACGCCGTAGGTAGGTTAGGTAATATGAAATTCCGCACTACAATGCTACATTAGCATTAGATGAGCCTGTCCCTGTGCCTGTGCCTGTGTGAACTCAGCTTCGCCTCGTTTCATAAAAACACACTCGTGTTTTAAGGACCCTCATTATGTAGCAGTTGCATAAACTACTATTACGTGTCAAAGGATGTTTTCAAAAATACTATGTAGAGATAGCAAAGTTTTATTCCTACAAAGATCCATTTCATTGTGTATAATGTGACTCCAGTCACAATGTCTATTAGAATTTCTTTAATACTTTATTATTTATTGCAGGGATGCTTTTTCGTTTCGCTGTATCACATTTACCGTTGTCTATATTGTTAACCCGCTCCAGACGTCTAGACCGAAACAGCAGTTAAGTCTAGACGGGCTACGACCCTGTCATCGCCAGCCACGAGCAATTGGATTGCTATTTCCCTTCAACTAATTTGGTTGTATCTGGTAGCTTTTAATACGGTGCATAAAAAGATATATATATTTATTTACATCTTTTTACAATTATTTCCTTTAGATATTTCACAACGATAGCTTGCTTTGTACCTTCAACATATATGATATATATAAGCATATTCGATAAAAGTCAACTTATCTTAAAGACGCTTTTTAAACCACGACATCAAATGCATTATTAAATTTATCGAATCCATTGTAAGTCGTTTATTTTTAGTCTCATAAGTAGGAAGTTCCGGGTTCCCCCTTGTGCTTCTGTCTTATTCAAAACAGCCCGGAATAACTACCAATAATACCTACTTATAAGCACGCTATGTCAATGAACTTGCCGGGCCACAGTCCACGACTATGGGCGTCGCATTTTAATTAGTAGTTTTGATCATGTGATCCTTGACCCTTTACCCATGTGTTGCTTTAAACTTCATTTAAGTCCCACTTTTTCTCGAGAAGTTTTGTTCTCGTTCTCTGAATTTTCAGTTTTGTGTATCCAGTCCAGGAAAGTACCTAACCTACCAATAAATACATTTCTCACTAAACTTACACCAACGTTATGTTGTTTATCATTTTTGTTGATGATATTGACTACCTATTGTAATGAATGATTCACCTTGAATTTATGACGTTAATTGGGACATTGTTTCAGGAATTGTAATCGATGATAAATAAAGTGATATCAGTGTAGGCAGGTATCGAATCAAAAATCGGTTCATCAATTTCTTTAACATAACATTGTGAAATAAAAATAGGAAGAAAATTCCGACCGCACCGTAGTGACTTCATATTTGTGCTAGGCCCTAAAAGTGATGGCATTAGGTAATTATTTAATGTCTTTTTTTTGAAGGCGGTGTTTCTTTTTTGTTAATAGATTTTCCGTTCAGAATACTTTTAATGTTAGCTGCAATTATGCGGTGCCAGCGTAGTCCGGATACTATTCTATTAAATTAATGAACATTTTGTTGACAAAGAGATGATGTAAATTGATGATGTGAGATGCCCTCTGTCTGTATCCATGAGTTGCGAGATTTCTGAGTAACCAGTAGGTACGTCATCTTTTGTTATTCAATGAAAATCTTTGTTGTATTTGTTTGCTGCATGAAAATCATCTAATAGCTTATAATACGGTTTCTTACCAATGGTAAAATATTATCACAGAACACGTTTACCTTTCCGCTGTCTGGGCACTCTGGATAACTGTAATTTGGAAAGTCAAAGTAGAATCATTGACAGATCTTCACATATTATTCAATTCGTTTTGGTTTGGTAATCATCTTTGAATAATCACATGCCTATTGTCTGCCGGTTAGCAAGGTTAGTTAGCTCACACAACAGGATCGAGCTGAACGTATTCGCAATGTCATTAAGCAGTCACATTGTGTTGTGTTCGGATCAACTAGCTGGTCCAGCAGCAATGATTGTAAGGCATAAAAGGATGCGAAACTACGGAAGTTCTTCGTCCTCGATTTTGTCACACATTTTAACCACTATTTAATATGACTGACAAAGTAATCGCTACAGTAGAGCGAAAATATTATTTGCTATAATTTATAGCCTATATAAAGAATTTTCAATCAAGTTTTATAACGACTTCTATTTAAAGTTAAATCACTTATCGCTTGCAATTCATAGCCGGATGTGTAATTTTTAGCGGTATTCAGTAACTTAAAAGTTCGTAGTCATTAAATTTGTCAGCTAGTTAGCCTGTGTGCGAGTGCCGCTCGTTACCGGTGCTCAACAAGGCGTTTCTTGTAATAAGAATAGTTCCAACGGTGTGATGCTGATGACCCTTCGCTGTTGGATGGCTGCTTCGTTAGTTCCGCACTATTGCGGTGTAACAGTCATTCCGGTTGCTTGCCTCCGCTCTGCTCGAGTGATGTAAAATATTTTCATGATATCGTGCTATGATACTATAAAATTAAGACACAAGTAGAGTAAACAGGCACGAGTCAGATATTCAGCGTTAATCAAAATTTTAAGCAAGGTATTTTCGGAGATAGGACAAGGGCCGGAGGGGATGGTCATTTACGTTTATTTTTAGGGTTCCTTGCCTCAAAAATACTTCTAATATTTATTCTTTTAATATTTTTCTATTTCTGTTTGTATTTCTAAAAGGAAAACCGGACAAGTGCTAATCGGACTCGCGCACGAGGGTTCCGTACAAAGATTTTAACGCTTTTCCTCGTTGTTTTTAGTTGTCCAGTGTTAGCAGAGCCCTAAGCCAAATGTACGCAGTGTGGGGTCATCTAAAAATTTTAGATTTTGAGAATTTTCTGTGTGGTTGTGCTATTAGAGCTACCTTCATACCAAATTTCAAGTTTCTAGGACAACTGGAAGCACCCTTTAGGTTTTCAGGGAACGGCAATTTGTATGGAAACAACCATTTGTATCTTTCGATTGCGTTGACTTAGAGGTTTGATTTTTACAGACAGAGAGACAGACAGACGGACAACAAAGTGATCCTGTAAGGGTTCCGTTTTATCCTTTTCCTTTTGAGGTAAAGGTCTCCCTCTTAACGAACAGGCATATATACAGCTTAAGTCAAATTGGGATTCTGTAAAATAACATGAAGATTTTGTCACGAGTTGCTGTGCTGGCTGAAACGAAATCCATAATTCCTTATTGTTCTCCAGTGAATCGTAATTGGTTTAGGCTTTAACTGTCTTGACTGCGAGTGCTGTTTGACACATTTAGGCAGAATAGAAGGACGTTCTAGTTACAAGCTCGTGGCTTCCGGGCTCAGTCGGATTGCTTCAGCGTACGCGCTTCAGTTGCGTGGGAATCAAGCGGTGTTCTCACGTCACAATGTAGGCGGAACTACGGTGTTCACTGTGACATTTTGACAGTTTCTACTCTGTGTAAACAAGGACTCATTGTACCTACTCTCACGTCTATGGAACAATTTCAACTGTTACAATTTCCCAAATAGACAAGATGAAAGTGTGATCGTACTCTATTTTTTAAACAAGTTGTAAATTCATATCATAATCATCGTTTATCACAATCATAACACATAGGTTTGCGTCTTGGATTGTTGTTTTATTATTTTTCCACAAAACATTATCACTATCGTTATGCGTTACGTAACATTAATGTATGTACATTATTATAGAGACAATAATGTGTGCCTTGGTACTTGCGTCGGCGCCGCCAAGGTCGGGGTCAATGAACCTATTTCCGTCTTTCAGCGGAGGCGCCTACCTGCCAGTGCCCTCAGCTTGTGGAAAACACTTACCTACCCATCCTAGCATCATTCTGTCGACGCGCAAGCCTTTTAATAGGTCTTTTTATTGGCCGGTTAAAAATGTTCAACTTCAAATAGTGTAAACAACCGGCAAGATGTAAACATGAAAACGCTGAATATAGTAAACTCTTAATGAAATCGGTGCGTCAGAAAAAGCTTTCCATACGAATATGAAGGAACCTGATTAAGTATTTTTTAAGTAGCAGTTTTCTATCCTATGAAGAAATGGATGGATGGACGCCTGCAAGAGTAAAGTAGGTTCACGGAGTAGATTAGACTGTAACAAGGCGCAGCGTCTCAGCGGCGCCTTGCGACAGAGCGTGTAAATTTCCACATTGTAATTGTTACAATACGTCGGTCGTCGACAGACTCTGGCTGGAACGCTGTCAATATTTGCTTTTGCTGACGTCTTTCGACCGACGCGCAGTTGTGTCGTGGACTGAGTACGGTAGGCTCGGAGTGAGGCTACCTTGTACTTGGGGGTTGTGACTCAATCTTATCTCAATCTTATCTCAAAACTTTTCAGCCTGTAACTTATTCATTTCAAACAATATCTTTTGTTTTTACACTCTGGGTGTATGCATTATTAGGCCATTGCTGAAAGTGAGTCACCAAATACAAAAAAAAAATATTTTAATTTTATTACACATGCCGCGAATCATTTAAAACTGTTGGTTAACAGTAACAGGCGTACAAAGGCGAACTTATCCCTAAATTTAGAAATATGCAAGTTTACCGGAGTATGTTTACAAGTTTTGCTCTAAGAGTACTTATATTATTTTCAATGAATTGAATTGTCTTTGAGCAATTTTCTCATAACTAAACACTTAGTTACTTATCAACTTTGTACATTTGAATTAACTTCGCTGATATTTCTTAATTGGTTGTTTTTGTAATGCAACAGATAGTGGGTACTTTATGTAAATGCAGAAGGATAAAAACAAGTTCTGAAACATTTTGGCGTCATTAAGAGACCGATGTGCTCTGTCTGCGATAATAAGTCGCAAAACAAGGTTAATTTAGCCAAAAATGTTGAAAGACGTATAAATAAGTATACTTATCTGAATGAATATTTACGGTGAATTTTTTTCCGTTTCAAAGGTGCTGGTGCCGTAACTAGTTTAACTTGTAGTGCAGATAATGTTATTAAATATTATTCTCACTGTCAATCAATTCAAATTCAAATTCGAATTATTTATTTCACACATAATTTTAGGTACAATAAGGTCTTAAAAAATAACATTCGTATCACCAAAATCTACCCTAAACACATGGCATGTGAAATTATGAATGCACATACCATCGCGAATAAGTATGAAAATGTTTATTTCCAGTTAAGACAACTAATTCGATGTCTTTTTCTTTTGCCAAATTATGACATACTAATGGATACTAAACTTATCACAGGAAACATAAGCCTAAAAATAAAATTGCGGGAAATCTGAAGCCCTGGTTTAAAATAATTATAGACTATCAACTAAATTTAAATTAGTTTACTTTATAAAATATAACTAGTTTAACTCCTGACAAACACAAATTCGTTCACTATTTAGTTTGTTGTTCGTTCGATGCACAGATTGATGTCATGAGCATGTGTCAGTTTGGTCATGATGTCTGCCTAGGTACAACATATTATTATACTTAGTAGAGGATCCGAATTAGGAACGACCTTCACTCATCTGTTTAATGGATGAAAAGTATTTTGTATCAAACCCAACGTTTCTAATTCAAATGTTAGACTATTATACCGCGCATTGTAATTCTAATTATCTGTACGAGTATGTAAGGACTTCCTAGTTATAATAGCGATTTTTTCAACACTTCCTGCAGATGTTCACGCTGTGCTAAGTGAATCATTTATTGATGAAGTCGATTTGAGAGTGGTATGATTAACATTATACATAAGTACAGTTTTTTCTTCTCGATAAACTTCGTTAGTTAAAATAACGTTTAAAGCTAACCAGATCCTGATATAATTAGCGTCAAAATAAGCTATTTATCAATTTTTGTACTTTATCTATCACTAGCATTTCTAATTTGATTTTAAAGCGACAACCAATTGATTCCTGACCCACCATAAAATGTTTTCGCAGTAAATGTCATAGTGAGATCGCATTGCTTGACATGGTAAATCGCTATGACCTTTACTGTGAAAACGTTCTATGGTGTGGGTAAGTACCTAATCGAATTGTTCGACTGCAGGTACAAAATTTCAAGCTACTTATTTCAAACTCTGACTAGATTGTACGCCAGTAAAAGCATGTGAAAGTTTCAATTGCAAATAGTCATATAGCAATACTTACTGAATATTATATTGGTTCGGTATAATAGCTATTTGTGCAGACATGGTCACTGGATTAGTTGCGAACCGTGTCGGTGAGTGACCGTCGCTGGTTACTGACATTGATCGCAAAAACTCTTCCTTCTTTACAAACAACACGTCGTTTATTAAGGTCACGACACAAAAAATCATGTTTGATAGTATTTTTTATGAAGCCGTCATTAGGAGGTTGAAGACCGCATTAAGGATACGTTTTTAT
This sequence comes from Clepsis dumicolana, assembly GCA_963691665.1. Classification (NCBI taxonomy): domain Eukaryota; kingdom Metazoa; phylum Arthropoda; class Insecta; order Lepidoptera; family Tortricidae; genus Clepsis; species Clepsis dumicolana. The sequence continues at coordinate 8,427,411 of OY829517.1, read as the reverse complement.
GAGGACTGAAAATGTGTCTTTGACGATATTAATCGAGAACGGTGTGATTTAAAAGTACTATTTATAACGTGTTGTGTTTTGTATCCATATAAATCAAGCTGCGTTTAACGTGTATGTCACCAACGCTGCCGTACGTTGTTCATTCATGTAAATCTAACGAAATTATTCAGTTTTTAGCTGTTACTGAACTGAACGGAGGAGCAATATCTTAGCCATTATTTAGATAATATAAAACATGCAATCTTCATGAAATAAATAAGATGGCCCCTTTTTAACAGGGCATGGCATTAAGTGGCTTTGTTATTTATTTAAGTAGGTAAACCATTATTTGAGAATTTTATTCATTTTGCCTGCAGTTGTCTGTTTTTCTTTCGAACACAGTATAAACCCATCTGGCGCTTTATAGCGTTTAGAACACTACCTACATTAATTGCTTGTCCTGGTGTATGTCGATGACACTATTCTCGCCATGGTTGGCTGCTTTCAAATTTATGACTTCGAAGCACGTGAGGTGTCTACACCTACCTTAACGCGTGTGCCACGTGTCCCTACTTAGCGCCATTAATTACCCCCGCGTTCTCACCACGATGATATATAATGGCTTCAATTTGACAAATTGAATTCTATTTAGTATAATGTTCACGGGGAAATTTATAGGTAACGTAAACACATTCTGTTCTCGATATGTTTCATTTGAACTTTCCTCAACCTCGTACGTGGAGGATTAATCACATGTTTACAGTGAATGTGACAGTTTACGCTCTCGCTCTATTCGTATGTGTGCTATGTATATGTTTGGTAGGTATGTGGTTGTAAGAAGCGGAGCATTTCCTGTGTTTGTGTCGGAGCAGAGTCCGGCGGAATATTCTTGGAGTTGTTTGCCTCGAGCGTTGCACCGTGTTTACTGTTGACGACGCGCGCAAACGCACAACCCGTGTCCACGAAACGTACTTTATTACTCGATATGCCTTATGCCACCTGGCGCTTTTAAAAATAAAATGATTCGCCATAATATATAAAATGCTCTTTGAAAACAGTAAGGAGTCCTTAATGGAAACATTTGTTATTTTGGAAGTTAAACTGGTGACTCATGTAGGAATGAGTGCAGTTGATTAGTATGATTTGCTAAAACTAGAAAATGATGTCAGTTTGTCATAGTCATAGCGTAGTGGTCATGCTTGTAAAATAGGGGCGTGTTGTTTGTATGAATAGTTTGTGGCAAAATAAAGCTACGTAAACATTACACTGTCAACAAATATCTATGTATGTAGGTATGTATATCTCTTCGTCCCACATAAAACAGGTAATAGGACAAAAGCAAATGTACAAAGGCGAACATACATATACATATTGCATGTTTAAAGACGTCGCTTAGGTATCTAAGTAAAAGCCGCGGATTGATGCTACATATAAAGTCCGCCTCTCTGACACGGCGGCGATTATCGTTACGGGCAGATCGTTTTGTGGAGATAATCTAACCGTGTGGCGGTTGAAGCGTTCAGATATACTTGTCTTGTTGTTTCAAATCAACGCAACCGATCAGAATGGCTAGCATGCTTGCCATTTTGTCGTTCGTAACTCAGTGCTCACTTTTCCTTCTTATTAGTCAGTAGTCACTGAGGAAATAACCACTTGAGCGACAAAACCATACGTAGTCACTAGAGCTACCCGTCCTGTTCCTGCAAGTTGGCTGTTATTGAAATGGTTACCATGATGATTGTGCTGTGTAGCGGATTTTGGAGGCACAGTCGGAACAATTCAGACAGCCTAGCGCAGCACACTATCGTTAATGGCGCATATAAAGCATCTCTATAAAACTCACTCAATAGTGCTCTTACTGGGTAATATTATTGTTTTTTGTCGGCCACAACTTTCTTAGTGTGCTAGTCCCACAGGACGTTGCATCCGTATGCGCGGGCGCAGCCACTGGCGTTCCGGTCGGTACATGTAGGTATGTTGTTGTCGCATTGAACTAGTTTATTATTAATTAATTAGATACCACTCGTTATCACAAGATCTCACGAGATTTATGCATTTTGAAAAATAATAACTTAACTTTAAAAAATATATATACTTAACGAGCTTTTTTGCTGAATGTACCTTTGGTTGTCTGTACGTGTATTGTTATTCAATTTACATATCCATACCAAATTTCAAGTCCATGCCATTAACCGTTGAAGAGTTTTTTTCTGTGAAGATGATCTTGGCCGCTCCACCAGAATTTCACTACCAAACCTCTATGGCATTATCACCGAAGCGAAGTTAGGTACATAAGTATGCAAAATTCCAGCTATATAGAACTTTGGGAAGCGGGTCAAATTTAACTAGCAAGATTTGACCCGACCATAACATAACATTACAACATTATTTATATACTCGTACATAGAAACATTGCAAGTTAAATAAAAGCTTGTAAAAAAATAGATACTAATATTACTAATCTTATATATTTTTATGCCAAGTTCTATCAGGGCGGTCCAACTCCACGTTTAGGTAAGATTTTACAAATACGCGGCGAGTCCTATCCATAGGACTAAATTCAAAGGGCCGCCTCGCGCCCAGCCAGTCGCGTGCCGGCCGGGTCGCATGGTCGCATGTCGGATGTTGCTTATTCACGCGCCGCGCGCATCGCATTGTCCGTGGAGTGTGAATTATGACAATTGAAATTGCGAAATTTCACGTCAACCTATACGTAATTTAATTAAGTAGGTAGGTACGTACGAGGGCTGTTTGATAAGTACCCGTTTTCTAAATATATTAATATCACTGGCCGCAAATAAGTATACCACCTTTTTAAGCCATTTTTCAGAGGCGGGAAAATTAAAAAAAAAATGGCATTCTTTTGTTTTTTTTCTCATTTGACAACGATTCAGTGAAGGCGTGAACTTAAAATTGTTAAAATGGAGAAATAACAGTATCGGTCTGTAATTAGATTCTTATTTTTGGAAGGAAAAACATGTGATGAAATAAAAGTAAGAATGCAAGCGGTTTACCATGAATGTGCTCCTTCTATGACAACCGTCAGATATTGGTATAACGAGTTTAAGCGGGGGAGAACAACCGTCTTTGATGAGGATCGCCCAGGCCGGCCAGTTGAGGTGACTACAGACGATATGGTTAAGAAAATTGAAAATATCGTTTTAGCCGACCGCCGAATTAAACTTCAAGAAATCGTTGATGCTGTAAACGTTTCAATCGAGAGGGTACAACACATATTAGAAGAAAAATTGGGTATGAAGAAAGTATCGGCGAGGTGGGTGCCGCGTTTACTCACGGAGGAGCAAAAACGGAACCGACTGACTACTTCGGAGCAGTGTCGTTTCGTGACCGTGGACGAAACGTGGGTCCACCACTACACCCCGGAAATGAAAGAGCAGTCGAAGCAGTGGATTTTACCGGGTGAACCTGCTCCAAAGAAAGCAAAAACCGTCCCATCGGCTGGAAAGGTCATGGCGACCGTTTTTTGGGATTCGCAGGGTATTATACATATTGACTATTTAGAAAAGGGAAAAACAATAACAGGGCAGTATTATGCCAATTTATTGGATGAATTTGACGCCGTGTTAAAGGACAAACGACCCCATTTAAAAAAGAAAAAAGTACTGTTTCATCACGACAACGCCCCGGCTCATTCGTCCAGAGTTGTGACGGCTAAATTAGCACAGTTACGCTACGAACTATTGTCTCACCCCCGAATCCTCGAGATTTGGCTCCATGCGATTTCTTTTTGTTTCCCAACCTAAAAAAATGGCTCGGTGGCAAGCGATTTGGATCAAATGACGAAGTCATTGCCGCCACAGATGCCTATTTTAATGACTTTCCATAATCATACTTTTTGGATGGTTTATTGAAGCTTGAGTATAGGTGGAACAAATGTATACAGTTAAAAGGTGACTACGTAGAAAAATAAATGCATATATACAAAAAAAAAAGTTTTTTTTTCCATAAACGGGTACTTATCAAACAGCCCTCGTACTTACCAAAGATTCACTTTTGTTATTTTTATTTATGTTACAATTATTAATAATTAGGTATTACAAGATTTTGTTTTAATTTGCAATGTTTGTACATTATGTAGGTCTGTCGTGTATGTATACTCAGAGGCAAAACTATTTGCCCACCGTTTTTTCCTTGATTAATGTAAAATCTGTAACCTATCAAATAAATAATACTTTTACAATAAATAATAAAAATAGGGTGGACTATATATTGTCCCGCTGAGTAGGTATAGTAGCTATGTATGTTCGGGTCAAATCTTGCAAGAAAAAAATCTTGTTTGTGTCGCGTCGTATCAAGTCGTACGCCATTTGTTTACAAAATTAGATTAATAGGCATATAACCTTGTACCATTATGTATTCTGTGACAAAACTTATTAAATATTCAGATTAATTATTTTTAAAAGAAGACAACCCTAACGTAGTCAGAAGAGATAAGAGATACACGATAGAAAGAGAGACAACTTGTAGGTGAATATAACCGTAGGCAATTAGCGCTGTGCGACCTGAATTGCGCTTTATTGTGTCGTAGCAAGAGTCGCTGTTTATTTAAATGGTTTTGCGGAGTCCGACTTCTGTACTTGTACTATTATGTATTCTGTGGTTCTATCCGAATGTGTGACTCCGTTCATGCGTGATTCGCAAGAGGTAAAAATTTAAACATTTTACACATGCTTTAACTCAATGCCATTCAAAATCAAAAGATATTTGTATAACTAATTGGTTTAATAAGAACAATTATTAACTAAAGTTAATTCACTGCAACTGAATAAAGTTCTTAGTGAAAACAAAATAGTGATGTGACATGTGACTTATTAAGAAATACAGGTAAGTCATTAAGTTCAGTCGAATAATTTATATTTAATTTTCTTTTAATGGTGGTTTTACCAACCTCAAAATTGACCCTTGTGGGATCACTTTCTTGTCCGTCTGTCTGTCGGTCTGTCTGTCAAGTCAAGACCCCTTTTCCCTGGAACGCGTGGAGGTAGCATGCTGAAATTAATATCAAAATGATCAGCTAAAATATAATACATTATATTTACCCAATAATAAGATATTATTTAAAATATTTAGTTTATTTATTAATTAACTCATTATTTACCTACGCGAACGGAGTCCAGCACTTTTAAAATAAATGTGGAATCATTATTTCACAAAATGACATTTGGCTCTTAGGCCAGTCAACGAAAAGGTATAGAGGGAAACGCATTGAACACACTTTTGGACTTCGTAACTTTGTTTGGACTAGTTAGGAGGTGAACATATCAAAAGTGCCCGCTCGTACGTAGTCCTAGAGCCGGGGGGAGGGGAGGCTTCGAAGGTCCAAGTTTTCGGTTTCTAGCTTATATCTCTGAAACTATGCGTCCTCGCGACATTACCACTACATACAAAAGAAAGCTGATTAAATTTGCTACAAGTTTTACTCGGTCAAGTACCTATATATACCTATGAAACAATACCGCGATTGACTGACTTGCTGAGTGACTGACTGACAGACTATGCACAGCCTAAACCATTGGACCTAGAGAATTGAAGTTTGACACACATATACCTTATGTATCAACAACAAACACATTATTTTCATAATAACTGACTAGCGGCTGACTAGCTAATTTTTCAGATATATTGCTTGATCTTTGATGCTCTGCTACTTTCGTGCTTGCGGTTGATGAGAAATCCGTCAAAGACTAGAACATCTCCTTCCGTCTCTTCGTGATAAAGTGGATGTAGCGGGCGGGGACTTTTGATATATTCAATTTCAGCTCTTCAGCTGTTCTGCTTATATAGCATTTTGCAGGAAATGTTAGCTGCTATTATTACCTACTTGCACGCCTAATTTGAAATCTTAATTAATTATAGTTATGGAGATAGAGCCACTTTTATTCTAAATTGTAAATCCCACTTATTCCCTATCCCGTGGGAATTTCGAAAAATCCCTTCTTGGTCCACCTCTATGACAGATAAGGTATATGTGTGCCAAATTTCCAGTCTCTAGGTCCAATGGTTTAGGCTGTGCGTTGTCTGTCAGTCAGTCATTCAGCAAGTCAGTCAATCACGGTATTGTTTTATAGGTATAGATAACGTTAAACTTGACTGAGTAAAACTTGTAGATTTAATCAGCTTTCTTTTGTGTATAGTGGACATGGCGCTAGGACGTATAGTTTCCGAGATATAAGCGAAAAACCGAATACTTGGACCTTCGAACTCTTCGAAGCGCCCCCTCCCCCGGCTCAAGGGGTACGAGCGGGGACTTTTGATATGGTCACCTCCTAACTAGTCCAAACAAAGTTATGAAGTCCAAAATTTTGTTCCAAGAATTTCCCTCTATACATTTGTTAGCGCATTCATTGCCGGGCCTATCTGTCATAACATTCTGTTGCAGTGAATTAATTGTTCGACTTATATACACTCACCGGCGCAATTAATCACTCATCTTATTTCTCCTGATTAATATTATTACTGTTATTTAATCAATTAATACCTTTACAGTTAAAATAGGGTGGGCGATCAATTGTGTCGGCGACTATAGTTTTGAATGTATTGATTTTACTAAAAACTAACACATTTGTAAACTTGATTGTTTTTATAAACGACAGTGACAATCACAGCTGTGTGGTAATATGTTTAAAAACAATCATAAAGTGTAGGTACTTTTGTTATGATAATAAATAACACTGGCAGTCTGTATCACTCGAGTACAAGATGTTCTGCCTGCTTTAGTAAGACTGTAGGACGCATGATCTGAGAGCGTTATACGACTTCGTATTCGACTTAAGCACGTTACGACGTATTATATTAATTTAAATAAGTAAACTTATGTTTGAATGTTTTGAGTGAAGCGAAGAGGAAAGACGTTGGAAGAACTGAATTATTTAAATAGTACTTACCTACAAAGAATTATCCTGTCTAAAATAGTCTAAATCGATCCAAACATAATGTACATTTGATTTGAATTTTAACCATTTTGTAACAGTTACTAACCTGTATGTCTTAAAAAAAAATTTAATCGACTTTTACTTGTACCAATTTTAATATGTTTTAATATAGATTCCTATAACCATTTTTAATATTAAGCCTCATTCAATCTACAATCATATGTCATGACTACGGAACCCTATGGTACGCTTGGGCAAAGCTGCACTTATTATGATATTTTTGTGGAGTGATACATTGTCATATTATTAATTAAAACGTGAAATAAATTTGTAACCAGTACAATATTAGTCTTTACTAACTTTAGTAACCTTTCCAAAGTTTATCGTACGTGTACATTGGTTATGGCATTTATTTCATTTGTTGGCTGAACGACAGTTACCTACAGATGCACAAGGAAAACTATTTGCTATAGGTTTTTTCACAGAAAAATCGTTTTAGTTGTTTTGCAATTCGGTATGAGTCGTTCGCAAATAGATAGGCATTTAGAAGCGCTCACCGGCTGGTCGCACAATCGTTGCTTTTGCAAGCATGACTGAGTTGTTTACACTGACGGAATTCGAGGAATGGACTAGGCTTGTGTACTATTCATAGCCAATGATGAGCTATGTGATGGATGTATGACGCGACCTCGCCGTCGCCGACGACGCCGCTGCATGCCGCCTTGGCTCCTCGCCCGGCGCAGTCACGAGGGCACGCTCACATCTATCCATCTATGTTTGTTTATGCAAGGCGCCATTATTATGTTGTACCTACCTACACGGTGTTTCTCCGTGAGACGAGAGCGTCATCTCTACGCACCGGCACACTACGGTGATGATATTTCTTGCGAAATAAACGAGCTATTGTCATTACATTACTGAATGATAAAATATTAAATTAGAAATGAAAATATCCCCGACCAGAAAAACTCCAAAAAGTAAAACTTGAAATGTGTATTCGCCGTTTAATTTTATTGATTTGATTAACCGCTGTTATGTTTTATTACATAATATTTACTTTAATATATTGACTTCAAAAATAAATAAATATCACGGGACAATTGACACCAATTGACCTAGTCCCAAACAAGGCAAAGCCTGTACTATGGGTACTAGACAACGGATAAACATACTTATATAGATAAATACATACTTATATACATATTAAACATCCAAGACCCGAGAACAAGCATTCGTATTCATCATACAAACATATGCCCCTATCGGGGATCGAAGCCGGGACCTCAAGCTTCAGGGTTTCTAACCACTAGGCTTTCTGGTCGTCCAGGAGCAAAAAGGAGGAGAGTTCTCAGTTTTACTGTTTTTAGGGTTCCATACCTCAAAAGGAAAAACGGAACCCTTATAGGATCACTTTGTTGTCCGTCTGTATGTCTGTCAAGACCCTTTTTCTCCGGAACGCGTGGCGGTAGCATGCTGAAATTAATATCTAATACTCAAGCCTGCGGTTCCTTGAAGCTGTGAAAAAATCAACCTTCTAAGTCAACGCAATCAAAAGATACAGTCATTAAAAAATCTATTTCCATACAAATTGCCGATTTCCAAAAACCTAAAGGGTACTTCCAGCTGTCCTAGAAACTTGAAATTTGGTATGAAGGTAGCTCTTATAGCACAACCACTCCAAAAAGTCTCAAAATCTTAAAATTTTATGTCTCAAAATCTTAAAATTTTATGTCTCAAAATCTTAAAATTTTATGATTTCACAGACCAATATAAGTTGACCCCACACTGCGTACATTTTGCTTAGGAGCAGGGCTTTGCTAACGCTGGACTTTTTAAAACACTGGGGCGTTAAAATCTTTCTACGGAACCCTCGTGCGCGAGTCCGACTCGCACGCACTTGGCCGGTTTTTTTTTGTATTTTTGTTACGCGATTACTCCGCCAGTTTATGAATAGATTTTGATGATTCTTTTTCTGTTTGAAAGTTTAAATACTCACAGGAATTAAATTGTATTAAAATTGGTTCAGTGGTTTTTTAAACATAAAATTATGAAATGAAAAATCTTTTAACAAAAGTAAAGTTGAAAAACCCCCGGCATTGTCATTTCAAAGTTCAATATTTCAAAAACGGGCGAACCGATTATTATGAAACTAATCTAAAAATCATCTTGATTAAATTAGCTTTCGATTAAAAAAAAACCGAATCGAAAATGTGGCATCATAGCTCCCAAACGGATGGACGTACCGTTTGGGAGCTATGATGCCATAGACAGATACACAGATACACAAGTCAAACTTATAACACCCCTCTTTTTCGTCGGGGGTTAAAAAGTAAAACCGCATTCAAAACAAAAATGTAACCTACCTACAAAATAATCCTCTAAAGCCATCACTGTTATGGCCTAGCACAAATATAAAGGCGATGGCTTTAGAGATTATTTTATTTTATTTTCTTATAGCTCATATAATAGGGTATAATAATAATTCTTTATTTCATTCAAACTTAGGTGGTAATTAATTACATGATGGCCGAGACTTCCTATTATGTACCTATTGATTTATTTGAACGGTTTAACTTGTTTGTTAAAAGATTTTTTATTTAAATTGTCATCTTCGACGTGACGTTTGGATTTAAATATAAATAAGTAGCTATATACAGGTTAAAGGGCCAACCAGCGCGTGTTATATTATATATTTTTTGCGTTGGGGCATTTGGGGGTTAAAAGTGTCAGTCGCGATAGAAATACAGCTATCGTAATATAATATTTATCTGGTAATATATAAAACCATATACCTATATACCTATATGGATTTGGTGCCTGAGAAGAGCTATTGATGTAGCTGTATGATTAACAACTTATTTAAACAATTGATAGATGACGTGGGCTGATGTTTTTCACGTAGATATTTTTTTACGGTCTGTCGTCATCGCCGTTTCTCATGACTGTCAGAAGTCAGATGACTATTATTTATAGGTTCTGGTCAAAAACGGCCCGTGGTGGTGCGGCGGCCGCACGGCCGCACCACTTTGGTCGCATGTGGTGCCGACGCCTACGCCACTAGTGATTCATTCGTTTGGCTGCGCAACGGTAAACATTACCCTAATTACATTACACAGTTGCAGATCGACCTCAGTTTATACTAGATGTTTTGACATTTATTACTGGACTGCACCCGTATACATATTATCGCAAATCTGGTTCACGAATAACAAAAGTTTAAATGTGTTGTTGTTGAGTAACATAATATGCTTTCCTACATAGGTACCTGCATTAGTTACATTACAAATATCAAATCGGTAATATATGGAAGTTTTTTTTATACGACAACGAAAGCAAACGAGCAAGTGGGTCACCTGATGGTAAGTGATCATAGACACTCGCAGCCCCGGGGGGGTTGCAGATGCATTGCCGACCTAGAGAGCTACTACGTACTAAGAGATGAAATGCCTCTTAGTACGTAAATACTTCACCTCACTTGGTTTTTTTTTTTACTAATACTGTACTCAAGATTCACGCAAAGAATAATTATTATACCTACTTAAGTATCATGATCTCTTAAAATTAATGAGTATCGTCAATTAATTACATTCGGTCTCAGTCCCAGTGTAAAGATATAAGATATAAAAGATGCGTGTTTGTTTAAAAAACAAGATGAGGTCGCTGGCTCGCCGGATGCAAATTGACTTGGAGATAACGCGTGACCTACGTAAAAGGACGAGTTCGAGTTGTCGGCGTTGTTTGTTTGCGTGTTATTTCTGCGTGCGTTTCGTTGTCGGCGCCGCATTTAGCCGCAACATGAGCCGGCGGCGTGCCCATGCGCCGACGTAGCGCCGCCGCGGTGCAACGCGCCAACAATAGAGCGCAGACACTAATTATTTATACCAATTACTCTTTTTCTAAATTCCTTCAGGTTACACTGTACACGATTATTGGTTGACTGCGTTTGATGCGTTTATTCTCGGCGCAGCGTTTAAGACTTGTTATGGTGCAAGTCTAGTACACTTATCTGAAATGAACAGATTATAGCTATTTATAAGGCCAGACTTTTTAATATCAGCTACGAAAAAATATTTACCGTTGGTATATAGAGTTCGTATTACAAAAACAGTTTGTCCTGGCGCCTCAAAAGCCTTGTATTGTTATACATTTACCATGGCGCCCCGAAAGACTGTAAAACCGTAACAACGTAAAGCCATTGTTAACGTGTCAAGTTGCATTATTTTGAAAGCGTCGCCGGCGGCGCGACTCAATGGGAATATAAATAAAACTCCGAAAAGCGCCGCACCGCCCCGCTGGTCCCCTTCTTATTCCGCGAAACGGCAGACCTGCCGAGCTGCCATCGGCCCAGCTCACGCCCCCGATAAACAAGCTCGTTAATTTGTTTATTGCCTATATATACATCATGCCATGCATGGATTTGCTTCATTCAGTGTCTTCTTCTGTTGCTAAGATGGGAAATCGATTTTAATAATTATTAATAGACGACTTCCTCTTGCATCAAAGCGAATGAACATTACACAAGCGTAAAACCGCCAACAGTCATGACTAAATAATGTATGTATCTACTACTTGCTGGCTTTATTCCTACTAGCTGTACTCCAGTCATTCAATCAATCTTTTATTAGGCAATCTTTCATCTATTTATCTTTTGACTCGATTAGTATAATACTGTTTATTAACCGACTTCAAAAAAGGAGAAGGTTCTCAATTCGTCGGAATCTTTTTTTTTCTCAAGGAATTAAGTATGAAAGTTACAGTAATTCCCGTAAAATCTTAAAATAAATTTTGTTCTGGGATAGTGGACGCATACTAGGTTATTAACTCGAAACCTTAGCCATTTTGCCAAGGCATCTTTACTTTTCAACCAACTTCAAAAAAAGGAGGAGGTTCGCAATTCGTCGGAATGTTTTTTTTTATGTATGTTCCCCGATTACTCAAAGACGGCGGGGCCAATTTCGAAAACTCTTTTTTTATTTCAAAGGGTATTCTTTCTAGTGATCCCATTGTCACCAAGTCAGGGTCTGATGATGGGATCCTAGGGAAATCGATGGCAACCCTCAAATTTATTGCCATGACCACATTATAAATAACTGTATAGGTAAGTATTCCGCTATTATTAAATAACATAATTAACTGGACAGCGTTTTCCGCAAAGCTAACCATGCAAGGCGGGAAAAAACCAAGCTAAATAGGAAATTGGCATCCTCTCTGATTTACGGTACAACTACGCTGCACAACTGGTTACTATGAGACAACGTCGACGTAGCTCCGAGGAGCGCCCAGTGGAGACAAACCCAACATATCAAAGATCATAAAACATCGGCCGTATGAGTCGGAGTTGCGCACAGAGTGTTCCGTACAATTGTGTGGGTATGTAAATAGTTCGTCTATCACGAGTATCTAGTCTCGAAGATTTTTTCTGCTTTTCCAGAGTGTTTTAAATTGATCAATGTTAACAGAGTTTAGTAATCTGTGACAGAGTCCTTAGCAAACTGTACGCAGTGTGGGGTCATTTTACATCGGTAGTTGACATAGACAAACATAAATAAGTTTATCAACTACTAGCTTATGCCCGCGGCTTTGCCCCCGTGAAATATTTCATAATGGGCTAGATCCCTATACCGTGGGAATTTCGAAAAATCCCTTCTTAGTGCACCTCTAGGATACGCAAGGTATATGTTTGCCAAATTTCAAGTCTCTAGGTCCAGTGGTTTAGGATGTGCGTTTTGTCTGTCAGTCAGTCAGTCACGGTACTGTTTTATAGGTACAGTTGTTTTATAGGTCGTTGTAAAACCTGCTTAAAATATGTTATATCTGTGATAGTTTTCCTTTTAAATTCACTATTTCCGTACTTTCTACTTCTATAATATAAAAAATCTGTCAATTATTAAGGTCAAAAATATGGTAAGTAACTGAGTACACGCTGATATCAAGCTCTATGGTACGGTTAAAAATAAAAAAAAACTGTTAGGTGGAGAGGGAAGGGAAGTTTGATTTGATTTTGCAAAAATTGTGTAATTGATTATCGAGTTCGTTTCGGTTCGTTAAAACAAATTCAAAACGTGCGATGAAAATTAAAATGGAGAAATTTTATATAATAATGGCGCAAACAGTGACGCAAAGTTTGCTGCCGGAAAAGTCCAAAAAACTTGATAACAAAATATTATAAAAAATCATGAAATGGTGACTTGAAAAAAGTGTTACATCTTTTTCAGAAAGTAATTTTTAAATATATTTCTTACTTGTTGTTGCCCGCGAGTAGAATTTGTTGCTATACCGCGGAAACTACGTAAGTATAAGTTCTAAGTACTTAACAAAAATGTCCATTATCTCAAGCGATGCGGTAGTCTCGTCATATATTTTTTATAAATGTATATTTAATTTCTGCAATAAAGTCGTTAAAAAAAACCTTAGAAAAAAAACCATAAAATAATCTTCAAAAGCCATGAGTTTCATGGTCTAGCAGAAATATGAAGTCGGTGCAATGCGAGCGGAATATTCTTTGAATGAAGCACCTACTTCATATTTCTGCTAGGCCGTGAAACTCATGGCTTTTGAGAATTATTTTATGTTTTTTTTTCTAAGGTTTTTTTGGAAGGCGGTTTTACTTTTTGTTAAAAGATTTTTTATTTCACAATTTTAGGTTACCTTAATATTTTAAGAATTATTCTCCAACTCCTAACCGTTAAGGAGTTGTACCTTCTATCATCACGAGATGGTGACTACCATACGCAAGTACTTGAATAGCTTTGGATAACATATGAAACTCATGATACGTGCCTATAAAATTTGAGGGTTGCCCTCGATTTCCCTGGGATCCCATCATCAGATCCTGACTTGGTGACAATGGGACCAACTAGAAAGTATACTCTTTCAAACAAAAAAATAATTTTTGAAATCGGTAAAGCCGTCTTCGAGTAATCGGGGAACATACATAAAGAAAAATATTCCGACGAATTGAGAACCTCCTCCTTTTTTTTAAGTCGGTTAAAAAGTAATGTATGCAACGTTACATAACTGGTCATTATACACTCGTGTTCGGGCTCGTTTTATAAACATACACACTCATCTATAATGACCTTGGTTATGTTACTGTTGAATAAAATACTATAATCAAATTTTCGAATATAGTTATCATGAGGATGACGTGATTGACAATGACATGACAAATGTCATGTGGAAGTTTTGCCAGCCAAATATTGCTGAACGCAATATTCGGTGCATTATTATGATAAACACGGGACTTAATCACGCTATAATAAATATGTTATTTAAATACCTTGACGTTTCGTGTGGTCTTTGTCATGGTTATTTCGGTGTATTCAAGAGCAATTTTTCTGTTATCTTGAACAAACCCACTCCCAGTGACATCGACATCAGTACTGTTACTACAATTTATAATAGAAACTTGTATCTTTATTTTGACGTTATTCTGTGGTACATTGTGATTGCTGATTGTGAACAATTGTTAGGACAAAAACAAAATTATGTAAAACCAAAATAGTTTTGCTGATTGGTAACCCAAACACAAATTATAAAGACGATGAAGCCAAAAGCGGAAACCATTATATTATTGTTTAACATAATAATAAATGTATAACCGATCGGAACAAAGTTATCGTAACTTCCTGTCATTACTATTGTTGTTGTTTGTTATTTAATTTCTACACTATTTCATATTTACATGTCAATTTAATTTTTACGTTTGTACTCAACTACTCACATGCTTTTATTTAATTCATTTGATATTTTCCCTAAATAACTTGCACGTTTCGCAAAAGTTGCTTGGTTAGTTGTGTAATCGATCTTTACAGGGTCAATCCATACATCAAATGTTTAAATGTTTTGAAATTTTAATGATAATGATAATATATTTATTTGCATAGAATATGGTTACATAATATGAATGTTATACAATTTGATGTCCAGGCATATTCAGCTGCGCATGCAACGTACAAATATACAATACAGGTTTATTCTTATAGCCTAATATTAGGTACATGTAATGTCAAACTTAGTAATATAAAAACAAATAGATGATAATGTCAACAGTAAAATTATTATTATGTATCAGAATTTAGAAATTCATTCACCGAGTAAAAGCAGTGTTCCATAACATACTTGTCAATATTTATTGCAATAGATTCGTCTTCTTTCACTTTAACCTGATCCGGTAGTTTATTAAAAAGCTTCATAGACATATAGTACGCATTTTTCTTAAACACATTAAGATTTGGTTTTGGCAGCGCCAACTCATCCTTTCCCCGACATCTGGAGTAAAGCTTGGGCTTTTGTCCGGAAAAAGTCAAGGTGTCGTCTCACAAACAGACAGGCTTCTTTTATGTATAAGCAGGGTAACGGTAAGATACGTAGATTTTTAAACATTGCTTTACATGAGTCTCGATACCCTGCTCCACAAAGTATGCGAATGCATTTTTTTGTGCTTTAAATGCGCGATCGACGTCTACCGAGTTACCCCATATCAGGATACCGTATCTCAGCACCGAAGCTACATAGGCATGATATGCACAAAGTGCTGCATCCATCGACGCTACTTTTTTAATTCTAGCTAATGTAAATCCGAATTTGTCTATTCTGTTGACCATATTTTCTATGTGATTCTTCCAGTTGAGGAACTTATGTAAAGTGAAGCCTAGAAATTTTGTCGAATCTGTCTCAGTGATAGCTTGATTT
Organism: Clepsis dumicolana; assembly: GCA_963691665.1. Classification (NCBI taxonomy): domain Eukaryota; kingdom Metazoa; phylum Arthropoda; class Insecta; order Lepidoptera; family Tortricidae; genus Clepsis; species Clepsis dumicolana. Next base: position 8,411,845 of record OY829517.1, on the reverse strand, counting down.
CTATATTTAATAGAGAATTTTACGGGCTTTGCTCTATTTGTTTGGAACTGTATAAGATTCGTTTTGCTCATATTGATTTTTAAATTATTACTCTCCAGCCATTGTATTACTTGTGCTAGGGCGTTATTAATATCGGACTCGAAAAGATTCTATACTGCGACCCTGAATAGCAACAGTTGTGTCATCTGCAAAAAGGATGCTTGGATGATTAATGGAGGTAGGTGGCTCGTTTATATATGCCAAGAAAAGCAAAGGTCCTAATACGCTTCCTTGAGGGACACCGACCGTTTTACATTTGAAATGTGACCTAGACACCACTCTTTCATTTTTGACGAGAGTAGTTATTTCAGTGCACTGTTGTCGGTTTTCAAGATAACTTTTAATCCATTATTTGGCATTACCCCTTATACCATAGTGATCTAGTATCCTTAATAGTTTCTTGTGGCAAACAAAATCGAAAGCCTTGCTCATATCTAGGAATAGCACTGCAATCGGGATCTTATTATTAATACTTTCAGTAATAATTCTTATTATAGAAAAACAAGCTAACGACGTGGAGCTATTTTTCCTGAACCCATATTGATTTTTTGATAATATGTTAAATTTAGAAAAATAGCAATTTATTTTGTCGTTCAGAACCTTTTCGAACACTTTTGCAAACACTGAAATCAGCGTAACGGGTCTGTAATTATCCAAGGAGAATTCGCAGCCCTTCTTAAATAGCGGCTTAACTATCGACAACTTTAATCTGTCAGAAAATTGGCCTTTCTCCATGGACAAATTTATAATATATGTTAACCGCGAAATTAGAAATTTAGCACACATTTTTATGAGACTAGTGCCAATCTCGTCATAGCCCGTTGAGTTAGTGTTCTTTAAGTTTCGTATAATCTTCAGTGTGACATCTTCTGAGATAGGTGCAAGATATATGCTGTTTATTAAACCACTACTGTTGAATTCATGACACTTATTCTGTGGAACGGAGTTGTCAGTACTTTTCATGTCTATAAAGAAATCATTAAATTCATTACAAATGTCAGGTGGCTTATCGTACACTACGTTACCTTTTATTATTTGTTTTAGTTTATTGCATCTGTTACTTGATCTTACGTTATTTTTTATTACCTCCCAAGTGGCCCTACATTTATTTTTCGACTTGTGTATGAAGTTATTATTATTTATACGTTGAGCAGCAAGCATACATTTTTTTAACGTTCGGCTATAAAGTTTATAATTTTCGTAGTTTTCTTTTTTGTTAGTGGTCTTAGAACGTTGATAATAAAGCTGTCTCATAATTTAACAGCTTTTTTTTTAAAACCTTTCGTTATCCATCTATTTTTTACTGTTTGTTTGTAAAACAGTTTTGGTTGATGCGTCGCGTGTGCAACGCAGGGTTCGAAGTCCGAGTAATCATTAAGGAAATGCGTTCATTTGTGTTGCTGCAGCACCTCCGAAACAATAGGCCTGACGTCACCCAATAACTACGAAAAATAAACTACGAAATAACATATGAAGTAGGTATCTATTTGAATGCCATTAACGTAACGACACTTAATCTACAAACTCAAAACCTCTGCTCATCTGTGAGTACTTAGTGCATAATTTCGAGACATCCTAGTACTAGTTTGCGGTGGCAAACATATATATTTTTTGTGCTCATTTTATCCTTTGAGCCTCTTTCCTGAATTTTGTTTCATTTTGAGTCATTTTCCTTGTTATGACAGCGACTGCTCCAACCGCTGCAATGGAACTTAAGTCATTGGCATTGCCTCTATGACTTCATATTAGTTTTATTTCTTTTATACCTTCTTCTATGGTAGCTAAAATTAGTTAATGTAATAAATTGCCAAAATGCTTTACCTAGTGAACCTAAGCATGCCAGGGAGGTCCATCTGTTAAATAATCAATATTATTTAAAAATGTGTATATTTCAATGGAAAGCTTCTCCTGCAATACTCACATTATATAGGTCACCAACTCAATAAATGAGGTAGTTCGTCTACGCGCCAGAGCTGTCTCGTGTCCTAACGCGCCTGTATCGCCTCTCTCTGAGCTAAGGTCGAGTCCCGGAGTCCTGGATGGTTGCGAATGTTCAACCTGTGCCGAAAAAGGTAATTCGTGCTAACCCTGCCAATTGTAGACCCATTGCAATCACCTCCGTTCTCTGCAAGATTATGGAGCGTGTATTGAACAACCGCCTCAGCGACCGTCAATATGGTTTTCGTCACGGTAGAATCACTGGTGACCTTCTAGTGTATGCAACGCACTTATGGGGTGCGGCCATAGAGAGAAACACGGAGAGGCTCTTGCCGTCTCTCTAGACGTCTCGAAGGCTTTTGATAGGGTTTAGCAAGATGGGCTTCTAGCCAAACGGGATTCTTACGGGATTCCTGCTGGCTTGTGCACCTGGATAGCGGACTTCCTGCGGGGTAGGTCCATTAAGGTTGTGATCGATGGCTGTTCGTCCGACATTATGGACATTGACGCCGGTGTTCCTCAGGGGTCAGTGGTTTCTGCCACTCTATTCCTGCTGCACATTAACGACCTATTGATATATTGCAGTATTTTTGGGTACGCCGACGATAGCACACTGTCGGAATTACATTTGTTCGGTGCACGGGCTAGTAGCTCTGAGACCAATACTCTTAGAGGAGCTATGATAGGCAATATAAACCAAACCCTCCAGGCAGTGTCCGAATGGGGCGAAACCAATTTGGTCTGTTTTAATGCCTCCACAACATAGGCGCATTTATTTTCCGCAAAACGGAGTCCTTTAAACCTGACTAACTTTCCGGGGTATGCCTGTGCCCATATCCGATAAATAAATAAATATCGTACTTAAATGATAATGATTAGTTTTTATTATATAACGCATGATTTTATTGTTTTATTATTTATTTTAATTGTTTTAATGATATTTCTTAGCACTTAAATGATAAATTGATAATGATTATTTTAACAATGTATTGTTTAATTTTGTCAATAACGTTTTATTTTTACTTGACTTTAATTTACTATACCTGCCTAATGAATTTTTGATTTTAGTATGTTTGGATTTTTTATGTAATATGAATGTTGACACTTGAATGTAATGTGATGCCCATAATTTACTTGTCCATCGCATTAGGTACCTGTATTGTGTAATGATAGATTTAAGTTATTTGAGTATAAATAAATAAATAATCATGAGACAATTGACACCAATTGACCTACTTAGTTTCAAACCAGGCTAAGCCTGTACTATGGGTACTAGACAACGAATAAACATACTTATATATAGATATACGTACGTACATACTTATACATATTAAACATCCAAGACCCGAGAACAAACATTCGCATTCATCATACGAATATCGGGTGTGTCTAACAAACATATTCGATGATAGTGGTTGTATAGACATTAATTCCTGTGTTTTTTCTGAAAGGAGTCAAAATCAAATTGAAAAAACGCAGCTCTTCGTTGCAGACTGTAATTCTTGTTCTACAATTTCGATAATATTTATTTCCAAATATTTAAAGAAATTGTTATCGTTCTAAAAAAAATATTTGTATGTTCGAGAGGTACATTGAAATACGCTTCTTTTGATACCAATTTTACGTCTGTATCTGTTATGGATAAAAAGGACCCCGCTAGACGCTAGAGTTTTATCAAATGTACCTTAATTATAACACGTGATGCGAAAGGTACATTGAAAGAGCTTTCATTTGATACTACTTTCAAGTCTCTAGGCCTTGAAACAACAAGGGGGCCTGCTGGCTCTATGGCGACTTCAAAGGCTATTTTTACCGTTACGGTGAAGATACATTAAAAAAGATTATGCATTTCGCGAGGTACATTGAAATCCACTGGCATTAATTTCATCTTTGTAGCTCAGGGAGCCCCGCTAGGTATAGACACACGATCAAAGTGCCACACGACTATCGACCCCAGGACCCCGACAGAGGATCGAACCCGGGACCTCAAGCTTCGTAGTCATGTAGGTATTTTTTCTATGCTTACCTATTTATGTTTTTTTCTATTTGCAAAATACTTGTGTAAGCATCATCTAAAACTTTTAGCATGAAACTACCGTGAGATTCAACCATAGCGAAATAAACGCATCATTCACGTCCGTCAGTCGCCAATATTCCGAAACAATTGCGTTGGCCTATACTCGATTGACATACGTGAGTGATTCGTTTATTTCACTATTATCATCTAGAACTATTCCCAAGTCCATAGCATTATAGTAATTCCTGAGATAACCAGCTGCGACGGACAGACATATACATATACAGACTGAGTCACACCATAAGGGTTACCCTAAAAATTATAAGTTTGTGTGTCAGCCACAGACGATGCCACATGGAGTCTCGTTGTTCAGACGAATTATAAATAGATGTCTTCTAAAGTTTCTAATGTGCGTAGCTTGTGTACTATTAAGTCGAAATGTTAGTGGTGTCGGTGTCAGTGTAGTATTATCCATTCACAAGCAATTCACGCGGCGGTCACAAGCACAGTCGTTATCTTCCAATTTTTAATAGTGTTTATTCAAGCCACTTGATAATTTAGTACCGACTACTTTCTGAACTCATTGATAAACGTTCGTTTGAACTGAACTCAAATAAGTATAATCTTCTTACTTATAGAAGATGTAAATTGGCGGTTAGTATGGTTTTTTTGGGTTTTGTATTTTAACAAATTTTATGTACACACATATCCTAAGTCATCTATTATGCGTTCAGAAACCGTAGGTAATCTAATGACCATCATTACAACAGTCAATTTTCGTCCTTAAAAACCAATACAATTTTATAAAAAATCGGTACGATTGTCTATGATAAAAAAAACCGGCCAAGAGCGAGTCGGACTCGCGCACGAGGGTTCCGTAGAAAGATTTTAACGTTTTCCCCCAGTGTTTTAAGAAGTCCAGCGTTAGCAGAGCCCTGCTCCTAAGCAAAATGTACGCAGTGTGGGGTCAACTTATATTGGTCTGTGAAATCTACAGACAGACATAAAAAATTAAGATTTTGAGAATTTTCTGAGTGGTTGTGCTATAAGAGCTACCTTCATACCAAATTTTAAGGTTCTAGGACACCTGGAAGTACCCTTTAGGTTTTCGGATTTCGGAAATTACTGTATCTTTTGATTGCATTGACTTAGATGGTTGATTTTTTCACAGCTTCAAAGGACCGCAGGCTTGAGTATTTGGTATTAATTTCAGCATGCTACCTCCACGCGTTTCAGAGAAAAAGGGTCTTGGCAGACAGACAGACAGACGGACAACAAAGTGATCCTATAAGGGTTCAGTTTTTTCCTTTTGAGGTACGGAACCCTAAAAACAGCCAAATTAGTGACAGCTTTATTTATTATGCCTTCGGCTTCTGAACCCATCTTAGAGTACATATAATATGTGTGTACATAGATAAAGTAATGTATGCAACTCTACATAATTAGGCCTTAAAACACTTATGTGATCCTATTATGAAACTCTGCTTTTAAGGACCCTCATTATGTAACAGTTGCATAACTAAATAAAAATAAATAAATAAATATCGTGGGACAATTGACACCAATTGACCTAGTCCCAAATTAAGCAGAGCTTGTGTTCATAGTAAAATAAACGGATCACTCACGTATGTCAGTCGAGTATAGCTCGACATGTTTCGGACCCGGGACCTCAAGCTTCGTAGTCAGGTTCTCTAACCACTAGGCCATCCGGTCAACAAACTACTATTGTTGCAATTGCTATCATGATCTCAATTGGAACATCTTTTTGTATTTTTTTCCCAATTTTTTATTTTTTCGGTTTTCCCGTGAATATCAATTAAGGTTTTTAATAAACTCACTGAAACATGAATACACAGAGAAACCAGAAAAATACCAACCAATAGTATTTTTCTGGTTTTTCTGAATACCAATTCTGGTGCACGCGACCCGGATTGTCGAGGATCCGGGTTCGATTCCCGGGGTTGGTATTTTTCTGGTTTTTCTGTGTATTCATGTTTCAGTAAGTTTATTAAAAAACTTAATTGCAATTGCTATCGATCAATGTTATCCGCCTTTGGGTAGGTACGAGTATGATATTGAAATGCATCAGGTTTCGAGTAATCTCCAGAGGCCCGAGTACAAATATTCGAATCCTGCTTAACGTAGGTAATCGAATAGTACCTAACTTTATCTAGAAATTTGTATGACGTTTGGATTGGAACAACGAGCGCCCGCTCGTGAGCGTATTTGGAACTAAAATTTAGTATGAAGTTTCTCTATTCCGATACGATAACGTTACGTTACGCAGGATTCGAATATGATACTCAAAGTCAGAGGGGTTTCTCTGCGGGACAGAATCAGAAATGATGATATCCGCAGTAGAACTAAAGTTACCGACATAGCCCGAAGAATTGCGAAACTTAAGTGGCAGTGGGCGGGGCACATTGCTCGCAGAACTGATGGCCGATGGGGTCAGAAGGTTCTCGAATGGCGTCCACGGACCAGGAGACGAGCTGTCGGTAGGCCTCCAACAAGATGGAGCGACGACCTAGTAAAGATTGCGGGACCGCGGTGGATGCGGAAAGCACAAGACCGGTCTGAGCGGAGAGCCTTGGGGAAGGCCTATGTCCAGCAGTGGACGTCTTTCGGCTGACATGATGATGATGATGATGACTCAGAGCCAGATTGGTGTAATACTGGATTGGTATCACCACCAAAAATGCACAATTTATTTATCAAAATCACGTTTCGTGCTCCAAATATATCTAAGAGTTTATCAGATATTTATTCAATTATGTATTTAGAAAGACTTTCTTTATCGGCATACCCAATCTTAATTTAATCACGTAGAGCTACACTGGCTACACACAACTTACTCGCAATCTGGGCACGTGCCGCGCAGAACGCGCAGTTGCGGTGTGGGAAGGTGACGCCGACGACCCTCCTGCACGCGCCGCACGAGCTAACGTCTTTGTTTTTACGGCGATAACGGAAAATTTTCATTTATTTTTCGTGCAAACTAATATTGTTTCTGCCGCTGTACGGCGATAAGAAGGTAATGGAATGGCGTAGAGTGCACCGTAGCGTACTCCACGTGTAAATGTACTTGCATGGCTTTTTAACGCCATCTTCCATTTCAAATGAAATAATACGAAGGAGCGACGTTACTTACGCAACCATCATGATAAGCTGAAAGAAAACTTGTGACGAACATCTTATACCCTTCAGCGCAGCGTGTGTAAAATGTGGCAAAGGCTAAACAAAACACTTTGGCATAATGCACTTTTCCCGTACTTTAACACTGCTCATTCTGAATAGGTAACCTTTAGGATATTTGCTCCAAGCAACGTTTCCGTTGGTTTCCGTAGAGAGTGATGCTCTCTTATCAGCTGTAGGTACACGTATTTAAGGTGCCAAACATTTACAACTTTTACTATAATAGTTACACGATGCTGTTTACTCCACTGCTCCATACTCACGAGTTTACGTGAGCACTAATTCAAACCCAATAATGATGTGGCTTTGTACCAATTATTTTTGAATACTCATGCATGTGGGTTGTTATTGGAAATCAAAGCGATTGTATTAATCTTAATAGAACCTAGTGGGTGACCCGCATGGGGTTAGTTGACGGAACTAACCATTGTATTTTACGGTATAATGATATTTCATTACACAGTTTTCATAGTGTACCTATTCGTTATTTCTAAATGAAACATATCAATGTTGACAATATAATTATAAATCTCTGCTCTGTTGGCGGCTGTCCATATTTAGGAAATAATATTTGTACATTTCCACGGTTGATTCATATGCTGTGTTTAAATATTTACTATTTAGCCGAAAATTTTACATTTCACTTAGATATATTTATAACGCTAAAAGGTCATTTAATACATTTTGTACAGTTTATCAAACGGTTTTATTTTGTCGAAATGGGGGTACTGTGCTGTGGTTTTATACCATTAAATGCGAAGCACCCCAAAGCATTATGTTTCTATGTCACGTCGTCATATATCTCCAAGCGCAATAGGGTAAAATGGTAATTGCTTCATGCCTTGAATTTTATTACTTTATCGCACTATTATACACCCCGTTAAGATTTTTGTAAGGGTTTATAGGCATATATTATGAAGTTACCAGTGTTAATGGTAGTTTGGCAGCTAAAATTATATCGTAATCATAAATTTACATCGCTTTATCATTCACTTTATTGACTTAGGATTAATTGAAACATTAAATTGATATAAGATACGTAAATAAACAACATCGCCTGCAGCTTCCTTTTAATTGTGTGTTTGCTGCATTCTTCGCGATCTTCTGGTATCAATGACCTTTCTTTTTTTTTAATTTATTTAACTCAAAATAAGAAAATAAAAGTACAAAAACTTAGACATAAACTTCTGCCAAACTGCATAGCAGTTTGTTGGCAGAAAGTGGAGAGCTCTCACACACCATACTGCTATATATATCACCATCTTAATCTTTGCTTCCTATCTTAGAATAGTTTGTTTTCATCGTAATTATACGAGTGTTAACACTGCATTCATGTTTGTTTATCTTGTTCTGATGACGATAATGCTGATAGTGTTGCTCAATGTATTTATAAGAGTTCTTTTACTTGTTGAAAATAATAACACGATGTGAAAAATCTGGTAAATTATTTTCGGAATTAACGGTTTTGGTTTATACTTGAAATCCCGACATTGCTGGCCCGTTTTTGATCTTTGATCAACTTTCGGTAGTTCACATCCTACCCAAAAATCCTACATACCTAACATGTTCAAGTTGAGAGCATTAATGCCATGCCGCAAAGAAATTGAGCATTAGATCAGGCAAGTAGCAGGAGGCGGGATGAAATTAAATTATTTAGTGACCCAGCGCCAGGTCACGGCTCCCGCCGAAGGGCTGGTGGCCCGGCAAGGGCTAGGACGGAGGGTGACTCGCAGACGCCACGCCCCGGGCCCCGCACCCGTGAACCGACTCGTCTCAAACCCGCTGTTACGGACGGTTCGTCGTAACTTAAAAAGTCTTACTCTCCACACCGGAACACAACAGTGCAAGTGCTTAATTTACTGCGATTTAAAATATCACAACACTTGAATAGATGAAGTCGAAATTGTTGCACGAATTTTCATACCTCAAAAGGAAGGTTCCGTACCTCAAAAGGAAAAACGGATCCCTTATAAAATCACTTTGTTGCCCGTCTGTCTCTCTGTCTGTCCTTCAAGACCCTTTTTCTCTGGAACGCGTGGAAGTTAGCAACCTGAAGAAGCTGTAAAAATCAAATTTCTATAAGTAAATGCAATCAAAAGATACAGTCATTAAAAAAAAACTTTTAACAAAAAAGTAAACCCGTCTTCAAAAGAAAAAAATGTTTTCTAAATAAGCCATTTGTTTTATGGCCTAGCACAAATATGAAGTCAGTGCGGTCAGAATATTCGTTGAATGAAGCACCGACTTCATATTTGTGCTAGTTTAAGAAAAAACTACTGAACCGATTTTAATACAATTTATGTATATGACACCATCTCTTACACCCTTTCAAACAAAAAAAGAATCATCAAAATTAATTCGTAATTGTTTAAGTAATCGCGTACTTTATTTAATATTAAAATAATTATCCTCCAACTCCTTACCGTTAAGGAGTTGTACCTTCCATCACCAGTTCATCAACATGAGATAATGACTACCAGACGCATACATGAATAGCTTTAGAAAATATACGAAACACGTCATACGTGCCTATAGCCTGGGAATCCTATCAGACCCTGACTTGGTGACAATGGGACCACGTCAGGAGTAGAAGCCTTTCAAAGAAAAAAATAATCATCAAAATCCATTCATAGTTGACGGAATAATCGCATTTATAATGGATACATAATTTTTTTAGGTTTCCGAAGCCAACATGGCAAAAAGGAACCCTTATAGTTTCGTCATGTCCGTCTGTCTGTCTGTCTGTCCGCGACATAGCTCAGAGACTATTAGTACTAGAAAGCTGCAGTTTTGCATAGATATACATATTAATTAAGCCGAAAAAGTGCTGGGATAAAATCATGAAAAAAAATTTTTTTTGGAGTACCTTCCCCTACACGTAAAGTGGAGATGTTTTTTTTAATTTCTCGCCCACACCATAGTGTGGGGTGTCGTTGGATGATAATAGGTCTTTCAAAAATATTGGGGGTGCTCGGAGATCATTTTTCGATAGAGTTATTCGTGTGCGAAATATTTAACTTTGAAGTGCTCAGTTTTGTTGGAGTCAAGTGTACCCCCCTCCTCCCCCCTCCAACAAGAGAAACTGTTATATTTGGAAATATGAAAAAAATCAGAGCAGTAGCGCATATAGTGTATTTAAAAGGAATACTATCAGAGATAAGTAGGCTTTACAGGTTTGGGAGTAATAGTTGATTAACTTATTATGTTTGTCTGTGTCGGTAACCGATATAAATTGAATCCCACACTGCTTACACTTGGAGTAGGACTCTGCTAACACTAGTGTCGAATAGGTATGATGGAAATACCTTTTACCTTTAAATTAGGTGTCTATGCCAGGGCTTTTTCGTAATGGCTTAGGAACCCTATCCTGGACGTGCCCGACACGCTCTTGCCCCGTTTTTTGTAAATGGATGTTTCCATACAAATTGCCATGAAATTAAAACCAATAGGGTACCTACTTTACTTCAACTTACACAGCACAATTAATCGGATAAATTAGAAAAATGTAAATTTTTGTCCGTAAATGTCAAGACCAATATAAAATGATCCCACATTACGTACATTTTGCTTAGGAGCAGGGCTCTGCTAACACTGGACAACTTAAAATATTCTGAAGAAGTGGGAAAAATCGTCGAGACTCGATTCCCGTAATAGACGAACTATTTACATAGGTACTGTTAGTCGTGCACAGCACTCGGCTATTTGGGTAGAGTAGATGTAGCTCTAGCAACTACTTCCTGGCTGCGAGAGGACTCTTCAATAACAAACAACACTTCTTCAATGAGATTTTAGATTACTTTCATAATTTAGCGAATACACGACTTTTCATCAAAAATCACCGTCAAGGACTCGCACTTGTTTGATGTACCAAAACACTTTGCATTCATTTAAATTTGAATATCGAATTAACACCAACTTCAACAACCAGAGAGCGACCTCCTTACATAAGTAAGTACATAACCTACACTTTGACACGGAACCCTCTTTGCGCGAGTCTGACTCGCACTTTGCAGGTTTTTTTTTTATTACTAGGTAGGTAATGTTGTCTGACAGGTTAGTGGCGTTATAAATGGGCGACTAATACCGTTTGAGGCCGCGCCGTCTGCTCTCTAGACACCCTCTGGCTTTCGTCAAAGTCCCGGTCTCCCCACTCGAGACGGGCACCTGTTCTAGTAGACATAATGACTAAATCTTAAGCTCACTCCGGGTTTTTAAATGTTAAAAGTGTAGCAAGCCGAAATAAGATGAAGTACAAATCAATAGAACATTTTTGTTCACATGTAAAAGAAGTATACACGGAAGAGACATTGCGATTGTAAATAAAGAGTGTGAAGTGGGTCGTCAGTTTTGATTTGCGATGAGACAGATTTTGAAGAAAAGCTCCTAAAAGGAAAACTATCAGAGATAAGTAGGCTTTACAGGTTTGGGAGTAATAGTTGATTAACTTATTATGTTTGTCTGTGTCGGTAACCGATATAAATTTAATCCCACACTGCTTACACTTTGAGTAGGACTTTGCTAACACTGGTGTCGAATTGGTATGATGAAAATACCTTTAAATTAGGTATCTATGCCAGGGCTTTTTCGTAATTGCTTAGGAACCCTATCCTGGGCGTGTCCGACACGCTCTTGCCCGGTTTTGGTTGTCGATTACACTAATAGGCACTCGAGTCAAAAGCTCTGCCTCGCTATCCTTCCAGTTTGCCCTCCAGCAGGTTTACAAAGAAATTATTTAAATTACCGTTTTTTGGTATTTATAGTCTCCTCTCCAGTAATGTTATGATTATTATGATTATAACGGTAAAAATAAAACATAAGTAATAAGTATACACATTTAACATGAGCAAACGCAATTAATCTACTAATATTATAAATGCGACAGTTTGTGAGTGAGTGAGTGAGTATGTTTGTTATTTCTTCACGCTGAAACGGCTAGACGTATTTTCATGAAATTTGGAATGGGGATAGCTTATCTTATACCCTAGATTAAAACGTAGGCTATCTTTCATCCCGGAAAATTGTATAGTTCCCGCGGGATAGCGATAACCGAATTCTACGCTGACGAAGTCGCGGGCAACAGCTAGTTATATATAAACTCGTTTGGAAGGCAAAATTATTGTCTGAAAGGGTGTTCTCTCATGCAGAGTCGATGAACGCAGCGTCTCGTCTACCGCCGCGCCGCCGTCATCCAGACTTATCGAGCTTTACGTTTATTTTCAACTGTTGTATACCTACCTACTGGGTAATGGAATGCGAATGTCAGACGGTCGCCTACATTTATCAACTTGTCTAAGGTTACGGTTTTGAGCTCTGAGCTCTGGATTGGTTTTTAGGGTCGTAGGAGGGTCGTAGGCTTAATGATCTACAGTTTTGAAAGGGCAATTTAATTATGTTTTTATAAAGGTTACATGTGTAATAATAAGAGACAAGTAGTATGTATGTAATATAAATTGATTTGCAAAAGCAACTCAACATTATGTGAAGCAATTCTAGAGTTGTCTAGAGTGAGTCTAGATTCTCAGAGTTGAGGTCTAATTGTAATAGACAGCCTGTATCTATTCTATCAGATGGAAGAATATAGGCCGGAATATTAAGTATTATTATACATATTAGTGTTATAAACACTAGCCTACACAGCATATGGCAGTGTAGTTAGTCTGGCCTTCCATGGCCCCCCTGTCGGTGGTCGTTGCCCAATATGTTCATGCAGTGAAAAGGCGCCTGAGTCACAGTCGGCTCGTGAATGGGCGCGGGCGTGGACAATGGGTGCCTTGAGCGTGCCTGCAATCCTACTCATCTTAGGGCTCTGACACATAATCGCTGTGGCGCCGCGGCGCATTCTACTTACATATTAAAACCGTCACGCATGCTTGTCCGATCGCTCATGAATCACACTTAAAGCAACGCGTTCAAACGCCAAGGACGCAAACGAAATTTTCGGTAGCAATTTGCAATCTAAGAAAACACTTGAAATGAGTCACTTTATTTTCATTCACCGGCACAGTTATCTGATATAAGTGACATAACAGACCGAGCACATCTATCGGCTATGGGTTGGTTATATATCACTGAAAGTACATTATATATTGACTTACGACCGACTACTTGTTATCTAGACAGTTGCAATTTGTACCTAAATCAAGAAAAAAAAATTATAATTGCTAAGCAGCAGTGCTTCCACTGTTGCACGTTGTAATTACGGGTACAAGAAGCATTTCATCTTAGCTCTTTAGGTTGGCAACACATCTGCAAAACCCCCGGGGTTGTGGATGTTTATGGGCAGCGGTGATCACTTACCGTCAGGTGACCCACTTGCTCGTTTGCCTTCCTTGTCGTATAAAATAAATAAATAATATTTTTAAGTAAACCACGAGCCTTTAAAAAAAATCTGTTTATGTGATATCATGATATATGATTATGATTAGGTGCCCAGTCTCAGTATATTGTAAACCAACGAGAGCACGGGTGAATGACTGGGTGCATAACCTGAGTTAGTTCGATGACGCATCGGCGGAGAGTCCGCCGCGTTCCAGGCGTGTCCTTGGGACCAACCATAGCCATTTATAGATCTAAACTGGCTTACTTTTAACGAGATCTCGTTTTACTAGATTCAACGCAGTGTTGGTGTGTTACACACCATGACAAGTCCTTCAAAGTTGGTCTATTTTTACTAGAGCAAAAGCCTTAATCTCAATATGAGAATGCGTGTCGTCTGCTTAATCTTATATAACACCCCTTTGTGTCTGTGTATAGATCTGTCTGTGGCATCATAGCCCTTAAACGGATGGTCCGATTTCGATGCTGTTTTTTTTTTCAATCGAAAGCTAGTTTAATCGAGATGGTTCTTAGCCAAGTTTCATTAAAATCGGTTCACCCGTTTTTGAAATATTGAACTTTAAAATGACAATGTCGGGAGTTTTTGTAAGGTCGACAACTTGCGTTGACTTAGGAATTTGTTTTTTTCACAGCTTCAAGGGACAGCAAGTTTGGGTATTTGATATTAATTTCAGGATGCTACCTCCACGCGTTCCAGAGGAAAAGGGTCTTGACAGACAGACAGACAGACAGACAGACAGACAGACACACAGACCGACAGACAGACAGATGAATAAAATAAAATAAATAAATATCATGGGACAATTTACACCAATTGACCTAGTCCCAAACTAGGCAAAGCCTGTACTATAGGTACGAAACAACGGATGAACATACTTATATAGATAAATATTAAATACATACTTATATACATATTAAACATCCAAGACCCGAGAACAAACATTCGTATTCATCATACAAACATCTGCCCCGACCGGGGATCGAACCCGGGACCTCAAGCTTCATAACCAGGGTCTCTAACCACTAGGCTATCCGGTCGACAACAAAGTGGTCCTATAAGGGTTCCGTTTTTCCTTTTGAGGTGCGGAGCCCTAAAAAGAGTTCTGAGACAACACAGGAAAACTGGTCCTTTCGTTATGGGACTTATGGGTAAACTCTGAGATATGACTGACCCAGAGATATGATAATTGGATATACTTCGGTGTGTCTGCACGTTAGAACGCGTTCTGACCGTTAAAGATTTTTTTAATTCATCACACAGCGATTTAATCGATTACATAACGGCTATCCGAATACTGTCCATGATTGTGAGGTGAGATGAATAACCCCACACAAATAAAACAAATAGAGCCGTCCCATTGCAGAGCTAGTGATGTGTGTGAAGTAGCCGGATACGGCAACATTCTTCCAGAGGCAGTTCTGCGGTGGCGAACGGCAATGGCGGCGGCGAGACGCGGTATGCCCGGAATGTAGCCTCGTCTCGCGAACGCGACGCAGCTCATGCACCGGGCATGCATTGCAACTTCGGTCGGCGAACCACCGCTTCCACTCCAACCCCTAGTCGTCTTATTAGGCACTTGATCCACTTCACCTTATCCCCTACTTAAATTATATGTACTCGTAAAAGTATGTCTTTCATTGTAGGTTAATATTTAGTCTGGAGTTTAATGTTACAAGTTGGCAGATAGTAAATAAATATAGGACAAAGGCTCCTTAAAGGCCGGCAACGGACTAGTGAATCTTGGGGTTGCTGGTTCTCATGGGTGGCCGTGATCGCTTACCATCAAGTGACCCGCTTGCCAGTTTTCCTCTCTTTTTCAATGAAAAAAAATAAAAATCCAAAATGAGTCATGAGTCATGTAAATCGGTGCGCGAAAACTTTCCGCTCCTTGCTGGTACATTTTCCCACGGACTTGGGTTTATTTTTCCGCGTTGACGCCGTGGCGTGGCCGTGTGGGTCATTGACGCGCTTTTGGCGCCAAATATAGGTGTAGTGGTGATGGCTTTGTTTTGCGTAGGTATATTAAACTCCAGTACCTGTGCTAAACAACTTATATTTTACTAGTTGCAGTCGTCTTCTTTAGTAAACGGAAACCGAATAGTTTTTGCAGAGCGTAATTATGGAAATAATGTAATGTTAAAAATAAAATTTCCAGTCAGCCTTGAGTATTATTTTAAGACAACAAATACCATTAATTATCTAAAATAATGATTTTGTTTATGGGCGCAAGTGAAAAATCGACAAGAGTTTGCGTAAATCACAAAGAAGAGAAAGTCGAAAAGTACCTACATATAGGTACATACATGTACGAGGTATGATTTACATTGCGCAATTGCGTTTCAAATTGTGTAAATCTCATTACCTGCCCAAAAGCAGTTCGATGAACCAACAACGCCGTGGACTCAGGGCAAACACGCGGCGCAATAAACCCATCATTTTCATTTTCAAGGTTACAATAGACGATTTTTTTTTTATCTCAATAAGTTAAATACGCCGGTTAATTCGGGTAGAGGGTTGAATACAAAAACGCAAGGCATGTAAGAAAAAAAATCCTTTACATTTAAGTGAATCATTTTGGAAATACATAGTTTATAGTTTGCGTGTATGCGAAAACAATTGTTAGTGAAAGTTGATTCCATGAACCATTGAGAGGGGTTTTGGAAAGACTTGGAAAGGGAAGAAATATTCTGAATATGGTGGAGACTAGAAGGGGGAAAATGGTGGGCCATTTGATACGACATGACGTTCTGACACTAAAAATCATAGAAGGAAAAAGAGAGGAAGGGGAATGCCGTGGATAGAGTACTTGACCAAATAAAGAAGAAAATAGACGTGTCTTATCAGAAGGTGAAAAATTCGCATTATGGGAAGAACGGACTTGAGTAGGGATATTTAAATAAGATGATGATGATGAAAACGATTTTGAATCAGTAAGAATTTGTTATAAGAAATAAAGCTCAATTATAAGTTTAGAGTCCAGTTTTTGCTGTAGGCCCTCGAGTTGAATGGCCAGACATTTCTGTTTGTTGAATCTTTCCATCTTCATCACGTACACTTGGTTCAATGTTTATGCTCTTTATGAAATGTGTATCTACTTTACAATTTTAGAATTGACAAGCTCACAAAATGTAAACGTAAGGTTAATTAGACCCTTACAAAGTGAATTTGTTTATCATCGAATATATTTTCGCTTTATTTAGTTAATTGTGATAAGTACATAATATTATATACAGGGTGGCACATTTAGATCGATACTTGTACTCAGTTCGGGCATCGAACCCGCTCGTATTGAAAAATAAAACTTACATAATTTCTCTTTCGATATCTATTGTTTAGGTGATAAGTAGGTAATGCAGTAAATGTTACCATGAAAGATGATATAAAATGCATTGTATTTCATATCCTTTAATTTAATTAAGTACCTAGACTATGTTCGATTGAAATTACGACCATTTCTTTCAATGCAACATTCAACTCGTTCAGGTAAGTAAAATTGTCTCTATAATTGTATTTATAGCGCGACATAAAAGAGTAAATTAAATGAGGACGCCACCGTCGTTTAGATGGCAACACTTATACTACAACAAGAACTGTCTTAATCTTTTACCGTTTAATTAGAGACATTTTTATTTATTCAATCGGACGACACAAACGTTGTATACGATAACGTAAGCAGGTGATTGGGTAAGGCAGATGTGTCGTCTAAAATTCTTCTGACAGTGCTCTCGGACTTCCCTGAAAAAAAGGAGCATATTCTTACCATTGTAGGAAGTTATAAGGCACGATTACCTTAGTTTGGACAAAATTACTAAAAAACAACGCATAAAAACTGTGTACAGTAAAGTATCGAATTGACGTGGTTACGCTACAAAACTTGTCAAACTTATAATAACAAAAACGTAACCTCAAAATAATATGATCGACTTAAATTCAGCAAATACGTAATAATCTATTTATTGCTAATTTGTTTTGAATACATACCCCCGTCATTTCAGCTGTTCGTGTGTAAACTTCCTTCAAATCCGTAATGAGTTTGTCGGCTTAAAATTCTGCCAAACTTGAAAACCTGAAATAAATTAAAGGATATGAAATACAATGCATTTTATTCATGTTAGATATTATGTTTCATAGTAACATTTCCTGCTTATGACCTACACAATCAATATCGAAATAGAAATAATGTAACTTTTATTTTTCAATACAACCGGGTTCGATACCCAAACAGTACAAGTTTTTGTTTGAAATCTATGTAGGTACCTATTTATGCAGTTTTTCTTGTCATTAAAATCGATGACATGGTTCCCAAGAACAGATCTTTGTACATCTTATAGTTACAGACTTGTCCATACTGGCCGATCTATATGTAAAATTTGCTGTGTTCTAATTCAATGATGATAAGTATCAAAATTAAAACAAATATTTGTTAGTTTCTGCTAATTATAGCGTTTCAATTTCATTATGTATATGTATCGCTCTTATAAACTTGTTGGAACACCGAGTTGTGCAGGAACAACTGGGTTTTGAATCTTAATTTTTGTTGAAACTTGGTATACTTTTTGTGCATGCGTTAACAATTTGAAATCAACGGTCTCCAACTGCATAACCCCGTTTCGCTTCACCACAAAACGCCTACCTGGTCCACAGAAGTCAACTTCAAATTATGGTCGGGTCGGTCGACCGAGGCCAGCCAATTCGTCCTTCGTGGAATGTTCTGTCGCAAATTTCGTAGAGCCAGACTGCACTCATTCGCACAATAATACATAATTGAATAGTATTGAAGAGATTCATATTTATTATTTATTTCCTTGTTCAGTTAATACATAGAGTACATCAGTGCTGTCAATAGGCAGATAAAGAAACTACAAAGAGCAAAATATTTATGTACGAGGGGCGGCTGAAAAGTAATCTACCTAACAATGAAACAAAAGACTGTCGTGGCAAATTTTTTTTTTTTTTTATATAGTCCCCTGCTAGTAAAATGCACTTATTAAATTTATCAAATATTGAATTTAAACCATTAAAAAAAAATCTTTCGGTTTGTCGTCAAAAAAGTCAGTAACCGCAGCCTTCATTTCGTCATCGGTCATAAACCTTCGTCCCCTGAGGTCTTTCTTGAGAAGTCTAAACAGAAAATAGTCACAGGGGGCTAAATCTGGACTATAAGGGGGGTGGTCAATGGTTTCGAAGCCATTGTCTTGAATTGCTAGCTTCGTTGTGCAGGCGGTATGCACTGGTGCGTTATCGTGCAAAATCAGAATTCCTTTGCTTAGTTTACCTCGCCGTTTTTCTTTTATTGTCTCTCTTAGTTGATACAGTAAGTTTGAGTAATAATCAGCATTCATTGTAGTTTTCTTCGGTAAATAATCTATGAGCAAAATCCCTTCTGTGTCCCAAAAGTTTGTAGCCATAAGTTTACCTGCCGATAGACAGACCTTGAATTTCCGAGGCGGCTTCTCATCCTTAAATTTCCACTGTAACGACTCTTGCTTA
This sequence comes from Clepsis dumicolana, assembly GCA_963691665.1. Lineage (NCBI taxonomy): Eukaryota > Metazoa > Arthropoda > Insecta > Lepidoptera > Tortricidae > Clepsis > Clepsis dumicolana. Next base: position 8,392,829 of record OY829517.1, on the reverse strand, counting down.
CTTTCTGGGTCCCATTGTCGAATCCAAGTCTCATCACATGTTACAATTCTAGAAATAATTTCTTCCTCTTTCCCTCGACTCATGTCCAAAAACTCTTCGCAACATTTGACACGCCTCCATGTCAAATGCAGTCAACATTCTGGGGACCCAACGTGCACTAACCTTGGACATGTTCAAATGCTCATGAATTATTTCATTGACTCGCTCTTTACTGACGCCCACATCTCTAGCTATCTCCCACTGCTTCACTTGTCGGTCCTCTAATTTTTTTTTTATTACCCTGGCTACATTTTCATCGGTGACGGCCGAAACTGGTCTTCCGCTACGAAGATCATCTTCCAGGCTCTCACGACCTAACTTAAACTGCTTTGAACAAAACTTTATAACAAATTCGGAAGAACACGAACTGCCAAACACACGTAACATACGCTGTCTGATCTCCGAAGGCGTATTCCCTTCTTTAGTCAAAAACTTAATCACCGCACGCTGCTCGATTTTATCCATTTTCACTTTTTCTACCGACATGTTTGAAACAATTGTAGGAGACAAATAAACGTGATGCAATAAACAAATGAATGTAATACATTTTGAAAATAGAATAACAAACGAATATAAATCCATACCAGCCAGCATTATTTTTGTATATATTTCTGACCAAGGAAATTACTTATCAGCCGCCCCTCGTATCATAGTACATATGTACTTACTTGAAATAAGTATGTAAAATTACTAGTGTTGACTTGTCTGGTATTTTTCTACTTAGATTTAATAAGTATTAGAATTGTAAAAAAATGTTAAATTAACCCATCAGTAATATCGGTTTGTAAATGTGGCTAATCAGAACGGCATCTTTTTAGACATGCGAGCTTTCAAGCAAAATTGTAAACATTAACATTACGCCTTCAGCGTGCATTTACGTTTAACGCGGATGAGCACGTGGCCGCCGCCATCTTGAGTGGTTTTGGCGCGAACCGGGAGTATTTTGTGTTCACCACAAGCACTGCTGTGATGTGCTCCCAATTCGATCTTTCGTGTCTTCTTCAGGATTCATTTCATTTATTTTCATGAATGACAGTAGAAAACATTTTAGTATTTACCAATGGTAGGTTAAGGTACTAGACGCTATGTCCACAGTACTGGACAGGTTCATTATAATGCCAAAAACAATACCACCAAACTCACGTTTAATATTCATAAAGAGGCTTAGTATTTCCTGTATTTAAAAGCGTTACTTATGTGTAAATTGGCGCCAAAACACAGCGTGGCGTGTAGGCCGCATGGGACTTCCTTTCAAGCCCGTTCATTGCGCTCACTGGGTGGATGAAGTCGGGTGTATTGGCCGCAACTTGCCACGCTCATCCTGTCTACTGCGCTCTTGCTTCCCGCTCGCACACGTGTATAATGTTCATTATAAAAAAGAGACGATCGTTTCCCTTGCAGCGATTTTGTGCCGGAGAAGGACGCGTCTTGAGATCAATGCACTTTTCGAGGACAACGAGCCCATTTTTATTGCGTTTAACTTAGGGGACTGTTTTTGGTGTAATAGGGATCTTAAGATGTAGCTCTAAAGCTCATTTGGCGTATTCGATAAGAAGGCCAATGTCTAGACGCGATGGAAGTCAGTTAAGGCAAGGTATTATACTTGTGTTTGTGCACCCGCCGGAATGCCTTGCCATGTGCGTGCAGTGGCGTCTTTGAACTTAGCGCCAGGCATTTTTCAAAGTTTAAAATTGGCTGACATTACCTTCATTTAATTATACCTATAACTCAAGATTTGGATGTCACACGTATTTTGTAAATTAAGTGGTAAAATACGGGATTGTTATTAATTTGCAGAGATAACACTGCAACAGATATGAACGTACTTTAATATAGCGAATATAATCATGAATGTGTGTGCAAACAAGATAGACGTACCTACTGTACCGTCTAAGTTATTTATAAACTTCAATCAATCAATAAGTAGAATTAGATGACGGGTCAGTCAGAGAGCGTCGCAAACGGCACCTCTAATAACGATTCACTTGCAGGGTGCGATCTTATTTTTTGCACGTTATTCTAAGGTCATAATTACATATATTAGACCAAGTCATTAATAATAAAGTGACACTACAACGGTGTAATTATTTTTTTACTTCATTTTTGTTGACCCGTTGTCTAGGTTTTATTGATTGAAGTTTATTACTTATAAGATTGCGTTGCGGTATTTTAAACCCCATACGCAAAAAGAGAGGTTATTCAGTAAATCTGTGTATCTGTCTGGCGCATAATAGTTCCCAAATGGATGGACTGATTTTTATGTTTTTTTTTATCAAAAGCTAGTTGGCTAAGTTCATCAAAACCAGTTCAGCCGTTTTTGAGATATTGAGCTTTGAAATGAAAATATTCGGGGTTTTCTAACTTTTCCATCTTGGTTATGTACTTACATATTACTTTAGTTAGATACCTATGACACCCACCACCTCTTTAGAAAGTTTCTAACTAATACAAATTGACGTTGATAGCGAAAAGAATCCATACAAGTGATAGGAAATTAAATTAATAGACAGGATCAGATTACCTCCTAACTTAACTATGTATAGGGCTCCGCTTCCGCACTGTAATTTTCTTTGGATCGTGTATTTTTAGTTTTATAATGGGTAGGTACACCTACCTACCTAACCTAGGTATTTATTCTTATGCCTAGGCTGTTATTGAACTTGCTTGTTCTGTTCATTTGACAAATCTCACGAAACCCAAAAAGCTCATGACATGATATGAATGAGTAATCTTACTTACGCTATATTGTAGGTACCTATCTAAATCTAAATAACAGATATATGAGGCCACATTTATACATATACGGAAAAAATACCGGACCTTACCTTGAATGTTATTCATCGGCCATCGCACCTTCTTCAAGCTCAACGATTGTCTTTGTTTGCTTTCAAATATCCTTTTAATATCAATGAATGTGTTCAAGGAAACTTGTGACTGTTTCAACATGCAGTGCAACACCAAATAGAATTGAAAACTCTGACAGTAACTACTTACAAACATTATTCCGGAAGTATATTTTCCTGAAACCATTTTTGATTGGCTTAGGTAGTTAGTGAAAAAGTAACTCGCTTTAAGTTAATCTAAACATTACGAGTACCTATAACAGTTACCAATACTACAACTACGTCAAAGACGCCGTCATTATACATGTATTGGAGATTGGGATCCAATGTCTGCATTATAAGTTTGTCATTAATTCGCCGCTGCCGTTAGAGGTTAGAAGATTGAACGCGATCAATCAGACAAATAACATGTTATGCGAGGGGCTACGAGGCAGGTGGCATGTTTTGAGCAACGACCGGCTCCCGTTGTAGGTTCAAGGGACTTGTTCAAGGCCACGTTGCGGCCAAGACATTTTAGCGACGCCGTCTGTCCGCAATACCTACTTACCGGACTTTGATTAATAAATGTGAACCGGGTATCGCGCGATTTGAACATTTGTTGGTCTTGCCTTTCCTACTTGTTAGATGTCAACCGGACAGAAAATCATTTTCCTCGAGGCTACGAGGCTGAGCTCCATCACTTGTTAGATGTCATGGAAGGGAACTAATTTATTTAATTGGGATGTTAGATAAAGCATTCTAAAATTAGAAACAGTTATTGTAGGAGAAACTTAAAGCGCACCAAGGTATAGGTACCCGTACCGGTACCTATAAGTTGTTTTAGAAAAAAAGACCAATCAGGCCAGAGCAATTCGAAAACCTTATTTGCCCTCTCATCCACTTCCCGCTAAATATGTAACTTGTAATAAGTAGATACTTACCTATAAAACTTCGTTTCGATGTCATTAAACAGATTTATCACCTACTACTTATAACAATACTAACATTGCTTACACGCGCCACTATTTATATTTTACATACCCGGCTAGCCAATGAAACACAGTATTTTTAATTAATTCTATTACTCTGCAAAATACCTAGCCCTATTCGTTGAATTTTTACGGGCGCATTGGCCTTACCAGTTTCAAGGTAAGTAGGTACTAGGTAACGTTATGTACTTACTTACATAGTTTATTAGTTTTCTTTAGTCGGTAACTCAAAATTACTCAATAATAAAGAAATTTATACCAATAAAAAGTAGGTACCTAACTAAAAAGTAAGTAAGTACCTAAACAATTTATTGTGCAGAAAATAAACAAATAAAGACAAGTTACAAACAATAGGAAAGGCGGTCTTATCCCTGTGAGGGATCTCTGCCAGTCAACCTTTAAACTTTATAAGTACTTCTAGAAAGTTCAATTGAATATAGACTCTTATGTCCCTAAGCAATAGGTTACGAGTGCACTAATAGAAAAATGGCGGTCCAGGTGCCTTTGTACTTTGAACCATTCTCAAGTAAACGCCAGAGACGTATTGACATGAAACAAAATTTATCAGTGTATTTTTTTAAATTAAGACATTACTTACAAAATGAAGTAAAGGCACGATAAAAAATACAGTAAAGTCGTAAATAATTTGTAAAAAATAAATTACAACAATGTTAAATATAAGAACCCACATACTGATTAAGTCATTCGTAATTGAATAATAGTTATAAGTACTTTCAACGCCTACTACCTACGGCCTTGGAGGCCATGAAATGCAGAATGCATCTAACGTCACATTCCTATTAAAAGCAATTTAACTTTTGGCAAAGGCCCTAGAGTTGAAAAACCGGTAAAATGTTAATGCATGCAGTTTTTATCTAAGAAGTATGCATATCTTTTATGACGGACGATAATGGGTTAATGAGGTAACAAAACCGGGATGACTCAACCAAAACCGAACGACTATACTAATCATAATCACTTGTGAAAATCATTATCTCAAGGCCTAATAGTGCACAGAGACAACCGGTAAACACTACAAATTGGCGATTGAAAGGTCTCACTCTCAACCTAAACTAAACTTTGGCATTGTATCTAAATTTTTTATGTTTTTGCTTGTTTATAAACGACTTTTTAAATTAAACCCTTAAATTGATTAGCCAACTAAACCTACGATTCTCTAGTACAAGTAATTTCAGTAAATTATCCAGTCGATGTGCTTTTTTGGAAATTGAAGGCCAAGAAAAATAAATATTTTAAACGGAATAAACACTAATGTTCTTATAGGTTATTAGGTGATCATTAAGGCGGAATAAATTTATTGTATTTATACATAACACACAATTTATACTATATTTATTGTTTATGGGGCAACAGGCAGAGCTCGCGAACTCGCGGCGCCAGCTCTGTCACCCACGGGCTTATCAATCGGTTGATTTGCACTTTATCGACTTGTTATTGTACAATTGTACATACAACTGATAACAATCTTCACGTGAATCGTCACCAGATCACCGCAATCGGCGCTTAGGATACACTCCAACCACAATGTTATTTCATGTTTGCATTCATGCGGTATTCTGTAAGGTAGATTATATGGTATTTATAGTTTATTATAATTATTGCTATAAATAAAATAGCATTTTGAGGTAAGAGTACCTAATACTTGATTATTTTGTGAACATAAGGTATACCTATCTGTTTTTTGTGCAAAAATTACTTGTCCGTGGTCAACCTAAAACCCTTTTGCCCCAGTAAATACCTACACGTGTTTTAATCGAATGCTTAAAGGTGGCTATATCAACTTGTCAGTTTTATGCTTAGGTATGTCTTATGTTTAATTGTAAAATTTAGACTCATTTGTCATTCAAACGATGCATAGTTTAGCACTAGCTATAAAAACATGAGGTTACCTTAAGCCTCGACATTGGCCGTTCTGTACGCCTGGCCAGGTGGTAAGGTGGAGGTTCAATGCTCGACGCACCTTTTATTTTGTTTTGAACTAAAGTCTTAGGGGTTGGCGAGCGATGCCCCGTGTGGTGGGCAAAAAAAGCATCCATGCAGCTGGCTTTTTCCTGTATCTATACAGCCATTAAAATCGTTGAATTCTCTTTTGACACTGCTTATACGCCAAGCAAATAATTTGTATCAGAATAAGTATACGGCAATAAGACTGCCTCTTTTGATGTTACTTTTCTGCTTTAAATCAGCAGTAAATCAGGAAAAATTGCTAAATTTACAGTATTTGTCTTACAAAAGAAGTTGAGAGCATATGCGATTTGTCTGTTTTATTTTGCTTCTACCGTCTCTAGTCGACATACATAAGCCAGGGATCGGACGGAGTAGCGTCATTGATTGCAATAATATGGACATGATTCCAAAATTAATTAATTAATCAATCAATTACGAGTAACAACTAGAAAATTATCTTCATCGTTTAAAAAAAGTCTACGACAACAACCTGCTAATTTTATTAATATTTTATTGCGGTACCTAATTATTTGAAACAATGTGTAAATTGTTATTTCCAGAATTTCAAATCTAATTTCAAGAAATTAATTAATTGATTGATTAGTTCCGTCCGATCACTGTACGTAACACAGTAACTAGGCTAGGATTTGAATACTTAGGTACAAAGACATACTTAATCAACCAAATGTCGAGGTAAGTAAGGCAAATTTGTTTGATGATCTCTAATTAACGTAGGAATAATGTACGGGCCGGACTGTATAGACCCGCACTTTTTGGGGTTCAAAATAAAACGCGACGCTTTCGGCTTCTGATCGGATCCGTAGAAGAGGTTGTTTCCAGAGAGATGGCTGGCTGACGACTGTGAGAAGACTCCGAGACGACTGACTTCCCAGCGCCGCGCGGGCTCTATTTATACTGCTCGGGCGAGAGCGGGGGCCCGGGGTGCCGGGTTCGTTTGTCCTTCTCACACTCGGGCGAGCGTGGGGGCCGGGGCCGGATCCGATACTATTTTATTTCTCTTTCTATTACTATCTATTTACATGAGCTTAGCCTATTTTTCTATACGATACTTATATAACTATTATAATATAATCTTAACCTATCTTAAACTATAATTACAAACTAATTGGACTGCGCTGTCCCGCACATTTCTCCCGCCGTTCATCGCCGTGGTGATGAAGTTTCTTCCGCGTGCTGGACCGCAGTCGACTGGTGCACCGCCGTAGGCAGGACAGCCAGTTTCTTTGTGGGGCGTCGAAGCACGCCGCCCTTGGTCGCCACGTCCGCAGCTCGCACGATGCCGTCGGCACCGGGGTACGTGGCGGTGACGATTCCCCGCGGCCATGTGTTGCGTGGAAGGGTGCCGTCGACGATAAGGACTAGATCGCCGACGGACAGCGCGGGGCCGCGCCCTTGCGGCTCCCGCCGGTGTTGGAGTTCTGGGAGATACTCCCGTATCCATCTCGCCCAGAACAGGTCGGCGAGTCTTTGTGATGTGCGCCAGGTGGCGCGTCCGACGGTATCACTTTCTTCGAAGGTCCCAGGTGTCGGTGCCCAGGCAGAGCCCCCGAGGAGAAAATGATTCGGCGTGAGTGCCTCAGGGTCGTTTGGGTCCACCGACACGTGGGTCAGTGGCCGGCTGTTGACCGTAAATTCGGCTTCGGCCAACAGCGAGATGAGCGTCTCTTCTTTAGGGTGCCGCTCGTGTAGCGTCACCTCTAGTGCGGCTTTGGTTGCCCGCACCAATCTTTCCCATTTCGAGAAACGGCTTGCCTCAGGAACTGCTTCGCTTGCAACTATCGCAACATTTTGGTGTGTTGCAAAGTTGGTTCTTTCTTCATCAGTCAGGATGGGCGTCTCTTTGTCTGCTGATGAAGGCAAGACCTTTTCTTCTGGCCACTCTTCCGGTGGCTGACGCAGAAAGGCTGGGCCCTCGTACCATCTATGATTCTTTGTAAAGTTCTCTGGTACGTCCCGGGTTGCATCGTCCGCAGCGTTTAAATTCGTTGGTATCCATCGCCATTCGTTGACTTTACTGGTCTCTTCTATTGCAGCTATGCGGTGTGCAACGAACGGGCGATAGGTGCGTGAGCCGCTGCGGATCCAGTGTAGCACTGTCTTGCTGTCCGTCCAGTAGATGGTACTGTCTACTCGTTGTCTATGTTCTTTTTTCACTACTTCAGCCATGCGCGTGCCCATTACCGCTGCTTGGAGCTCCAGTCTCGGGATCGATGTGAGCTTCAGTGGGGCGACGCGCGCTTTGGCTAGCACTAGCGATGTGTACACCCGACCGTCGGGTTGTTCGGCGCGCCAATACAGTGCCGCGGAGTAGGCTGACTCGCTGGCGTCTGTCATTACGTGCAGCTGTAGGTTGGAGGCGTCGCTGAACCCTGGGTAAGCGCGGGGTACTGACACATCCCGTAGAGCTTTTAGATGTGTCAGCCATTCTTTCCACTGATCGGCGAGATCGTTGGGTAGTCGCTGGTCCCAATCTATGCCCCTGCGCCATGCTTCTTGTAGCAGACTCTTCGCTCTTATTGTGACCGGTGACGCGAAGCCCATGGGGTCATATAATGACATCACTATCTTTAGTGCTTCACGTTTCGTCGGCGTTCCGGTCTCGAGGACGGCTGGCGGGATGCGTGCCAGGTCCAGGTTAAAGCTTAGTTCGTCTGTTCCGGGTCTCCAGATAAGTCCCAGGACACGTTCGCTCGGGCCGCCGTCGTTGAGCTTAACGGCGTTCGGCTGTTCGGATGTGGCCTTCATGGCTATCATCACTTCCGCGCTGTTTGATGTCCAGCCGCGGAGGTTGAAGTTTCCCATCTCGTGTATCTGTTTGACGGCAGACGTTGTGTCGATGGCTTCTTTCACTGTCTTGAAGCTATCTAAGTAGTCATCGACATAATGATTTTCTATTATTGCCGTTGCGGCTCTATTATCTATGTTTCGATGCTTCATGGCGTTGAAATTCTTCACGTATATCGCAATTGATGGAGAACACGTCGCTCCGAAAATAAGCGACGTCATTCTATATTCGGTGGGTGGCGTGTCGCCTCGCTCTGCTCCTCTCCACAAATATCTTAGTGCGTCTCTATCTTCTTCTCGCACTTTGACTCGCATAAACATCTCTGCTATGTCGGCTGTTACTGCCACCGCATGTTGTCGGAATCGCATCATAACACCCGGCAGCGACTGCAATAAATCTGGGCCGGACATTAGGTGATCGTTGAGTGACGTCCCCTTTGTTTTTGCCGCCGCGTCGTGCACCACCCTGAACTTGTTGGGTTTCAGAGGGTTAATGACTCCGAAGTGAGGTAGATACCAGGTTCGTCCCGGCGTTGTGGTAGCGGGAGCTGGCTCGGCGTACCCCTTCGTCACGAGTTCTTCCATTTGTGTTGCGTATTTCTTGCGTAGTTCTGGATTCTTGTCTATCTTCTTTTCAACGCTGTGGAGGCGGCTGAGCGCGTTGTCGTAATTGCGTGGCAGTTCTATTTTCTTGCTGTTCCACAGCAGGCCAGCTTCGTACACGCCCGGCTCCACTTCTCTAACTGTTGCTTCCATAATTTTTCTCGCCTTTTCTTCCGGGTCGCTCGTTGGACGCGCAGGCTGGATGGCGAGGCTATCTATTGAGAAGAATCTTTCCATCTGTTCTTCGATCGTCTCTTGCTTTTCGTGCAAGAAGTTTACGCACGCTCCCAGCGCACGTGTCTGTGCGCCGTGCAGGACCCACCCCAGCGGGGTGCGGGAGGCTACTGGCTGGTTACGACAGCCGCGTCGCATTTGTTGCGCCACTAACAGGTGCCAGTTATCTTGGCCTATGAGGATTTTCGGACGGCCACACGTGTAGACGAGTTGGTTTCTTATGTCCTGTAGATGACGACATTCGTTGACCGTTCCCTCGTCGACTCGCTGCGCAGATAGTGCAAGGTTCCTCATCGTTCGCGCTTGGATTGCATTTTTTCGACCTGCGCCTGTTAGTTCTATCTTCACTCGCTGACTCCGTTTTTGTTCAAAAGTGGAGTCCGATATGGCATCAATGCGCAGAGGGTCAAGCGGTCCCTCCGCTCCGACGTCCTCGGCCAGCTGGCTATCTATGAGGGTGACCGTTGAGCCGTCGTCGAGCAGGGCCCAAGCTTCTTTCGTGCCCAGAGGCCCGGACACTTTTACTGGTAAAATCTTCAGAAAAGAGTGTGGTCCGCAAGCCCATGCACAGGTCACTGTTTCAACTGGCGTTTCCTTCTTGTTGTCGCAGACTTTCTTCACGGTGACCTCTTCGTCTGTATGTAGAAGCGTGTGGTGCCATCTCTCGCAACCGTCGATCGCACATTTCCTTGCTTTGCACGTGTGTGCATATTTTCTATATCGCAAGCAACGAAAACATAGTCGCTTTTCTTTCGCAAATTCCCAGCGCTGTGCGGGCACCGCTTGTGTAAACTTTGCACATTCGGGGGCGGTGCTGTGAGTTCCGTGGTTGCACACTGGACATTGTTTGCGTTCTATGGCAGCAAGCGTTCGATGCGTTGGCGGCTGGCGCTCTTGATACTGCGGTTGCGCCGACTGTACTATTTCTGGCGGAGCGAACGGCGCGCAGATATCAGCCTCTCGCTGTAGGAAGCGGGAGAGTTTCAGCAGGTCAGGCTCTTCTTGAGGTTGGCCCGCCACAAATTCGAACCATCTATATCGCATGTTCATGCCGAGCTTCTCTGTCACGTGCTTCGTGACTTCCGGGTTGTACATATAGTGGGCTCTATCCAAAGCGCGTAGCGTAGCCACTATATTACACACTTTATTCGCGAATATGCAAATGTCTCTTGGGTTGTCCGTTGGCCGCGGCAGCGACCGCAAGCGTTCCAACTCGGCGAGCGCGATGGCGTCGGGACGCCCGAACCGATTTTCCAATACTTTAAAAATGTCACTTGCACATGCACCACTTATCAACAGTTCTTCTATCGCTTCGCGCGCACGTCCTTTTACACTGTTGCGAAGTCTATAAACGTTTTCACTATCACTGAAACTATTCACTGTATCTATATATGCTTTCCTGAACGAAAGCCAGTATTGGTGCGAGCCCATAAACACTGGTAAGTCCACAGGTTTCCGCTGTTGCGGCTGGCCCGCGGTAATGGCCATGGTGATGGCCGTCGTGAGGTCGGCAAGCGGGTTAGGAGGCCGCTGCATGACCTGGACTGCTCCCGCCGGTGCTTGCATTCCGTTCGGCGGTATGGCACTATGTAGCTGCTGCCTCGGCGTCGCTGCGGCACCGAGCCACACGCCTGGTGCAGGCTGGGGCGCTGCGGCTTGGTTGTTGCGGGTGCCGAGCTCCTGCTCAAGCGTCGCGGTATTGGCGGGGTCGCCCCCCGTCGGTGGCATGTTGGCCCCGAGCCCTTGCCCGGGCGCCGTCGCGGGACTTCTTTCCGCGTGCAGTTGTTGCTGATGCTGCTGCTGTTGCTGTTGTGCGCCGAGCCATCGCTCCAGCGCCATCGAGTTGGCAGGGTCGCCCCCTGCCGGTGGCACGTAGGCGCCGGGCTCCGGCCCGGGCGCCGTGAAGTTGGCGGGGACGCCCCCCGCCGGTGGCATGTAGGCGCCGGGCTCCGGCCCGGGCGCCGCGAAGTTGGCGGGGACGCCCCCCGCCGGTGGCATGTAGGCGCCGGGCTCCGGCCCGGGCGCCGCGAAGTTGGCGGGGACGCCCCCCGCCGATGGCAAGTAGGCGCCGGGCTCCGGCCCGGGCGCCGCGAAGTTGGCGGGGACGCCCCCCGCCGGTGGCATGTAGGCGCCGGGCTCCGGCCCGGGCGCCGCGAAGTTGGCGGGGACGCCCCCCGCCGGTGGCAAGTAGGCGCCGGGCTCCGGCCCGGGCGCCGCGAAATTGGCGGGGACGCCCCCCGCCGGTGGCAAGTAGGCGCCGGGCTCCGGCCTGGGCGCCGCGAAGTTGGCGGGGACGCCCCCCGCCGGTGGCATGTAGGCACCGGGCTCCGGCCCGGGCACCGCGAAGTTGGCTGCGTCATGCTGCCTGGGTGCAGGAATTGGAGACCTGTGTCCCGAGACCCTCGTACTTTGGTCGACCCAATCCTGCACCCTTCTCGCCCGGTTGGGCTCTTCGGCCGTGTCTTCAACAACCGTGTCCTCGTCCTCGCTGTCCTCATTTTCTATAGTTGCGAGTTTCGCTCTTGCCAGCTCCATCTGTAGCCTGGTCAGCTCTTGTCGCACTATTGCAGCGCGATATGCCTTGCTGCTCTTCTTCTTGCGCGCTGACGATGTAGCAGCGAGGTCGCTCTTCTCACTCGGCGGCGGCGGTGGCGCGAACGTGCCGGGGCCCGCAGGTGATCCCAGTGCGGCGTCCGCCCGCGGGGTCGCAACCCCGAGGTTGATAGCCAACAGTGCAGCCGTTGCCCGCGCGTCGAGTGGTCTGGCCACCACGGTAGGAGTGGTGCTTCTTGGCGGTTGAGTCGTCGCTGTGACCGCCGACGGTGGTGGTGGCGGAGGTGGAGGTATCGGTGTCGGCCCCATGCGTGTGCTCTCTGCGGCGGTCCGTGTGGAGACTGCAGACGTAGTCGCGGAATCGGCGGTGATGCCCGCAGACTCGGACGGCGTCGTATAGGCGGCGGCTGTGATGCCGCTCGACGCAGACTCGCCTCTTCTTCCGACGGAGCGCGTTACCGGCATCGCGAAACTATCCGGTTCGAAGGACCAATGTACGGGCCGGACTGTATAGACCCGCACTTTTTGGGGTTCAAAATAAAACGCGACGCTTTCGGCTTCTGATCGGATCCGTAGAAGAGGTTGTTTCCAGAGAGATGGCTGGCTGACGACTGTGAGAAGACTCCGAGACGACTGACTTCCCAGCGCCGCGCGGGCTCTATTTATACTGCTCGGGCGAGAGCGGGGGCCCGGGGCGCCGGGTTCGTTTGTCCTTCTCACACTCGGGCGAGCGTGGGGGCCGGGGCCGGATCCGATACTATTTTATTTCTCTTTCTATTACTATCTATTTACATGAGCTTAGCCTATTTTTCTATACGATACTTATATAACTATTATAATATAATCTTAACCTATCTTAAACTATAATTACAAACTAATTGGACTGCGCTGTCCCGCACAAATAACTTTGTCACTTTTTCAATAAATGTTAATTTAATGTGGACTTGTGTACGAGTAGGTACGCGAATTAAAGATAGGCCATGTCATTATGGTCAGTTCATCACTCATTTTTTTATTGTTTCTCATCGTACCTAGTTGATTGTTTTGTAGGCGTAATTTTGTGTTATTATTATTTAAAAAAGTCGTTTAAAATAAAATTTATAAGTGTATTACACCTATCCCACGTCAAGCTGGCACTAGTGATGTTTATGATGATCTACAAGTATATTAGGTATATTCGGATTATCATGGTGATTTGTAGTGATATATTAAACATTTACATATTGTGATGCTATTGCTTTTAGCTTTGTTTCGTTTTAAAGCTTTTTGGTTTCCAAAGGCCTGGATTATTACACCCACATGTTTTATGCAAGTGGCCGCGTGGCCTTCTCAGCACGCGCGGGCCCACTGCACGTGGTGGGTATTAAGGCACAGCTGCAGGCAGAATGGCACTGCCCCATGCCCAAAACGAAAGTCATAAAAAATTAACAGGTATCAATTTTGAATGAGAAGAATGGTTAAGTAATGTGACTAACGTACAACATAAAATAGTAGTTCATGCAACTGTCACATAATGAGGGTCCTTAAAACACGAGTGCTTTAAAGCCTAATTATGCAGAGTTCCATACATTACTTTATTTTACACAAGTACATACTCTAAGATGGGTTCAGAAGCCGAAGGCTAAATCGCCTGTCATTAATTTGGTTGTCTTTTTTTATAATCATAGACAAATATATCGGGCTGACGTTTCGTAATTCGTATCGATTATTTTTCTTAAATTGAGGCCTATTTTTAAATTGTATTGGTTTTTGAAGACCCAAATTTACTGTTGTAGTGATTATGGTTATTACATTACGTGTCTACGGTTTCTGAACGCATAATAGAGGGCTTACGATGTGTGTAGATAAAGATAGTTTCGCTTTCTTTTGTTATTCTGATTAACATTGACGTGTTATGTCTGGGGGTATTCAGTTGTTACGGTATGATATTTGTGAGGCTGTTTTACGACTCTCAGTATCCATAGAAAATAATTGAAGTGCGAAGTGGCCATTGTAGAAGTTAGCTACACGTGTATGAATCGCCATGAATGTCAAGGATCAGCTGACATTGTTGCTATAGGCGTGTAAGGTGTACTTCTGTCGACGTAGGAATGTGAATGCAATAGTAGTTCCTTGTTTAAGATGTTTTTATGTTTACTAACCCACTAGCGTATATGAAATATAACTACTTGCTACAGAACGAACGGAATGATTATTTTAATAGTTCCCTTTGCAATATTTACGACCTGTTTTTTACACGTGCCTTGCGGTCAGAGTCTCCGTAACGAACGTATTAAATAAGCATAGTAGAATCAAGATTTATAATACCTATGCCACGTAAAGCACATGGAAGACAGCACATGGAATGCTAAAATATCGATCTACATTACATTATCCTAGTTAACCTGCTTTGCTACTAGCAGTCTTCATGGAATTTTATTTGATTACCGTTTAGCTGTTGCCCGCGACTTCGTCCGCGTAGATTTCGGTTTGGCTATCCCGCGAGAAGTACATATATAATTTTCCCAAATAAAAAGTAGCCTATGTTATTCCTCAATATTCAAACTGTCTTCTTACCAAATTTCATCTAGATTGGTACACCGGTATTCCCGTGAAGAGGTAACAAACAGATATACAGAGAGACAGAGTTACTTTCGCATTTATAATAGGTATTATTTAAGAAGTTAAGATTTCATGTAACCTTCGCAAGATCAAAACACATATAAGATGATAATGAAATATGTTGCTGTAGTTTGGATTTTAATCTACGAGATGAAAATGCGAAATATTGTATCGGATTGGAAAGTTTTCAAACATCTGTATCGTCGCAGCACGTGGGCAATCTTTTCTCCACTGCTTGACTGCACTGCACGAACACGTCTTGGTAAAATATTGATTTGGTTCCCGGTTGCCGCGTTCGTTGTAGCGTGTTCCCCTCCCTCCCTTGCTCTGCTTTCCGCATCCAAGCTTTGGCGTCCAAATTTACGACACCACGTGGTGCAAATGCAGGTGTTTGCATCTCTTTACAAGTTTGACTATTTTTGTTATGTTAGCCTGTTGGTTAATCTTCAAAAGCAGATAAAAATAAATAATTCGGTAAAATTTCATTATAATTACCTTGAGACAATTTGTCTCTCGGAAAATTTTAAATTAATAAATAATAACATCAATTTCCGAAAACTTGTTTGTAGGCACTTCCTGCAATGTTTTTGTCCTAATAAATGAGATAATTATCAATTTTTCACTGTCTATTTTCTTATACGACTCTAAGATGTTAATTTGATAGAATGCTATAAGAAACACGTTCCTAAATACAACATAGCTATATTTTAAAATACATAGATAACAATAAGATAAGTTATCAATATTAAGTTGCTTAATTATTTATCAGCACGTAAATGTTAGTTATTTCATAACTATGTTATAAATATACTGATTTACGTTTTTAAAAAACAGAGGCACCGCTGTTGATTTTACTGGGAGTATTAGAAAAACGAGGGGGGGGGGGGGTGAAATGCGATGCATCGTTTTGTATAGAATGGGGTGGTGGTGAGTGCGGCCGGCGGTGAGGGTGAGGGGAAAGGGGCGCATCAACACATCAGCACGCCGTGGCGTCAGCCGCCCACCCTGCCCCGCGCACGCATGCCGAGTGATTATTCCTGTCTAGCGACGCGAGTAAAACATTGCGCTCCAACTTCAGTTCACTCCGAGACGTCGAACGTAACGGATGTGCGCGCGTTCTAACTAAATTAAATATACGTTTGCTCTATATTTTGTAATTCAAATCTGCATTCCTTAGAAAATTATTAATTGTGTTAGTTTGTACGTATAATATTATCGTGTATTTTAACGGATTCTAAATTAAACAAGCTTGATGAACTGTGATCGTTATTATAACCGTTTGGAACTTTAATACAACGGTAAAAAAAAACTGTGGTGTGAGGGATCGAAATGAGCGGATTGACCATCAGAGTAAATAAAAGAGGATCGAGGGGTAGTGACACTCTGCTCGAGGCAGCCAACAGGATTCTTCGATTACTCGGCGTGAGCTCCACGAAGCGCGGGAAACAGCCCTCGCCCAAAACTAAGGTAAGGTCAACGACACCGCGCGTCTGCGTCTACCCAACCGTTGTTTTGTTTATTTTTTTTATTGTGACTGTTTGAAACCAATACTTAATAATAGTCACATATAAGTCATTGAGTGTGAAAAAAAAAACAATGAATAAAATGTATGTTATGTTTGATATTGACGAACGTATTTGTATTGTGCTCTAGTAGGTAGTTAAATACGTAATACCTACTTGGATATACCATTTATATACCAACATATTTTTAAGTGTAAAAATACGTAACAATTTATATAAAAAAAGATTTACCAGAATTATATCGGGTGAGTTGCTTAGACTAATAAACAAAAAGTGAAAGGGTGGTAAATAGGTTACAAGTGTGTCTGGCAAGTGACTGGAGACTGTAGGTAGGTAGGTACATAATAATTGTTCAATGTTTTATTTTGATTTAGAGATCCCTTAAAGGGATAAGTCCGCCTTTGTACTCAAATGTTATTGTTGTAACTTGTGTTTTATCCTGTTTTTTGTACTTTACTTACTTATTTTGATGTCGAAATTCCAACGTCTTGTTTAATGTGTATTCTGTTATCATTTGAATGTTATATTAAATAGGCAGGTATGCAAATAAGTGATACCAACGATGAAATGATAGAGCACAAGTATTATTTAGTTATACAACTTTAAGTAACAGACAGTCTTTAGGTGTATTAATACTACATAATAGTGCGTAGGTATATCTGAGTTTTAGAACTATTCTAACTCTCCATTTATTAAAAGCAGCATAAAGAAAAAAAAAACAATAAGAGCATCCGACACTAGGATAGTAAACGCCTAGACTCCGATATCTATTAATAATGAACACTGTTGATAAACTTTCGCCGGCCGCGAAGTGATTGCGCACTTTCGCTGTGTACTATGTGCGCGGTCGTGTGGAGTGTAGAGTATGTGGGCAAGGTAGCCATCCTTTCTAAGCAGAGTTTAAATAGCCATAATGATGTCTTAGTATGCTAAACTGTATTCCGTAGTTGATCTCTTCGAGATGCCACGAGACGAGCGCGAGCGTTTGTGACATTTGCAGGCGGGTAGGCAATCACCGCACTTGTTTGTTCACGCGGCGCAAGCGTGCGTGAGTTGTTTACCAGTTTTACCACAGCAAATGAACGCTTAATACTCGTTCTTGTACGTTCGAAGTACGCTGCACCCATGTGCGTACAATATAAATCAATGAATGAACGTTGAAAGAAAATTGGTGCGACTTAACTCCAATTTTTATTTTGCCATGGTGTTGGTGAAATTTATACAGCTGGAGCAGGTATTACGACCAGTAAGAACTATTGTATACGACAATACATGAAAGTTAATTTGCAATCCATAAAAATAAATAATACTTAAAGTCTATTAATCTCTAAAATCCTCTAAAATCCATAAAAATAATACTTATTGCACATCTTTGCAAACGTAAGAGATTTTCCTTAGGTTGCTGCATTTATTCAAGGAAAATCCCATTTTTATACCTACTTAACCTTTAAATCAATACACAATTTAGAAAAATAGTCTCAGTCTACGCCGAGGCTAATGATAGTAATGATAGGTAGGTACCTAATCTGCTAAATTTTGTTTATTGAAACAAACAAGTGATTAGGTAAGTACCTACTCTACGTCATCAGCACCAGTAGCTTTGAAACCATACATATATATACTTATTTATATTTTCTGTATGAGAGCGTAATTAACTAACTCTTGGAAAAATAATAAAATATGCGCTCTAAAGCAATGTTATTTTACTAGGTGGCAATTCCGTTCCAAAAACGCTTGTAGAAATACCTAAATAAAAAAAAACCTTTAATCAGTTACATTGCAGCTGAATGAAAGTCCATGTATCGCAGAATCGTAAATGCTTAAAATCTACCGTATGTCTAAAGATAATAGTGATAAATAGGTATTTTTTTACGAATAAATGAGAATGAGTACCAAAACGCAGAAATGTAGCCGGATGTAGCGCACAACGCAAGTATTGCAATAGCGCTCGACATCCGCTAGGCTCTAGGTTATTTGTTACAAGGTCTCAACAACATTACAGTTACCTAGCTAAGCTAACCTAAACCAAATCGTCATGTTTGATAATAAGATGATACATCTGTATATTTAAAACAAAAGAGACATATACACTTTTGTTACTGACGACAAAACAGACAAAATAAACAAAGATTCACAAAAGAAAATAAAGTAGCTCGTTTTGAGGCAAACTAATTAAAAATACATGAACGAGACTTCTGAGAGGAGGCCTGTGCTCAGCAGTGGCATATAAGAAAGGCTGGTGATGATGATGATCTAAACTTAATTCATACGTGGCGGTATGTTGAAAGAACCGAAAACGTCCGAAAGCCAGTTCAGAGTACAACATGTCGACATCATGCCTCATGTTTAATAAAAATTGATTGATGAATGTGACTGTAGGTCGCGATGACGACGTAGAGGGTCTCACTCCACAGAGGTGGGGGATTGAGGTCACAACGGAGTCAGTACGTACGGACCGCGAGGCGGAATGCGTTTCGGCGGGCGTGGGAATGCGCTGCGAGTACCGTTGCTGCGGTTTACACCGCGCCGCTGCCACCCGTCCCGCCGCAGTGGTATGCGAAAACCCATTTGCGCCTGCGCAGACCAGCTCGCTTTTATTAGTGACTCATGCTCAATATATATGACTGAACTAGTCATGTCTCGGGCCTTAGGACGTTAGAGTACATCTCCTAATAGAAAAAATAAACGTATTGTACCTACTAGGCACCTACCTAAGCTATAGAAAGTTTTCACACGGGTATTATGACAGCGGAACCATGAAACGTTATCTCGTAGATACCTACTTACATTTTCTTTTTATTAAGTTTGTTTTTGGCAAAGTAACCGTTAACCGCGATGGATTTGTAGTCTGTACCGTTGTTAGACAGAGAGCGAGAGATTGGCAAAGCGTGCTGCTCTCTATTGAAGACTGTTCACGATCTTGAATGGATGGTAGCGGCGTTTTTTGTCATCTGCTTGCGTAAGAAAATTAACAAAAACTGAACATAAAAACTAGATCGAGGCGAGGTAGAAAACATAGCGGCATTTGACCTACGAAACTGTCTTTCTATGCTTCGAAGCCATATTTATTAAATAGTTTTAATAGGAGTTAAAATTCAGTTCGTTGAAACTGTCAAGTTTCTTGTGAAAGTTTTCTCGACAGGGAAGTATTTCGAGACGTAAATTAAGCGACTTAATTTAATTGCACTTTGAAGGTTGAACTCGAAACATTAAACACGTTAAAGACGTTGTTCTGCAACTTATTTTATGAGAGGGTCGGACGGTAGTATCGCGGCAGACAGCGCGTTGCCCTGTAGTCTGGTCCCCACCGCGGGGTCCGCGGGTGACGTATGTAATCAGTGCCAACAGCTTCTCCACTGCTGCGCCCGCGCCGCGGTCGTCCGATAAACAACTACAAGTTTTTGAAGCGGTTCCAACGCACCGCTGCTGCCACGAGGCACTCGCTGCCTTTTTTTTGTTACCAAAACAGCTACAGTACAAACAGTTTCAGTTAAATCAGTACTCAATTTCTTTTGAGATATCGGTGCGAAGGAAATACCCATAATAAATATATGTATATAATAATAATAATACAGATAAATAATAGCTTTCTAACTGATGTAATTTTTTGTTTACAGACGAACGGCCGAGCGACGAGCGAGATTAGGGCTCCAATCGCGGCGGCTGAGTCCGCCGCTGAATCCCCGGTGAAGATGCAAGCGCAACCAGCTGCGGCTGCGCCTGCGTCTACGCCCGCCGCGACACCGACGCCCACGCAGGCTAACAAACCCACCAAGCGGACGGCTAAAGACTACATATTTGGCAAACTGATCGGAGAGGGATGCTACAGCACTGTGTTTCTAGCTAAAGATATCCACACTGGAAAGGAATATGCAAGTAAGTATATAATCTCTTGCCTACAATTATACATTTGAAATCAATTTTGGATATTATAATTATAGATCTACCTACACATATTTATGTAAATTAATTAAATTATTTTGCTTACAGTTAAAGTCTGCGAAAAACGTCAAATCATAAGAGAAAAGAAAAGGGAGTACATAAAACGAGAAAAAGATGCATTGAACATGTTGTTCAACGTGCCCCATGGTTTTGTGAAGCTGTACTGCACCTTCCAAGATGATGAAAGATTGTATTTTGTGTTGTCATATGCCAAAAATGGCGAACTTTTGCCTTATATAAATAAGGTTGGCTCTTTCGAGCTGAATGTAGCAAAATTTTATGCCGCTGAACTTTTATTGGCGTTAGAAAACATGCACGCTAAAGGAATCATCCACCGTGATTTAAAGCCAGAAAATATTTTACTCGATGAAAATATGCACTTGCAAATTGCAGACTTTGGAACTACAAAAATTCTTGATCCTGAAAGTATGAGTTCAATCCCTGTTAAGACCGAAGAGGAACAAAATACAAAAACGGAGAATGGATCAAGAAAAATAAGTTTCGTTGGGACAGCACAATACGTCAGCCCAGAACTGTTGCATAACCGCGTTGATACGCGTGCTTCTGACTTGTGGGCATTAGGCTGCATCATCTATCAAATGATTTCAGGACTGCCTCCATTCCGCGGCGCCAACGAGTTCCTCACCTTCCAGAAAATACTCAAAATGGATTATGAGTTCCCAGAAGGCTTTCCCGCTGACGCTAAAGATTTAGTTGAAAAGCTTTTAG
The DNA here is from genome assembly GCA_963691665.1 of Clepsis dumicolana. Taxonomy (NCBI): domain Eukaryota; kingdom Metazoa; phylum Arthropoda; class Insecta; order Lepidoptera; family Tortricidae; genus Clepsis; species Clepsis dumicolana. The sequence continues at coordinate 8,372,021 of OY829517.1, read as the reverse complement.
TTTTGGAGTACTCCAAGAGAATTGGAGCTAATGATGTAGGGGATACATATGACAGCATACGAAATCATCCATTTTTCGATGGCATCAATTGGAACACCGTGTGCACACAGTCTCCTCCAAAAATCTCACCTTACTTACCAGGTGGCTCTTTCGAAGAAGAACCGTACACTGTTCCGGATCACTTAGAACCTGGCTTGGGCGAGAACCAACTTGTGCGCTTGTGGGAGTTCGACCTATCTACCTCAAAAGGTAAATATTTTAAGAATGATACTTAAGAAATACTTTTAATTTAGAACATAATAAAATAATGATTATTAACAACTCGTCACAATATTGCCCTATCAGATACTAATTTTGGAATACAAAATAATTGTATATTCATTTTAATTTAGTAAACCGCATTCTTCTCATCATGACGTTGATGAATGCAGGCTGTAACGCAACAAAGAATTGTGCGAGTGCAGTGAAGCGACAAGTAACAGGCAACTGAAGTGTCCGTGACCCAAATTCTTCTTTGCCAACAAGCGTCTCATTTCATTGCTGATATTTGTTACTACTTTTTGTTATTTGTATTTATCAATATTAATCTTGAGTGTTTGACTCACTGCACCCTAAATATAACATTTGTACTCTCAAGCAAAAAATGGCAAAATTAAATATGACCATTGCATATGTTGTCTATGTATACTGTGTCCTACGCTGCGTCATCGCGTTCACAGCTATTTGCATTCGGAACGGATATCCTTACTCTTTATGCTTACGGTCCTTTAATAGAGATGACGTCAGCTCTTAAGCGTGTCTCTCTTAACCGGGCCGCGATGTAACTCATTGACTGGTTATACACCGCAACTTCATTAGTAACAGTTCATCGAACAGCTGATAGCGATTGTCTGATATAATTCCGAATAAGTAAAAAAAATTATATTCTCGAGGAAACGTTCATACTGCCCTAAAAACGCCACTGCCTCAAATATATACTCAGCGGCAAATAATGTGGCTCATATACTTATAAGTAGATATAATTATATACGTAGACTGTGCCAAATTTTGTGCCGCTGAGTATACTTATTTCTTCTTGTTTTAGGAATCCTAAACATCAGTCCAGATGAGAAAAGACGCAGACTCGAAGTGCAAGAACGTGAGAGCAAGTGGCACCAATTCGTAAATGGCGAACTGATATTGAAGCAAGGGCTCGTTGACAAGAGGAAGGGCTTGTTTGCGCGCCGGCGCATGCTCCTGCTGACTACCGGCCCGCGTCTGTTCTACGTTGACCCAGTCAACATGGTGTTGAAGGGAGAAATACCATGGTCGTCCGAGTTGCGTGTCGAAGCCAAAAACTTCAGAATATTCTTAGTTCACACGGTAAGTCCGCTATTCATGAATCATGTTGAAATTGCTGCTTCCTTTTTTATAAGTTAAGCCTAAATCATCTCCAGACTTTTTTTTGACGTCTCACTGCTGGGCACAGGCATCCTCTCAGAATGAGAGGGCTTGGGCTATAGTTCCCACGCGGGCCCATTTGGGAACTTCACACACATTTCATTGTTTCGCAGGAGTGTGTAGGAAGCCTAATTATTTTGTAGTAATTATAATCTTATGACCGTTTTTCTTTATTTCAGCCTAACCGCACTTACTACCTAGAAGATCCCGAATCATACGCATTAGAGTGGGCTAGAGTGATCGACGAAGTCCGCATCGGAACATACGGGCGGGATACAACTTAAGCGCAGGCGCGGCCGCCGCCACGTGACGCGCCCGCGCCGCTGCCGCGCACAGTGCTCAGTGACCGCCGCCCCCGCCCCCCGCCCGGCGAGTGCACACTTCTAGGATACATTCTAGCCATCGTTACGAGCACGATAACTAGCCAGGAAGCTTCACCGACATTGAAAGGCCCCAAGGAAGGGAATCGTCGACGCGCTGAACGAAATTCGCGTCGATTCACCGTGGGACCAGACGACGTCGCGCACTCGTCGCGTCGCCGCCGAGGGCCGCGAGCCGCGCCACATATGTTAGAGCGCGCGCCCGCGCAGCCGGCGGCCGACGACGTCGCTAGCCCGCTATCAACTACGATTGATCATCATCATTGTCCTCACTGGACGACTGATTCCTATTAGTATGTTCCGACTACACTAAATAATTACTCCTATTTAAGCTCTTATTTAAATGTGAATTCACTATTATTTAAATGTGATTATATGTAAATATTTGTCTTAAATTATTATTGCAATCGCATCTAGGTATAGTGTTATGAATAATTGTGGGCCGTTAGACTTCGGAGTAGGTATACGGACCTGTTGTAAGAATGGATTTGTAATTCACCACCCGCGTGTTCACAAAGCCCATTCCGGTTGGTAACTAGGCAATTTTAGCAAAATTATTGTTATTATTTATTTTAATTTTATTTATTTGCCAACGGAATGCGACTACTGTACAGTTATAAAAATTAGGAAATTATGGTTGATGTGATGGTTAATTCTGCATCTCGAGCCAGTACAATACTTCTAACGCAACGCATCTACCAGCAGGTATAGCTAAATAGTTGTTACATTGGCTGCAGACAGAATCAAATCAACCAGATGTTAGAAGGATGTCTTATTTGTAGAGGAGTTGGAGATCGGTGTAGAAGCCAAAGATGGGCAACGGTACGAGGTGCCGCCCGCGCTTCCGCCGGCTCCGCACCGCCCCCCGGGCATGCTGCTTGTTCCACGTGCATCATTTGCACTGTAATCCTAATGGTAAACTTAGCAAAAGTATACGGATAAAGTCAACTAAGGTGACTTCTATTGTTTTGTGTGATCAAATTATTCAAAACTCTTATTTTAATTTGTTAATTTATTTTCCATGTAGAATTGCTTAATGATAATGAGGATCATCATAATTAAGTTTGTTTTAAATGATTTTAATGAACAATTGACATTCAAAATAAAATAATCCATGGTCAAGTTAATAATTGTAAACCAGTGACCACTAATATTGGCACTTTGTTGTATTGGCTTGTTTATAATATATGCCGACTTGCCTGGAATATTGTAAATTTAGGGCTTATTTGTAAAAATCATAGTTCAATTGTAACTATTGATTTAGTAAAAAATAGGGTAATTAAATAGTATTTCAAGCACTAGTCTTATTTCCTTTGGTAGAAAAAAAATATTTTGGACAATGAAAAACAATAGTTGTCAGCGTTATTGGATTTCTCCATGACATTGTTAATTATTAATTCTGCATTTAAAACTGTTAACTATTGTAATTATATTTTACAACATTTGTATTGAGTAAATTCTTTAAAAGGTAAGTAACAGAAAAATAAAATGAAAATAAATTGAGGTTGATTTTTAACACAAGTTTTATTTGAACAATAACTACTTTTATTATTTGCCCAATCAGTAATCTTATATTGTGCTCAGCATAATAAAAATCAATATAACCATTTTATGAAATATACAGTCTTGGTGGGGCCAAGAATGCCTTACCTACATGTTAGTTTTCTTAATAAAGAAAGACCTGGAGGAGATTTGAACAAGTATTTTCAAAGATTGGACAAAATGGAGGCAATGAGGCAAAGTCTATCTAAGAATCTTGAATTTCCATAGATAGGCAATTACAAGCCAGAATAATCTCATAGTTCCATTTAAAATCATAGACAAAAAAAACCGATTAAACAAGGCTCTGATAAATGAAGAATGTACTGTAAGGTTTGTCAATGTGTAGAGTTAGTTCATTATTTGAAGACGAATGCAAGATGTCTGGGAGGACAATTAAGTGCGACGCTCTGTCAATAGGCTTCGACGAAAAGTCGTGTATTCGCTTATTTGGAAACATATTTTTATTTTATTTTATTTATTAAGCCTTACAATTCAGATACAGATAGGTACAAATAATAATATATCCACGGTAAACATTTTAAACTTCGGCACTGTGTGCATGTTGGCAAAGGCCCCCCCCTAGCAGTCTCCATTCTCTCTCACATGCATCCACTCTCGTCCATGTTGTGCCAGCTACTCTAGCAATTTCATCCTCCCAGCGTTGGAATTGCCTTCCTTTCTTCCTTTTCCCGTCTCTTAGGATCCAGGTTGTTAAAGTTTTGCTCCATTTGTCTGGGCCTCGCATGATTTGACCGGCCCACTTCCATTTAGTATGTTTTATTTTGTGGGCTACAACAGTTACTTTTGTTTTTTTTCCAATTCGTAAAGGAAAATATCCTATTAAAAATCATTAGAAACAAGTGTTGTTCCTTTTTCTCACGCCTCTCGTAGCTAGGAAGCAACCACTAGAGCTACATCCACCCAAACAGCCGTGTCTAGTTAGGCTCCGGCTCGGCGGCATGGAGGCGGACGAGACAGTCGCCCACGTTCTACTGGAATGCTCTGCGGTGGCGGAATACAGGGCACAGCACCTCGGGTCACCGGGGTTGCTCCAGGAGGTCGCCAGCAACGTGAAGAGTCTGCTTTGCTTCCTCCAGGAGTTGGGCTGGCATGAATAGTGCCGTCAGCCCCCTCATGCAAAATAGGCGCAAACTAGTCGAGTTGCGGCGGAAAATAGCCTGTGCTACAATTACAATTAGGCTCCGGCTCACAGTAAGCGCCTAATAATTTTCCATCATGTACCTATTTGTGCCATGCTGCAAACATTTTTTTTTATCACTAGGTACATTTTTAAATCGTGAAAGACTTACGATAGTAGGTAATCAATATTATAAAAATTAGACAGGTATGTCCTTTGGAACATTTTGAATTAGGAACGGTGTTGCGAGCCCGGCGGCGGGGAGCGCGTCGGCACCCGTGCGGACGTGCTCACGGTTCATATCACTGATGCTTGATACTATTTGTAGTACCTATATATACATAATATTATATATTACTAGCTGTTGCCCGCGACTTCGTCCGCGTAGATTTCGGTTATCGCTATCCCGCGGGAACTATATAATTTTCCCGAATAAAAAGTCGCCTGTGTTATTCCTCAATATTCAAACTATCTTTCCAAATTTCATCTAGATTGATACAGCGGTTTTCCCGTGAAGAGGTAACAAACAGACAGACAGAGAGACAGAGTTACTTTCGCATTTATAATATTAGTTAGGAAGTTAGGATTAGTTAGGATTAGGATTAGTCTGATCTGTCCCACTGCTGAGCAAAGGCCTCCCCCAATACTTCCACTGCTTCTTTCTATTTGTAGTACCTACTTATCACAAAATTGGCAACAAAATCGGAGTACCTGTCTGCCTGTAATTTAGTTTTCTTCAACGTGTTCTTCAAAATGTCGTAAGTTAAGATTAAAATACACTATTGTTGGAAGTCAATAGAAAATGTTTAACTTTCATGCAATCACAAATAATAATCTAATTATGTACTCACTAGATATCAAAACTGCATATCGTACTTTGAAGGGATCCATATAACGTGAGGGATGAAATAGTAATATAACGAAACAAATTAAAAACTTGTGGTCCTACTGCCGCGCGAAATCAATCATTCGGATCGTGTTGTTAATTGAATCTTAGTTTCTGTACTTAATGTTGTTTGGTGGATAATAAAGATAGTGTGTTATACAACAAATTAACGTGACAGTGTCCAGCAAATGAAGAATTCAAGTGAAAACGCGTATTCCCTCTGTTTGTGACCCCCAAATATTCGCCGGCTGCTGCTCGCCGTAGCTCGCCGTAAAGTACACTATCGCTTTACGGAAGGCAAAGAGCAGCTGACAGGATGTGACTAGGACAGACTGACACAACTGACTGACTGTGACAGGACTTTAATATACAGAAATTTACAAAACACATCAGACGTGGCTGTATGGACTCAGTTCCTTTGCCTATCCCTTATGGGATGAATTAAATAAAAAATAAAATATTAGTTGCAGTGCACGCACACAATTTCATTTCATTTCATGGATTTCGATCTCTAACTGTACTGAATTTTATTATTTTTCTAATAGAAAATGACTTCAACCGTCATAAAGTATGTTGGAAGAACTACTGATTTTAATGGTAAAACATTATGGGAGATTTTGGGGAGCCTCAAGAATCTAGGCGTTGGAAGATACATTGTGCGATCGGTGTTTGAGCGCTATCCGGAGCCAAGTTTCATGAAAATAGTCAAAGTCGAAACATGCCCTGATGAGGTAAGTGCATTTCCTAGTGATTTAGTTAAGTAAATTTAAATTAGTACACTAGATGCAGCCCACAATTTAGTGTACAAGACTCAACTAGTGACTAGTGGTTTGCTTCGCTCTGGACTAAAAATTCTCTAAGTTATTTTTACGATGGCTCTTTAGTATAGACTCTGCAGATCCAGGTCCTCATAACCCTTGAATAGATTTAGCTCATGTTCGAATTCGAACTTAAAAGATGTATTTATGTCAACTACTCGCCTTCGCCTACCAAGTTTCATGTCATGAAGTTTAGATCAGTGTTACTAAAGTTATCATCAAACAAATATTTTGGCGGCCACACATACATTCAAACACCAACTCAGCCTCTTCCTTAACACTGAAAACTCACATGATCAAAAATGATTTATTTGCCCACCAAATTACATAGGTTGATAAGGAAATAAAAAAAATAGCAAATTTCATTGTGTTACATTTTTTATGCAGTTGATAAATTAGTTGATTTTGTCATAGATATAATTTCATCATAATGATAGATATCATTTATCATTGGTGACAAATTTCGTCTAAAAAACTGGGCAAGAGCATGTTGGGCCATGCCATACAGTTGACGCAGACATAACTATTTTTCATCTGTGGTGGCAGGTGAGCAAGGAATGTTTTTAGTTTTTAATTATCTTTTATTATACATTCCAGGACAGGCGCCGGGTGAGGGTTTGGGTTGAAAAAACTTTCAGAGGAAAGAGAATGGAAAACCTGACAGAAATCTACCGAACATCGTACAAACCAGATTTTAAACTAATACCAAAAAATGAGGAACACAAGTTGCTGGCCACTTTAGAAGAAATGAGCAAGGCACCTGGAGTCATCCTCCCCAACAGTATTGAAATGCCTCCATTGATGAAGAAGTTTATTGTGAAGGATCATGAGAAAAAGGGATTAGAGGTAAATGGATGAAAATGAAAAAAGTTTATTGTTCGAAAAACATATAACATAAAGCCGGCTTCTGGATCCTGTGCTAGGAGTCCCTGTGTTATTGCTATATTTATTGACCTGTAACTGGGCCATGAGTAGAGGAGAGGCTTATTCTATACTTAATTGTATCAGTTTAAGTAATGCAAAATAAGTACCTTACTTCATTGAATAACCATGTACCACTTACACCATGTACATTTGACTGTTGATGGTCTCAAATATGCAATTGCATCTACATATGATTGAGGAACTAAAGTAAACTTGGCTGTCCTTGAGGTGCCTTACATACATTTCTGCTGTGACAGATAAAAGGGTGTATGTCTCAAAATTACAAAATTCTACAATGAGCCATCATGATTTTTTATTATTCAGTGTTAGCTGGGGTGCTATTGCAAAATACCTTGCACATTTTGACTATGCGCTGAAACTTGGCACAGTTGTTCCCTAGGTGGCCCTGAGTAGATTAAGACCGGGAGCCATCGACAGCCACCTCGCGGGTAGTGGGGGGAGGGGGGGGGGGGGAGTCTGGTTCTGCCGCGCTTCGCTTTGAGCCATATTCCTCTAAAACCATACGCACTAGGGCAAGTGTGATATAATTTTTGGCTAAATTAAGGATGGCGGATCCATTTCTGGGACTAAAATAATGCACTTTCTAACAAAAAAATTAAATAAAATAGAAAAATCTAAAAATCATGAACAAGTTTTATTCATACTTACCTCTCTTTTTTAAAAACCACTACAGATATCGCAAAACAAAAAATACAGTCATAAAGCCACACTTATCTTAACTCTAAAAATATATAGTTTACTATATAAATATTGTAACAAACGACAGATAAAAAATAATATCACGCGCGGGTCAAGGTGATCTCAATGCGCGGTTCAACTGTTTCGTCCGTGAAGTAGGGGTTAGGTACTGTTTTAACCATACGAAATAGCAATTTATGCTAATTTTACATAACAAGTGTTCTTAAAACACGAGTACGGTTTTATAAAACGAGCCGAAGGCGAATTTCACAATAAGATCACACTAGTGTTTTAAGGTCTAATTATGCAGATTTGCGTACATTAGGCAATTGCACCTGCCGCGGCACTGTTTCTTACACTCGCATCTGACTATTTCTAAGCAAGTTTCAGCAGTTACATGCAGGTCAGTGCTTGTAGGCTCCCAATCTTCATGAACTTTCGTCCACCTCCATATAGGAGGACAGGGTAGATTTTGAGCCGCTGTTGACTGACCCCATACATCCCCTGACACAGGACTCGTGAAAAATACTGATATAAAGCAGTTTTGGTCGGTGGAATGTGGTCTAACTCGCGGTCCTTCTTTGTAAATAAATATTTACGGCACTTGTTTACTGTAGTTCACGAATCTGGTCCAAAATAATAATATTTGTCATAAAATATTCAGGTTCAGTCTTTGAAACCATATAACTGACGAACTGTTTCACAACGCTGATAATCTCATCTATCAATACATTATCATGACGCATTCTTCAATGGCATCCATTGCTTCTGCCATACGCCCTTTGATTGCTGTCAGGAAGCCTTTAGTAAGAGCAGGAAACGCCTCCCAAGCATCCCCCCCTCCCCCCTCACCCCTCCCCCCTCGCCCCGCTCCCCCCCCTCCCCCACTACCCGCGAGGTGGCTGTCGATGGCTCCCGATCTTAATCCACTCAAGGCCACCTAGGGAACCACTGTGCAAAGTTTCAGCGCATAGTCAAAAAGTGCAAGGTTCCCATACAACAGATCGCAATAGCACCCCAGCTATGTAGTCTTTTGTAATTTTGAGACATACCTACACCCTTTTAACTTAGCAATGCAGATTTTATTGAAAAAAAAATCTGCTGTGATTAGTTTTGTGGCATATCATAGGATAAATTCTTTCCATTTTTCTGTTTAAAAAATATTGCTTATTCAAATATTCACCAAACTTACATTTTAACTATCTTATTAGGCATATTAATTCCATTCTATGGTATTGTAGTCTGGGGCTGTGGTATTGCTATCAACACTTATAAGAAGAAAAGAGTAAAAGTGTTTATTTTATCAAAATAATAATATACACTTATTATTTGCAGCTAATGAAGGAGTTTACCATGCCTCTTAGCTACAACCTCAGTCCCAATAGAGTTGCGAGAATTGCCAAATCTGGAGAAACACCCACTGTACAGTTCACAATGGGTCTCGGAAAGCCTGCCAGTCCTTCACTGTATAAAGGAGTTCCACTGGACACCCAATAGATTGCACCACAAGCGAAAATACTCTTAGATCAAAGTAATTATAGAGAATCTATAATAGTTATAATAAAACACTAACAAATTGTTGCTAATTGGTTTAATTAAATCCACAATAATAATTATTAATTATTTCTTGTGGAAATCTTTCACAGAAGCAAATTTTCGAGCCAAATATGGATTTGTATCCATTTCTGGCGCGGTTTTTTCGATTTCCAGTTTCTGAGGAAAGGAAAAAAAATATTTCGTCATAAAAATTTAAACACTAAAACAATGTAGATACATACATACAGTCAACCTTGAATGTAACTAGACACTTTGTCGCAGTAATTGTTAATACTGCGACGGTCTTAAAAATATCGAACAAACTACATTTTGTAGCTGAGCGTCTATTGCACATGTAGAATCTTAGAATAGTTGAGCAAAAATGTCTTGTGTCATGTAGGTATTGGTACCACAAAATAAATTTATGCTTTGAGAATTTGCATTCAAACCTACTAGTAGTCGCCGCTAGTATTGGCAATGGTATCAGATGGGAATAGCTCGATTTCACTTTAAGTATGTCCCTGGCCAGGAAGTGGGATTTACTGTTCGGTTCGCTCAGTGGGCGCGACATATTTACCTTCCAGAAGTCTCGCATTTCTTGAACCTCCTCTTCTCTTTGCACGAAGTACTGGCGCACTGTCTTCTGGATCAACGTCGCAGCGTAATCTTCTGGCCATAGCCAGGACTTTGGGTAGTATGGCCGAGGACTGAAATTAATTTCGTTAAAGGTGGACTTTCGAAGAGATAGGTAATGTAGATGGGACAGATAATGCAGCCAATTTACTTACGTTGGACGTTGTCTACCTTTAGGTGCGATTAGCATGCCAGATTTTGTCACGGACTTAAATCATGTCATTCCTTTCTTGCTAGCGCGCGTTGTGCGAGAAAATGTGTGTTTTTTATGTCTGCGATAAAACTGTGCTGAGAGGTCCCCCGATTTAATTCGCGATATCTTTTTTATATAAAAAAATCAAAGGGAAAAAAAAATGTATTCCTTACTTCTTTGCCAAGTACTCTCTAACCCAGGGCATGTTGAACAAGTGCAAACGAGTACACGCTCGTTCTGGATATCGTGGGTTGTTGTTCCACAAAACCTGAAAATTTAAGGTGTACCTATATGTTGGGAATGTGGACGACTTGGGAATGCGGACGAGTTGGGAAAGTGGACTAGTTTGGAATGCGGACGTAATGGGATTGTTGACGAACTAGGAAGTTGACAAAATGGGAATGTGGACGAAGTGAACCTAAACGCAACTAAGTATTAGGTACGCAACGTAGTTACAGCGGCAGCGCCTAAAGCGCCTATGGTAAGTAATTTAGCAACCTCAGTAGGTACAAAAAATTGTAATTGCAATAATAACCCTCCTTCGGCAGTCGGGTAAAAAAGCATTCTTCGAATGAAGCAATGACACAGAATAACTAATAACGCAACGGCACATTTGAACTCAACCTTAGGTATTAGGTACCTACTTTTAAGTAAGTTTGCGGTTGCAAAGCTCTTAGCAAGTATAAGTATAAAATTATGCCTTTACCTACCTTACGAGTACACGAGTAGGTAAATTTAGTATGTGTATGTATGTAGGTACAAAGATATTAAGTACCTTTAGTATGTTATTTTACGTGTGCTTAAAATAAAACTTCACTTATCTGACCTGCACAATCCAGTCTATCCCATTAAAGAAGCATTTTTGTCTAACGAGCGCTTCCCAAATCTTTGCTTTGTTCAAGGTTTCCTCCAGTGCCGGAATGAGGAATACGAAAACCTCGTCCCGGATGTAGTCACATTCTGTGTCTGAAATGGGATAGGTTAAAGTGATGCCTTAAACGTGGATAATTTTCGCAATAAGTGTCATATTGACACGACAATAGGTACCTACCTGAAAAGGAAAATAAATGTACCTACCTAGTATTTATTGTGAAAAAGTTCTACAAAGAGTCACGCTCAATGCGATTGGTTGGACTTTAAGTAGTTACCTAAATACATACATGTCATGCCTGGGATTAGTATAGTGTGACATTGCCAATGATAGGTATTTATATACCTACCTTTGGGAAAGGCCACCAATAGATAATGTCTCTCCAAGCATGTGTTAGATAGGTGTTGGGGGTACCACACCTAGGGCTAGGGACCAAAGGTCCAAAGGAAGAAAGTTAAAATGAAAGTCGTAAATATTAATGCATCCGACTTGAGAAACTTCGTTAGCGCGATGTAGAACAGTTATGACGTTATCCGAGTGTGGCGCTAGGATCGCTACATACATAGCTATTATATTGAATCGTTTGCTTGACGTGATGACTTATCGTATTCCGTACAAAAAGAGTGAACTGTCACATAAATGATCACAAAGCGGATATCATACCGCATATCAGGGTCTCTTTTTGATACAGGCGTAGTCCATGTAGGAACTTAATACAAAAGCGTAGGTAATTAATTCGTAACGTACCTACCTAATATTGAAATTTAAAACCAGGATTTTGAGAGCCCGATCTGCGCAACATTAGTATGTTATCTACCCTCGTTTCGTCAGTTTACCCGTGATCATGATGCATGTAACTGCATCGAAATATCGGGAGCTCATCAAACCTATAAGGTAATCGCGGTCAATATCCCGTTTTAATTATGTCTAATGCAATTAACCGCAAATCATTTAAAACTGTTATTGAAATTTAAATCCTAATCAAACTACCTACTTACTTAATTGTACGAATATGAAGTAATAAAAAAATCACAAGCAATAAGTATTAATTAATTAGACTAGGTATTTTCGTACCACACTCGCATAATTATATAAATGTAGGTACGTATTAAGTAGGCGATTTTGGTTTTAAGTAAGTACCTAGTAGGTTTGGTATTTCAAGAGTTGGGCTTTTGTTGGTGGAGTATAATTTAGGTATTATTTAAAGCAACAGCTAGGAGGCATTGTGGAGATTGAAATGGCCTTTATCTTTATCCAAGTCAAATTGGCGGAGTTTTACAATCATAATAATATACTTACTTAAGATCTACATTATTTTGCTCGATTAAAACTTGCAATCCATGAAATCCCATAGGGTAGGCACTATAGGCTCTGTTTCATCACATCATAAGCCCTGATTAAGTACTTAATCATAATATTAAATATTGATTGTTTTAGATTTAAAACCATCTAAGCTAACAATATACCTACCTGTATTACGTGTTGGGGTTGAGTAGGTAACCTAGGCATGGTGTAGGCTGAGCACGAGTTTTCGAATCCTGCGTAACGTTACGTTATCGTATCGAAACCGAGAAACCTCAATACGTACTAAATTTGAGTTCCAAATACGCTCACGGGCGGGCGCTGTTCCAAACGTCATACAAATTTCTCGATAACGTTACCTACTACCACAGATTTGAATATACGCTAATATTATGAACGTATGTTTATGGTTACTATTCGATCACGTTACGCAGGATTCGAAAACTCGTGCTCGACCCTGTGTAAATGATTGCGCAGTGAAACGGAATGTCAAGGTACCGGGTTCGATTCCGTGCTATGCTGTTTTCTGGTTTTCTATGTATTGTTATTTCAGTAAGTATTTAGAAATTATATATAACCAGTTCCTGCAATCATCGTGATTCAAATTCAAATTCAAAATTCAAATGTTTTTATTGGATTGGCATAGGTACTTAGGCATAGGTACTTTACGTCCAATTAGATATCAGGTAAATATTAAATTTAGAATTTAGGACGACGTGTCGTCAAACGACGCGACGGTAACCTACAGTTACATTGATAACTGAAAATACTCATGAAAGGTGACTTCAGCACCGGCTCCTGCTTGCTCTGGCCGTACTCCTCTATCTGCTTGTAACTCTGCTCGCTCTCTTGCAGAATCTCCTTCCAGTTGGCTTTGGGCTTCCTCGTTACGAGGGCTGGGAAGTCGATCTCGGAGCATGGTAGACTGTCGGGCAGAGTGAACGTTGCAAGGGGATCTGCAGCTTCCGAGCCTCCGGTCTTTTCCTTTCCTTTGCCTTTCCGATCTGTTTCTTTTCCCATTTTGTTTGTTTCCGAATGTCAACGACAAATTGTTGACGTTGATATGGTGTCAAAATAATGTGTCTGTTTTACGGCGAGGTATTTTTTTCGATAAAGTTGTTTGTCAAAGGAGGATGGATGTTTGTATGCAAAGATTTAAATAAAATATTAAATTGGTTAGAATTTAAACACACGAAGAGTACCTAAGTAAAAGTAGCTGCCGGTTGCTTGTTCAGGCGAAAGTGTACTTTATAAATATCAATAGGACAATTTGGCTCCAATTGACCTAGTCCCAAACTAGGCAAAGCCTGTAGGTTCTATGGGTGTAGCAAACGCCCGCGGATATGGACGTCGGGCTGAATATGCTATAGGCAATATTTTGCTACATTAATGAAAGTTATTAGTTTAAAAATGCAAGCCGCTTATTGAACGAACTTTGATAGAATACATAGAATTAGAAAAGATGGCATTATATATAAAAAAACTAAACCCACAAACAACTCCTGTTCATGTAGTTCTGAACATATTGGGGGCCCAAGCTAATAGAGCAACTAACTTGAACAAACAAACAATTGCACTAAACCTGAACCAAGCAAGCTCAAATAAAATGAAAGACAAAATTACTACTTAATCAAAAGTTGACATAGTCAAACCCACCAAATTAACGAAGCAATGAACATTATTAGGTAGGCAATAAACTTAAAACATTATCACTCCAAATAGATAACACAAGAAATCACAGCACATCATAAGCTACACAAATAAACATTAAATCAATACCTAACTGTAAAGTAACCTTTAAAATGCTAGTCCTAATTACAGAACCCTTAGCTGTTTTTACATCAAGAGCCCTAACCTTTCCATCTCTACCAGGATACACAGATACAATTCTGCCTACAGGCCAACTTAATGGGGAAACATTGTCCTCCTTCAACGGAACTAATACACCAACCTTTAGATTAGCACATTCGTTTTTCCACTTAGGCCTACTTTGCAACATAACCAAATATTGTTTATGCCATTGTTTCCAAAAACTTTGTTGCAATTGGACACATTGCTTCCAAAAGCTTAACCTACCTATATTTACATGTTTAGCTTTACAGGCTCAGTTTCAAGCCAGGATAACACAATAATTGAATCAGTGTAAAGATAAGTCTTCACTGTGTATTTTTATAACAAGGTGGTGTGAACTTTCTTAACCAGCATCGATAGCAATAAAGCCCCGTTCAACTCTAATCGGGGTATAGTTAAGACCTTATTTTTTGGATTAATGCGAGACTTGGAACATAAAAGATTTTTGGAAACCTTATTGTCATCAACATACAATGACAATGCAAAGAAAAATTCGTTAAGCAGCTGAACTTGAACCAGCAACCTCGGTAATCCGTACCACGCTCCACCAATTAAGCTATACTTAACGTTGGTGTACCTAACGAATTTTTCAATGCCTTGTGTCATATTTTATTTGGAAGATCTCTCCTCAGCGCCATCTATGAGTAGCTTAATCAAGCAGCTCACCCACTACGGAACTTCTACAGTTACGCATTAGTGGCAAGAGATGGAGCTATTTTCTGAATCAATGAAAATAATCGATTTATTGATTATTTTTGTTTTATTTTTATGAAACATTCATAGAATGAAATTCAACATACAATGACAATGCAAAGAAAAATTCGTTAAGCAGCTGGACTTGAACCAGCAACCTCGGTAATCCGTACCACGCTCCACCAATTAAGCTATACTTAACGTTGGTGTACCTAACGAATTTTTCAATGCCTTGTCATATTTTATTTGGAAGATCTCTCCTCAGCGCCATCTATGAGTAGCTTAATCAAGCAGCTCACCCACTACGGAACTTCTACAGTTACGCATTAGTGGCAAGAGATGGAGCTATTTTCTGAATCAATGAAAATAATCGATTTATTGATTATTTTTGTTTTATTTATTTTTCTTTGCATTGTCATTGTATGTTGAATTTCATTCTATGAATGTTTCATAAAAATAAAACAAAAATAATCAATAAATCGATTATTTTCATTGATTCAGAAAATAGCTCCATCTCTTGCCACTAATGCGTAACTGTAGAAGTTCCGTAGTGGGTGAGCTGCTTGATTAAGCTACTCATAGATGGCGCTGAGGAGAGATCTTCCAAATAAAATATGACACAAGGCATTGAAAAATTCGTTAGGTACACCAACGTTAAGTATAGCTTAATTGGTGGAGCGTGGTACGGATTACCGAGGTTGCTGGTTCAAGTCCAGCTGCTTAACGAATTTTTCTTTGCATTGTCATTGTATGTTGAATTTCATTCTATGAATGTTTCATAAAAATAAAACAAAAATAATCAATAAATCGATTATTTTCATTTTCTTATTGTCATCGTCAATAGTTCTTAAGTAGAGACAACATCCGTGAGCTACATTAGAAGCATCACAGTATCCTACAAGCTCGAACGGTCTTGTCTGCGCCATATTAATATTTCTTACTACAGTAATACAAGACAATTCAACAAGACTTTCAGCAAAATTAATCCACTGTTTATTTAAAGCCTCTGGCAAAACATCATCCCACTTAATATCTTCAAACCACACTTGCTGCATTAAGATTTTGGCCCTAACTAAAATAGGACCTACAAGACCTAATGGGTCAAAAAATTTACTAATGAAACTTAGAATCTCCCTTTTGGTATATCGCTCCTACACTTGTTTTTCTGTACATTTAATATTTAATGTGTCCTCAACCACATCATAAATTACCCCAAGAGTTTTGATGTATTCATTCTTATCGAATAGCTTATCACCTAACTGATGCAACGTAGCTGGTATATATCATTAAGAATATCGTAATGATTCAAACACCATTTATGAAGCGAGAAACTGGCTATTTCCATAAGCTCAACTAACTATTTTTTTGTTTGAATTAATTCAGAAAGATCATTGGTTCCGCATTGGATGTCATCGACATAACTTGTGTGCAGCAACGCGAACGCAGCTAAAGGATACTTATCCTTATACCATTCCGCAAGCTCTACTAAAAATCTCGTAGCGAGAAACGCAGAACTCTTCAGACCGTAAGTGACAGTCTGCAGCTGGACGCACTTAACTGGCTCTGCTCGAGAATCGCGCCACAAAATATTTTGCAAGCTACAATATTTATCCTCAATTATCACTTGACGGTACATAGCCTTTATATCGCATAAAAGCACGAACTTAAAAGTTCGGAATAAAATCAGAATGCTAAACAGATCATTTTGAACCACCGGGCCGTTTAACATAATGTCATTCAAATAAATGTTATTTTTTGTAATAGCACCACCATCAAAGACCGCGCGCACAGGTGTTGTTTTGCTATTAGGATTAATTACAGGGTGATGGGGCAGAAAATAGGCACTGCCTGACAGCAAATCATAGTCAGCGATATCAAAATATTTTGCATGTGTAATATTTTTTGTTACACAGCAAGAGACCTTGATCCCAAAGTCATTTATAGATGAACAAATGAGAATCTCTGCCTTTTTTGAGACACTATTGCTGCCATCACCTACCCCCATTACCAACTCATCAGTTTTATATACTTTACAGTCTACTTTATTGAGCTGCTTTTCTGTAATAAACGAGACCTGACTACCAGAGTCTAATAAGGCCCTAACATGCGTATAGGTACCATCTTTGCTTATTAACCTAACCATAGCCGTTGGCAGCAGAACACCCCGAGATGGCAAGGAACCTGAAGCAATATGGTTGGACTACGCCCTTATTTATATTGTTTTCATTAGAGCATGTCTCTACATTTTCATTATAATTCATAGGCCCATTTGCAGTAACATTGGTTACCACACTCTTTGCCGACAGATACAAAAGAGTGTTATGCGTTTGGCGACAAGTCGCGCATCTAAAATTCATCTGGCATGCACCCTGATGCGCATTTAAACATAATTTACAAAGGTTATTTTTATTTACAAATCCTACCCTGTCATCACCTGAGAGCATTTTAAACTGAGCACATTGGTACAATTTATGAGGTTTCTGGCAAAACTTGCATGAGACTCGAGAAGTCACATGTGAAATAGAATGGGCTCTCATCGGCTTTTCCTCTGCTGTGGTCTCTAAAACTACGGATCTCTTATCAAGACGGTCGAGAAACGCTTTCAATATAGGTACCTGTTTGATATCCTGCTCCATGTGAAAACCCCTATACGTATATATATTGATCTTTTTGGATAGAATATTTACCAATAATGTGTCCCACTCATCTACATTTTGGCTTAAGTTTCTTAATGCAGCAAGATACAATGGACACAATCTGCCGCAGACCTTGAGCGGTGCACTTGGATAGGACAGGCAAGTCAAGAATACTATTTACATGATAATTTATAATTTTTGGGATATTATTGTATCGCTTGTCTAGGAGCTCGAGCGCCCTTTCATAATTCACGTCAACAAGCATTAAATTTTTGATGATATCCAAAGCCCCCCCCCTTGTCAACAACGATCGCAAGTAATACAGCTTGGCGCAAAGGCTCAAGTTGCGGTCCGAGTCTATAACGGACTTGAACATGTTTATAAACGGGTAATAATCCACTATGTCCAAACCATTGAAAGGCCTTATGTTTATAGGAGGTAACTTTTTAAACTCACCAGATTGAGATGAACCTGCTACGGCCATCAGTGTTGACGCTGAAAGATCACTACCAGCCACCTTTTTTAATTGTATATTAATGCGACTCATAGAGTCGTCAAAATTATCCTCTACGGACCCATAGTCCTCGTCGTCCTCAGGATTTATTGCTAAAATGCTTTCATTACAGCTTACATACTTGGCGAAAGCAGTTTCGAGCCGAGTTCTTTTTTCGCAAAGAATCTCCGGCGAAGCAGATAGAAATTGTCCTGAGGAACAAAATTTTACAAAACGGGTAATAGCCCCTTTAGTATAACCCCTACTGGCTACTAAATCTTTTACATAAATTTTTACTAAACAGTACAACGCTATAATTACAACTATAATACAAATTAAACCTAAATGGAATGAAATCGTGTTTAACTAAATTCAAAGTAAACAGCCAATCACTCAAAATGACGTTCTTCCAATGACAACTCTACTTTTACTGTCAAAAACTTTCCGTTTTGAAACTTGAAACAGCCGATAAAATCTGTCAAACCTAAAAAACGCTGAAAAATGTTTCTGCTGTGAAAAAATTATTGGAAAATACACCTGTGAAATGCCATTTGCCATTCGGAAAATACACCTGAAAAATGTCAGTTAGGTATCTTTTTTTTTAATTCATCCCATAAGGGATAGGCAAAGGAACTGAGTCCATACAGCCACGTCTGATGTGTTTTGTAAATTTCTGTATATTAAAGTCCTGTCACCGTCAGAGTTGTCAGTCTGTCCTAGTCACGTCCTGTCAGCTGCTCATGCCTTCCGTAAAGCGATAGTGTACTTTACGGCGAGCTACGGCGAGCAGCAGTCAGCGGATACTTGGGGGTCACAAACAGAGGGAATACGTGTTTTCACTTCAATTCTTCATTTGCTGGGCACTTTCACGTTAATTTGTTATATAATACACTATCTTTATTATACACCAAACAACATTAAGCACAGAAACTAAAATTCTATTAACGACACGATCCACTCTCATCGGTTTCCCTCCAAATTCCCAGTTAGGTATCATCTATGACTTCAACCGTCTTCTTCTGTCTCATACTATCTGCGTATATTGTCGCACTCTTCTTATTTTAATATCGATCGGCCAATGTCACGACGAAAACCAGGCAAAATTCAAATTTTCAATGGCGACGAAATTTTCTTAAGCAATAATATTCACATATTTACACAATTATGCACAATTTTTCGAAATGGCGCAATATGCCTCAGTATAGAATGGGCTTTCGATGGGCTTCTTGCCTTTTCATCTGAACTATAGGGCACTATAGGACTCCACAGGACGCTGATTAAATTTTTCATGATAATGAAGGACCAAATTTAATGTAGCAAACGCCCGCAGATATGGACGCCGGGCTAGATTTGCTATGGGCACTATTTTGCTACATTAATGAAAGTTATTAGTTTAAAAATGCAAGCCGTTTATTGAACGAACTTTGATAGAATACATAGAATTAGAAAAGATGACATTATAGATAAAAAAAACTAAACCCATAAACAACTCCTGTTCATGTAGTTCTGAACAATGGGTACTAGACAACTTTACGGATAAACATACTTATATAGAGAAATATATACTTATATACATATCAAACATCCAAGGCCCGAGAACAAACATTCGTATTCGTTATACAAACATCTGCCCCGACCGGGGATCGAACCCGGGACCTCAAGCTTCATAGTCAGGTTCTCTAACCACTAGGCTATCCGGTCGTCACTTTCCAGGAGCGTAACGTTATTTCCCCTCACTACATCGGAACGCCGTCTTTTATCCTTTAAAACTAACGGGTAAAAACGCATTTTATTAACTAGTGGAGAAAGTAATTTGACCTTGAAGTGGAGCTTTTAACAGATAAAACGTAAAACGCTCATAATAATAGTTCGTTCGATATTAATTATCATTAAATAACCCTTTAGTTGGCAGAAGCTCGCTGAAGGTGTCAACGCCAAGTGGCAAAAGCCCGTAGCGGGCTCCTGTCAAAATTAGAAACATCTGTTTTTTTTTGTAATGATGTTGAATATAATTCTGAACGCATAAGAAGTTGAGTCGATGCAATTTCAAAACGCATCGTCAGAAATGTCAACATGTCAACAAAAAATTTCTCACCGACTCTGACTCACGTAAAAATATACACAATTTCCAGAGTTTTTTGTAAGTAGATGTAAGTAATATCGTATAAAAAATTGTGATTCCAGTGACGAAGATTTACTTTTTATGAGCTGTTTTTTTGCATGTTGCGCTTTCCTCGCTACAGTGAGGTGAAAAGTTTTGTGTTATACACAGGTGCAACTGTATTTTACTTCTCGTGTGTTGAAACACTTGCTACGCTCAGGATTCTATTTTAGAAACACTGGCTTCGCTCGTGGTTCAACTATAGAATCCTTCCGCTTGCTCGTGTTTCAATTCCACACTCGCGGGTAAAATACAACTTTGCACCCTTGTATAACAAATAACTCTATTAAAGTGTCAAGGCCCCAACATTATAAACATGCGCCTACACATCAGCTGTTCATTCGCTAATTTATATTAATAGATGCCCGCTTTGACGGCGCCCTTTAGGGGAAGTTCGGGGTACTAATTTGTACAGTGTGCCACCATGCGCAAAGCGGTGGAAGCAAGGTGGAAGTAACTACTGTTATTGTCACCGTCACGCGTTATTAACCGACTTTAAAAAAGGAGGAGGTTCTATATTCCACTGTATGTATTTTTTTAAGTTAGTTTGGGTATTCAACGAGTACAAAATATAGGCACTTATTTATTTTGTTTATTTTGTTAAAAATAAAATAAATCTGCACAAGCAATTACTGAAATCCTTTGGATATTACCTCCAAAGCTTAATAAAAATGATGCATAACCATAAATATTAAATAAGCCTAAGACCTAAAAATAAATAGCACTAACATCAATCTAAGCTGTCTGACTACATTACATTACTCTCGTTAATAGGGAGAAAACTTTCCCGTGACTTGTGAGATCCAGTCGAGATAGTGCGCGACTTTCACGTACACGCCGGGCACTCCGGGCTGGCCGCAACCAATGCCCCACGACACCACACCAACCAACTGCCAGGTGCCACCGTGCTCGCACACCAACGGGCCACCGCCGTCACCCTTGCAGGCGTCCTTTCCTTCCTCACCACCCGCGCACAAGAATCCAGGGTTCAGTTCATAATTGTACCCCAACCTCGTCTGTCTCAGCTGCTGCTGACAATGCCCGTGAGGCAGAATAGGAACATCAACTTCTTTCAGGATGTTCTGGTATTTGCCGTTGTCGCCGAAGGCGTCCTTGCCCCAACCGGTGGTCCAACACCTCTGGCCGGCGTAGTCGGTGTATTTATCGGGCAGACAGGCGGGGCTGATGTGAGGGAACTTGGTCCATTCCACGGGGTGTTCTAGCTTCAAGATGGCGAGGTCATTGTCCAGAGTACCGGCGTAGTACATCGGATGCACGTGCACGGAGATGACGTCTCTCTCGATGTAGGGGAAGAACTCGACATCGTGGTTAACGTCCCATTCACCAAGGCGGACTCTTAACTCGAAGCCTTTGTACCTGAAAAATAAAAAGGGTGGGTCAATTTTGATATTAGGACCTCTACTTGAGGCACAGAATACATGCTTGAGGTATTTCGTGTAACCTTTCAAATAAGTTTATCTTTAGAAGTCATTTTACTTACGACTTAACGCAGTGAGCGGCAGTCATGATGTGTAAACCGTCGATCAAAGTTCCACCGCAAACGTAGACGGACTCTTTGGGATCCTTCTTGAGAATGGCTGCTTGCCACGGGTACTCTCCGAATTCACTGTCTCCATCGACGTAGGATGGAGTCTTGATTCTGCCATTGATTCCCTGCGAGTGCCTGATGCCGCACTGTCCTTGGTTGGCAGCCTGCGGGCGGAATGGCCGACGGCAACATACTTGGTTTGCTTTGCATTGTTGCGCATGAGGACGGCCAAAGTATCCTTGACGCTAAAAATAAGAAAAACAAAATTTATCAGCTCGATCCTTGAAGCTTAATCGAAATATAAGTTAAATAAATGTATTATGGAGGAGAAATTAACTAATATTGAGGATCGGTTACCTCTTCTATGGTTTCGCTTTTAGATTTTTCTACAGTGACTTCCCTCTTCTTTCTATTCTCAGGAAATCGGATTGTTTGGCTTCCCCGGCTTGCCCCAGAATTGTTAGGAAGGGTAAGGGAGCGGGAGTACCCGTATCGGTTTGCATAACTTCCTCTCATCCTATCTACGCTTGCATTAGCAGTTCTTTCGAAACCGAAACCATTGAAACCGGCTTCATAAGGGTTATGAAAATCATTTCCGTAATTTTGATTATCATTATCATCGTCATAATCATCATCGCCTGCATTAGGCGGTGAATTGAATTGATTTTGTTTGAAATACCCAGCCTCTGCATAGCCATAATGTGGCGAATAGACCGGTGGACCATGTTGAGGCCCAAAATGAGGTGAATGGTGTATGTGAGGTTGATAGTGGGGTCCATGGGGTTCAAAATGAGGCCCATGAGGTTCAAAGTGGGGTCCATGGGGTTCGTAGTGTGATATGTGCGGTTCATAATGGGATATATGCGGGCCATAGTGCGGATGCTGTGCGGGTTTCTGATGATAATATTCGTGGTGGTGTGGATTATAATTATGATAATGCTCGTGCTTGTTCAGCAGATATTCTTTTTTCTCATGGAACAAGTTGCCTAGCTTATTAACTACGTGTTCATTTGGCGTCACGTGTAAATTTACAAAAGGTTTGACTATTTTATCTCCGTAGTCATTTTTCGTTACTTGAACGGCTAGTAACGGGTTAACTGACACCAGGCCAAGATTGAGGCCACCACTGTTTAATGCAGGACCATAGGGGTTGTATAAAGGATTTGCATTGAAGGGATTGATAGGATAACCACCATGGGAAGGCTGGGGCAACCCAAAAGAGACACCAAACGTGGGCTGCACTTGTTTGTTGTTATGGCCGCCATTGCCGCCGTAGCCGGCCAGTCCAATGAGGCGCTGCAGTAACATTTACTTATATTGCTTATATCAAATGTTATGTTTACATTTAATGTGAATTGTTTCATGAGTTGTTAGATTTTTGTCAGTGCCCTTGTTTAGTATTTCTTTTGAACGTTGTTACAAACGAACGTAATGATTATTAGAATTTTATCATTATTCACTTTTTATTGTAGCTACTGTAATAACCCGTTGCTGCCCCAGTATTTTATTGGTGAAGTAGGATAGTTATGTACGGTAATATTGGTAGGAATTGTTGATCATTTTAGGTAGGTAAATGAGAATGTTTTGTGTTAGTGAAATGAAATGAAGAGTTAGGTATGTGTTACATTTAAATACGAAATTGATACATACCGGTTCGGCTTCCTTTTCGATTTTGTCTTCTGTCTCAGCTTTAGTTTCACGCTTGCTCACTTTCTTAACGCTCGCTTCTGTGGTAGTGGTTTCTTCCTTAGCATCCGAAGCATCGGCCTTGGTAATGTTATCTAACTGTTCTTCAGTGAGGGCGGAGATTTCAGTGCCCTTGTTGCGGGGGTCGATAGGCAAATACAAATCGTCTCTGCGTCCAATTACTTCTTGGCTCGGGCATTGGTCATAGTTAACGCAGACACATTCAAATCCTTGGGCTTTGGCTTCATGATATGAGTTGTCTTGGTAAGAGTTACTTTGTCCAAAGGTGGCTGGACTCTCCTGGTACAAGTTATTGCCGGATCCCACATGTAGCTCCTTCTTGTAAAACTGATTGTTATGAGAAGAGAATGATCCCAAAGAGTTACCGTACTTTTGTTCATCAAAAGCATTGTTGGGGTACTGGTTTGGCAATGACTGTGCTGAAAAGCTGTTTCCCTTATTGCCATTGCTGTGTCCGTATTGAGATCCGTAGATTGTATCAGTTTCATAAACTGGTTTGTTTAATGAGTAACCATCAGTCATAGGTTTGAAGCCACCGGAGCCAAAACCGTTGTACTCACCACCACTAGCGGTTATGATGTCAGTGGATTGTTGAGAAACAGATTGGGAACCCAAATGTCCTATAGATCCGACCGGTATGGCAACGGGCTTGATGATTACTTTCGGTTCTTTGTTAGAGTCATCATGGACGTAATGGTGGTGAACATGTTGCTGCACAACATCTGTTTTTGTTACAGTTTGAGAAGCAGCAGGAACTTTGTTGTAATGTGGTTTGTTGTTTTCGAAATTGTAAGGGCTTTCGTTAGCGTAGCTGGGGGGTCGGGTTACATAGTTGCCCTGACTTCCACCATACAATCCATTGCTTTGTGAGAATTGGAAATTGTTTTCCGACACTTGACCGTACTTTTCAGAAAAACTCGGACGCGCATTAGGTGGGCCGTACCCGATTCTTTTGGGCGGAGTCTTCTGAGGGCGAGACAGGTAAGGTGGCATAGGTTTTGCGGGCCCATAAGCTCTGGGGGGTCCGCGGATGGGGATGGAAGCGATTGGCTTGCCGATGGGCTTGATGTCAACAGGTTGAGCATAGATCAACTCATCCGGCGACAGGTAGGTGCGTTTTTCCTGGCTCTCTTCTTCGTCACACTGAAATGGATAAAATAATATTGTTGATTCATCAATATTACCACATACATAATGCAGATGCAGATAAATAAATGTAGAAGACTTACAAGAATTACATTATACGTTAATAACTTACTTGAATAAGTCCCAGAGTGCAAAGACGTCCTTTGATCAAGTTCCTGGCTTCAGCGTCGTCTCCAGAGTCTAAGGCTTCCTTGATGGTAGGGTCGCTGTAGACATCGTCGAAGCCACCGAGACTCCTGCCCTGCTTGTTACTGACCAGTTCATCCACGATATCATCCAGAACTGTGCCATCAGCTTCAGAACTCTTCTTCTCCGCAGTATCAGGAGCCTCTTCACCTTGCAGAAGTTCGCTCTGCTTCTGTTCCAATTCAGTCTTTTCTTTCGCATCGCCTCCCCATGACCACTCAGCTGTTGTACTGGCTATTATAAGGGGTAGCAGTAAACACGTTATCGTAAACCAGCGCATGATCTGTAAACACAAAGGACCAATATAACAACCTGGTCAAGCTAAATTTAGAGGTGATGTGATTCTTGTTTAGCACAGCATATCGTTTGTTTCGAAACTGCAGTAGGCGGAGAAGCACTTTTACTTTCGCGGACAGAGTTTGTTGTTATATAACCCTCCATAATGTCAGTGCACTGCGCTCGCACCGCCGCGCCGCTACGACGTGGGCACGCGAAAGTACTCTCCCGTTTTGTCATATAAAGTTACGTATGATTAAGTTGACATGACTTCACAAAATGTAATTCTGACCGATTATTACTTAATATCCGCACTGGGCCCGCGTGGGAATTATATAGCCCAAGCTCTTTCATTGTGAGAGGAGGCCCGTGCCCAGCAGTGAGACATAGATAAAAGGCTGGTGATGATGACTTCATTGTAACATTGTTGAAATTGTTCACCGTGAAGCGATTGATTTTCGATTTTCATTGTCTAAAATCGAATAAATAATTGTAGTCTTAACGAAATGTTCAATGACTGGAGCATTGACTATTAATTTAACAACCAATCTACGTAAGTGAGTATTAGTAGAAGAGAAATCTCAAGCAAATATTTTCTGTAGTCACGGACAAATCACTGACCAAGCAAAAGGAAACGAGAACGTTTTGTAGGTATAGTAGTGTTGAAATTTATTCAAAGAAATGGGTTTAATTTATGTATTAAGGTCGTCCATTGTTTTGATTTTATGGATGAAAGTGTGATTTGGGTCATTGTCACCAAATAACCAGCACAAGAGGTATTGGCATGCGCGCCGGGTCCGGTAGATGCGTCATACTGTAACACTATAATACGTTATGCAACTCCCGAAGCGGCGCTTTGCGCAACGCGGTAACGCAACAAAAGATTTACGTCTCAAAACAGATTAATGTCCTATACTTTAGCATTTAAACTCGAAAACATCGTTTAACGAACTTGACGTAACTTTTTACAGATGTAAACAGTTATCTAAGTACCCTGTTGGGATCATCGGTTGGTTATAATATGACGCTCAAGATCGAAAATAAAAGTTCTCTGTAGTTTGTAGACTTTGGATACCAGACAATGATGGCTATCGCGAGTCAGAATCCGCTACGATCGCTAGTGTCGAGTAAGCTCTACCTGTCATTTTCCTCCAACGAGAGACAAGCTACGGGCCTATGATTGGTGGATAGACCTAATTCAGCACTGAGCGATCCTAGCGGATTTTTGATTCGCCAGAGCCCTCATTGGACTGGGTTAGCTATGTTTAGGATTTTAGCTTGATTTGACTGTTAACGAAATTCATGACTTACGAGTGCTATTTATAATGTCTTGTTATGTTATGATGACTCAATGATTGTCGACAGCGAAAGCTTATTAAATAATTGTGTAAACAAAAGAATGTCGCCTGCCTATAAAGATATAAAATTAAGTATTTTTATTGTTAATGCGAAAGATCTAAAGCGAGATAGTATTGTGTTAAAGTTTCTAATGAATCGCACACTGCTGTGGAGAAATCCTGGGAAATGTTTTCTGTAGTATGTAAAGGGTTATTAAAGTTGGTAATTGTTTGAAAGTTGCCGCAAATATAATATCGATACTCGATTGATACTTATTGAGATAAATAAATTTTTCTAAGGGTGCTGAAAATAGCTCCAATTATAAAAGTTTACCTGTGAATCAAAAACTGAGTTTCATTTTGCGGAGAGAAGTCATCTTCGGACTCTATATAAGTAGTTCATATTTTTAAAATTAATCTGTGTTTGTATCGCAAATTGAAGTCAGTATAGAATTGAAGCTGGAATACTAAAACAATATTATATCGGCTAGTGAAAGTGGTTGCAGTCTAGGATTAAACTTGCAAGAGTACCTCTAAAACTATTATGTTGCTGAAATATGTATTAGTTTCCACGATTTTACCGATAGTTTTGTAAATCTTTTTTTTATATCAGCTTTGACGGACTATTATTTGTTACTGTTATAGGTATTTGTATTGCACCTCTTAAACTTGGAGTGATAAAATAATAATCGCACCTAATCACTTGACCGAAATATTCACTTTTCAAAACACAAAAAACTTACTTTTCCACTTTGTTTATCACTTTTGACTGAATCGTGTACTTTACACTTCTGTTTTCACCACTTCACCGGCGCACTGTTTGCGTCCGAATGACTGCACCATCCACCACCGCCACGATTTATACTTCGACCAGCCTAAAGATGCATGAGCTCGGATTTTGTAAGACACCCAACAGGCCCTCCTACCAATAAACTCGTGTTTCAACCGCTGTCGCTCTAAATGGTCAGATCTTTGGTAGAATCTAGCGATGCGTAATCATTTCATTGTTATCTTGGTAGAGGGAATGACGCACGGCGTCATTGATCAACCCTTCGGTTGGTTCATTCATGAGTGCGTTCGCGTAGACGTTAGGCAATTGGGGTTTCAACCAGGTCGCGTTTACGGATCTTATGCCTTTACTAGGTGGGAATAATCAATCGGTACTTATTGTATCATCAACAACATTTTGCGTCACGTAGAATACGTGGATAACGTTGCGTGATCCAAAACGGGCTTCCTTGATGAGCCAGGAATCTGAGAATAGAGATAAATAAATAATTTCACGTGGAGAGGTCATGAAAGAACCTAAACGTATCAAATAGGTCCCGTCTTTTACATATTTTTTAATCATTCACGACTTCACAATACGAATATCTGTTAGCGACTGTACCTACTTGATGACACTTAAGTACTTAATTCAATAAAAAAAAATAAAAAAATAACGTTTGTTGTTATAATTTAACCCTGTCATTCATAAAACTATTTTAACTAAAATACCGTTAAAGTTCGTTTGTCCTTTTTTGTCATATTGACATTTCCGTTAGTAAGAAGAAGACAAAACCTATATTAGCTAATAGAGGCTTGAGTGACGTTTATGAATAAGGCCCTTACTCATTAGAATGTTATAATATTTAGCGTGTCTCCTTCCTTACTGACACTGACACCCATTTTATACGCCCTGAGTGATTTAATCCAAATTCTCCTTATTTTAGGACTAATACTTGTAATCAATCATATCAACAAATAGATAAAAACCTGCGATTGTCTCTGATTCCAACGTATCCATCTGACCATGACAATACTGACAGAAAAATTTCATGATCGTCAAGGATGGATGTATCAACTTTATATGCTTTAGAATACCCCTTGGCTTAAAGTACCTAACTAATTCTTGCGTCTTCAGTCGTTACTTGGAAGTGTGTTCGCCTGGGCCATTAACTTATCCACCACAAATCTAACAAGACATTGGTGGGATCAGCTACGATTCACCACAAAAGTGTGCTCCCAGGCCTTTCACGATTGCCTGCTAACAAAATTTAACCCCCTCGCTAACTTGTTTCCCGAGTGAGAGCAGACTAACCATTGTTATTGTTCTGCAACTAAAGGCCACACGCAATTATCTAAGGTACCTATTACGATACCGGTTACCTAACGTTATAGTAACACGTCCTGCCTTATGCGCGCGCGCCGCTTTCCCTGGATCATCCATAAAGCCTTGTAAGGTCTGACCCACTCGCAGCGTCACAATTACCTAAAATAAATTGGATATAGTCAATATGGCGACTGTATTCGTTATGTCGATGTTTAAATTAAGAATGGACTTTATAATCGTAATACCGTATGACAATGTTATTTGATGTCTTCGAGTTTGATTTCCTTGTTCTGTTGTTGTTTAGATTAAGATAAACGTCAGAATGTTTGACACTTTAATTTCAATGTTTGACATGACACATTAAGATTAGGTGCCAACTATTGAGACTATGCCATGCACTGGGTCTTAATTTATTTTATTGCGACTGAATAAAACGGGTTAAAATAGATTCGTCCTCATGGGCCCTCCGCTCCGATGTCAGGTAAAAAGCAGTATCAATCATTCATAAAGACACGGTGTGTCATTTATGACATAAACAATGATAAAACACACAACAGTTTTTTTTTATACGACAAGGAATGTAAACGCGTAAGTAAGAGGGTCAGCTGATGGTAAGTGATCACCATTGCCCATAGACAACCGCAACCCCGGGGGGCTTGCAGATGCGTTGCCAACCTAGAGAACTAAGATGAAATGCCTCTTGTGCCCGTAATTACACCGGCTGTCTTACTCTTCACATCGGAACACAACAGTGCTTGAACTACTGCTTAGCGGTAGGATTAGTGAGTAAGATGGTGGTAGCGATCCGGACGGACCTCGCACAAGGTCCTACCACCCGCATTACCTATACGTACACCTACCAATTTAAACTTTTTGTAAAACTTGGTTTTATTAACACATTGATCTTATAGAAGAGTTCAACGCGCGATCGATATTGTCGCACTTATTATTGTGCTCTTGCGAAAATGGCATCTTGTTACTCGAACTCTAATGAATTTATTTAAACATGAGACGTAGCATTTATGAAGTTTCCTTTTTGGATAATGCTAATCTTTTAAAACTATATACATTCTCAGTAACAATGGAACCCTAACAGTAGGTGAAATGAGTCATGTTTTTTTTGAGACATGGTCAATATCACATTTTACCTCAAGCCGTCCTCAAGCATGTTTATGTTTTTATTTATTTGGCATTGACACACTTTATTTCTTAGTATCTCGGAGCAGGATTCAGTGGCTTGCTCAAGAGGGGTTTTCCAAGAGGCGGCGCCGGCGCTCGCGTTGCACAAGAGTTCGCTGAACCATTTCTATGACTATTATTTTGATTCAACGTTGCGTTGTGTGTAGCTGTATGTTGTTTGTTGTTATTGTGGAAGAGCTGTTTGGTTTCATTGGAATAAAATGTAGGTATTGTAAGTATTATGAAAAAATTAAGGTATTATAAATTAATACATTTGTTGAGAGTCTTTATAAGATTTTAGTACTTAAGCTTTCTTTTTAGATTCCCGAACCAAAATGGCTAAAAGAAATCTGTAAGTCTATCTGTCTGTTCGTCACAGCTGGGTATCTTAGGAACTACTAATGCCTCGACTATGCTATCGACTTAAAATGTGGAACAGGTTGAAATAATTGCTTAACCCAAGTATTTTCCAAATATTATATAAAAGCACTCTCTCTGCACATTCTAAAACAATGGTTAAAAAATACATTTATCCCCATTCTACATTGTACATTCTGAATTGTAAGTACTTAGCACAAATATTATTACATAGATGATGGCTCGGAACCCTGTATGCGCGAGTCCAACAAGTCTAGTCTCTGTTTTTTCATAATAATGTCACCAAGAAAGACATGATGTCAATATTTATTCCAAAGAACATATGTATTAATAAGTAGTACAAAGTAGGTAATTACAATAATGTTAATACTAAAAATAAAATGAACTTAAACTATGCAATATACAATCTAAAACTAAATAAAAAAGCTGTTCCAAATCACTGCCGGGCGGTATGGTGCCCAGAATTGCCAGTAAAAGCCAGCCCTCTGAATAGACATGGTTACATCTCGGTTGTTACACGTTTATGAGACTTCAGTAGTAGCAGTTAGGTTTGCTTTGCTTTTGGTCTATCTTTATATAACTTATATAATACAAGTAAAAGCTTAGTAAGAAAAGTATACTTATTTTATTCATATGTGATGGGATGATATAGCAAAAAAAAACAAGTTTTACAAAGAAGAGCTCTCAATATTCCAGCCTATCATATTTCCGATAACACCCATTATATTCATTGTACCTATGAATATGCTACCATTGCTTAGGTATAAAGAAATAACGATAATTTCTCTACAATTTCTCTATAATTACCTCTATTACAATTGTCACACACCGGTAGGTCACCGCAATGTTCCGATACAATAAAATTACCCTACATTACACTTCACAAGCTTTCTTAACTCATTCGTGTTACGCAAGACGTCACGTGGCCGAACCGGTATCGAGAGATGGCGCAAAAACTGTAAACAACAAACCATAGACTTATGACATCCGCGCGCCAGTTCTAATATTCCTTCTATCTCGATATAGTTCTGTGGCAATATGATATATCCACTTTACGCCTTTCGTATACCGACGCTGCGAACTGCGGTGGAAATGCGTAACCTCAGTACATTTTACACGGCTTTCGCAGTTATATCTCGATTCACAGCGTCGGTGTACTAATAAAGGCGTTACTGATAATACCGTCTGTGAAAATGTCACTTGAAAATTTTGAAAAAAATAGGTGAATTTGGAATTCCTGCAAAGTATTAGTAGAAACCTATGGACCCAGTGATTATCCTTAACTAAGTAAAACATACAATGACAATGCAAAGAAAAATCCGTTAAGCAGCTATCTAAGTAGTCAAAAATTTAAGTTACGCGGTAATTTTATAGCGATATCACAGAATAACTAATAGTACTCGCGATGCGGGACTTGCACCAATTTCGCGAGTAGTATTTTCATAGGTGTGTTTTGTAAAATCGGTATAATAGGGTATAATAGGGCACGGATAGAAATAGGAGACACATACATCTTTGAAGTATTTACTATTCACAACACAGTTACAAAATAAAGTTTTTCTATTCAATTATATTCTACCTAACGTTAAATCTCAGTTCTGTTTAAAAAAAATTGTTGGATACCTTGTGTACGCATCTTTATTCATTTGCGCATCATGCATAACACATAACACAGCATCGCGTTATCGCCAAACATTACACATTTTGTTTCAGTTACAGCACTGTATACACCAAATAGCCAACGCCCTGGTGTAAAACTTTGTTACACCATATTAGTGAGTTTATTCTTTTGAGTGAAAGACGGCTAATACCTAGTGACTTCCACCTTCTACATCGCTTAGCCGTTGCCGAATACAGCCGCACCGTGTGATTACATCATACAGCGGTCAAGTAGGGCGAGTGCAGACAGCCGGTACCCGGCGTGAACTTGGGTTCGATGCACTTAGCCTAATGCTAGTGCACTTAATGGGCACCCGCGCCCGTGCGAGCGGTCAATAGCTTTTACTTGGCTTTCTTTGGCAATGAGGGCTAGGGAACGCAAGTGAGAGGTCTATCTTATAATTCCTACCAACCATAAGCCAGTAGCTTGTCTCTCATTAGTGGAGAATCATGGACCTCACTCGACACTAGCGATCCTAGCTGATTTTTGTTTCGCGATTAGCCCTCATTGATACGGTTAGCATGTTTTGTTTTTGGTAGAAAAACAGTCAGTTATAGCCGTTACAGGTAGGTATGTGACGAATTGTAATTACAGGGAATCGATTTTTTTAATCTCACCCGGTGACTAAATTCAGTGATTTCTAAAAAGTCGGTATTTTTGAATCTCACCGGTGACTAAAAATCTCATGCCTATGATATCAAATACGAATGCCCCCACCCACTCGTAAACGAGATCACTGAGTGACTTCTTGACCACTGACAGTGACAGCTAACCTCAATCCACTATGTTGACTGGCTTGTCTACGACAGAAACGCAAATTAGCTGCATGTTAGTGTTAGTGTCTACTAACACCCGTCTGGGTATGTCATTCAAAAATAAGGCATTTGACAAATAGTGATGCAATAGTGATAGTGATGGCAAATATTCAATGTCATGGGTGAAAATTTTGTCACCGAGATTAGCCAGTGAGATTCAAAAATCGATCCCCAATTGTGGGTTAATATGAATGTTTATTCAAAGGATAGTGTACTTTATTATCGATTTATTATTTAGGAATTAAAAAGTTTTGAATATTATTTATTATTTAGATGTTTTGTTAACCTATACTCATATGAATCGTAATGGCCAGGAGAATAAAAAAAAAACCGACGAACTGAGAACCTCTTCCTCTGTTTTTTGAAGTCAGTTAAAAACTCTGAATGTAATAATTTTTTATACTACATGCGGACCATATTTCACACTTAATGTACTCATAATTACTATAACAGGATACTTACGGTACTGAAATTCATACGTGTTTTGTAAGCCTAATAGTTAATGTTGCGTGTCAAGTCAAGACTAGTGGGAATTCATATTGCAACTAAACTCTGGGTTTTCCGAATTGAACGTTGCAATGCGCCCAGAAGGCCGTTGCTGCGGTGGCTAACGCAATGCGTGGAGTCGTATTCGTTGTGTACTTTTCATAGGAAGTGTACTTATGATGATATGGTTTAAATAAATTTATTTATAAGGACTATTTAAGCTTAATTAGTTCATTTTAGAAGTACTTCGTAAGTATTTATGTATGTTTAATTAAACTTTTTTTTCCATATACTTACCTATCGTTTTAGTCATTAATTTCTTTATTATGTGAACATATTTTATTACATTTATTTGATTTAAACAATACTGACGACTGTACCCAGCAGCTTAGGATAATCATAAAATCGGTATGAATGGTAAGCTGTTCTTAAATTAAGTTTACATTAAATATAATCGAATATTTATCGAACTTCTCTTCATTCCCATTTCTCATTTTATTTTATTCAGAGACATAAAGACAGAGACAACACATAAAAACACAAAGTAACTAATTTAACAATCTCATAATTATCTTATCACATGTAAAATTAATTCAGGTTTATTTGGTAAATTGGTAAGGCGACTCTACATTTCTTGTGCTAATTGATTTGATAACCTAGATTCGGTAGGTTGTGCGCCGCGTCACTTCGGGCTTCCCGACCGCTCCCGCCAAGGACTGCGCGCGAGAGGGGCCGCGGGGGAATTAACAAATTAACTGCATTTATAAATTATGCCTTTTAAATATTTGGAATATCTTCTCTATATTCTCTACACGAATGAACACCTTTTCACTGCACCGGTATCGACTTTTACAGCCCCCATGCGACGATAGAGTGTGCTTTGAGGGTATCTAGTCGGTTCGCGTACTAAGACTCGCACAGGTTTTCGCAAAAGTATTATGTAGAGGTTTCTACTTATCTTTGAACCGCGCTTGCCTAATGTCTTCGCTCTGTAAAAAGGTCTAGATTCTCACAAGAGAACCAAGAGCGTTTATGAGTAAAACATTATCAAATCTCCATCTTCTTGCTAAAATTGAGGTTTTAATTTTTCCACTTATATTTCAAATGTTTACTAGGTTAAAGAAGCGAAGCAAATCTATACAAAAGTAAGAAGTCGTGCCAAATAAAAGTATCTACCTACTTAGTAACTTTTTAAATGTTTAACAGCCCAAATGTAAGCAGCGTTACACAACCAGTGACTAAGAACGGATTTAGGAAGTCAGCAATTAATATTATCATAAATAGTCAGTTCATACTAAACACGATGTTTACGCAAAAAGTGTGACACAAATTCAGCTTGTAGCGTCGTGACTTAAGATAAGAGATGATTGAAAAGTTAATTTTCAAAGAGAACTTAACCACACCAAAACCTTTCCCACGGGCCAGGCAAAAATCAATCTTATGACAATGCCATAAACATTGTGACACGGGAAAGCTTTTCTCACTTTAACTATACCTACCTATTTTAACGTCAAACAAAAAACTCACTGTAACCCCGTAGAATATCAGGATGGGCATAATTATGCTGTTTTTTCTTATCTAAAATAGCAACATTTTCTAAGAGGAAAAGAAAAATAATCGTAGGAAAGAAGTTTCAGTTAAAAACGTTTTACACAATATTTTCAGTATGGGTTGTTATATTATTATTACCCCTCAATTTCAAACTATTTACCATTATTTAATTATTTTCAATTCTTCACTATTTTCCAGACAATTAACTTGAACGGAAAAATCCGGCTTTCCTATTGGAAACAATGCGAAACGGTTCAAGTATCGCGGAGTGGGCAACGGACTGTGACGGTGTGTGACGTCACTTCCGCTCTCCGGGAGAAAGCAAGAGTTCATCTGGCAGGCTAAAGTCTATCCTCGTGCCTGTAAACGTACCTACCTACCTACAAGCACTGGGCCGCGATTTTCGTTTCTATACAGAGGGGCGGGTATAGCCCGCGATTACTTATTAATCAATGTTTTTAACTAATTGACTTTAATTCAATAAACGCGGGGGGCCTTTAATCCATGGGACCCTGAGCTGCAGCCCAATGAGAAAGCGTGTTTTTGCAAGTTTTACAAACATCGTCTTTTCCCGGCAAAGCTCATTATGTTGTGTGCATTTCATATTTTCATACAATACAAAGGTTACTTAACCGTGATGGTCCTGTCTCCTACTGATTAAGCAAATTTAGCATAATATTATTGTAGAGAGCTATTGTAGCTAATGTGGCATCGTCACACCTCAATATCCGAGTGGTTTTGTTCACAAAATAAAGGTTTTGGCTTTGGCTAGTGGTTTGTTTTTAGCCGACCATGTGATCCATTGAGTAAAGACAGAGACATCTAGTAGATACACATGAAACTATTACGACCGGTTACTGGCCGCGTAAAATTATACCTCTCAACTTGTCCGTTGTAGTGGGGAAATATGAAACAAAATACTCTGCAGGCTCCGCAGCCGGCATTGTCGGGTATTTAGACGAGGTTGTTCAATGTAGATGCCAGTAGGTAGCTCACTAGCCTCGGTAAGCTACGTGCCTCCATACATGGCTGTTGCTTTGCTACGTTGCGAAGTTACGAAAGGCTACGCCGTTATTTACTTCGAGAGATGTTGGATAGATGGCGTTATTGTATATGTATAATAATTTTATTTAAATGTTCGATTACTCACTCACTATTTTTTGGCATAAATATTCTACGACCGTGAATCAGCCAAGATTTTTTTTCCAACTTTTCCAAATGAAATTGTTATATTTAGGTACCTATAAAAATCTAGACACTTAATTTTACCTTTTAAAAAAAATCTACAATGATACCTTCGTATTCGTACTTAATTTTATTATTATTAATGCCATCGGCACTCGTCATGTTTTGGCTGTCGCCGGTTTTCTAGCCATTGCTTGCTTGATGCCAAATAGCTGGTAATTAATTTTATTAGGTGATGTGGATGGTTATTATACGACGTTAATTTATTCCTTCAATTTATTGACTGATTGTAATGTTTAATAATAAATTCTAAGTGACCCCTAATAATCAATAAATTAATGAGGAAGTTGTTTATTTTGGCCCAGTCTAGCCAGCGAGCAATAAAGTTCAATACCATTATCGATTTTATAGCGCAACTGACCCACACATGACGCTGCAGCCGGTGGCAATCGAATGTCTGCCTGCTTAATAATTAATTGACGTGAAGCCTGTTTTACAGATTTCTGCTTTTTTCTGATGATTTTGAGGGTTTTTACCCTGCATCTAATTAATAATTTTGGGCATAATTTTCTTTAGACGAGGATATTGCTGCCGGCACTGTAGGTCTAGCACTACTCACAGTGCGACTTCTATCTTTTATCTCGCGGGAGAACATCTGCCCGTCCTTTTCTGGCGCGACAAACAAAGTCACGGCCAGTTGCTAGGTGTGTTGTTTAATTTATTTATGGCACATTGTAGCAAGTTTTGTCAGGAAAAATGTTGTGGTTAGATTTCCGGGTCTCATATTTTTAATTTTTATTTTGTTGTTTTTCTAGTAAGTATTAATTATTGAATTTAGTACCTACTTAGTGCAGTGGTGACATAATAAATCTGTACTGAACCTATTTCAACTGATTTTAGTAAGTTTAACCAAAATTAAAATTAAAACTGCACATAGTGGCTGTTAATTAAAATACATACGAGTAGGCAAGTTATTTCCGGAAAGGAATCGCCTTAGTTCAAGTTACAATGACATAAGTGGTAAAGCTCTTTGTAACTTTATACTTTTTTCCAACGCTGCATTCGACGACCCTGAGTGGTCTGCATTGGGTTCCGTGAACAGTAATTTTGTTCCGCACAAATAATAACTAACAATATACGTAAGTAATAATATACGCGGAAGAATTATAATTTTCTTCAGGGTACTTTCACTCTTCCATTCCTAACAGTTTTTGTATATTTATCTCTTGACATGTTTGTCGGTTTTCTTTACATTTATATTATAGTGATCGCAGGAAACGAATTGGCGTAATAATTATATTAAGCCATTAATTAAAACTATGTCGCTTGGATATTAAAATGAAACAACTGGGGTAATTATAAACTAGCATGTCAAACCCGATATGCAAATCTCTTAAAAACATAATTAAAATCAATTTTTCTGTTGTAATGTGTATCCTGTTTTGATCGGTATAGCTAGGTAGGAATTGTTTTATTGCGGATGTAGAGCGAATATGTACGCCCTTGCCGCGACTTTAAAACAACTAAATGTCAATGCTCAGGTGCGCTTTGTACGTATTGCGCGTGGGCAAGTACTACACCAACTCGTGAACAGATCATCTACAAATGCCAACCGTCCATTAGCTATTGCCGAGCTCCTGTAATTGCAACTCGACCTTTTCGGATCAGATTTCGGCGACAACTCACAAGGACGGTTACTTTGTACTGTGACGCCCAAATAACGATCTCAAAAGAGTCATGCATAGATTATTATCATCTGTATAAATAGCGAGACGAATCCTAGTCGGGCATCAGTCTGCCGTAAGGTGTGAAGTGATATCTTCGCTCAAATACAACACAGACCTCGTTCGATATGAGATCGCTGGTGGTGTTGTTCGCTGTGGTCGCGGTCGCCGTGGCGGCTCCGAGTGTGGAGAAGAGGTCGGTAGGACACGTGGCGTACTCCGTGCCTTCGGCCGTGTCCCATCAGTCTAGAGTGGACGTGGTCAGCTCGCCTGCTGTCGTGTCTGAGACCGTGGTAGAGCCAGTGGTTGCTGCGTACGCCGCGCCGGCTCCCGTCGCTTACAGCGCGCCCGCTGTGTATGCGGCGCCTGTTGCCACCGTGTACGCTGGTGGCTCAGCAGTGTCTCATCAATCCCGTGTGGACGTGCACAGTTCTCCAGCCGTAGTTGCTGAGGTAGCGGCCTCTGCTGTGTACTCCGCGCCCGCTGTCTACTCAGCCCCTGCCGTGTACTCGGCTCCTGCTGTGTACGCCGCCCCCGCTGCCGTGTCCCACCAGTCCCGCGTGGACGTGCACTCCTCGCCCGCCGTGGTGCAGCAAGTGGTGCCCACCGTCGTTGAGGCCCGCTCCGCCTGGGCCCCAGCCGTCTACTCCGCCTGGTAATCCGACCACAACGACTAAAGCGATTTTGTAGTTTTCGTTGTAGTTCCTGTTACTGTTGACTGCTGTAACGAAAAGACAAAAATAAATGTAAATAGTTGTAATACATATGTGTTTTTATTTTTGTTTTCTGGATGCCTTCTAAATTTACATTAAGAGGAGTTATTGGCGGAAAATTTATTTTTGAGTAATTTTATATTTTGCCCAACGGAAACTGGGATTTGCATCTCCAGAGCCTGTATGGTGAGAAGCTTGACCGATTTTTTTTGTTTCTTTTGAAAGTACCTGTTCACAACATTATGTAAGTCTTTATACTTAAACTTACATAAATTTTGTTATTGTAAATTGTCGCAGTTTAATTATAAGATTATATTATAACTGGTTCCTGGGTGGAGCTGTCACCATTGATATGTTCAAGGGCGTCTCACGGTACAAGGTACAATTTTGAAAGTTTAACTTTACAAAACAAGAGAACTACGATCTTAAGTTAAGTTTCCGCTGTTCAGTGCCCCTCTACTACCGCCAAGAATCTCTAGCGATGTAGATGAATGGCTAACAGGAACGCTGAATACCCTGTACCTACTTAATACCAACAAAAAACAACAATCTTAGCCGTCTAATACAGTGCTCGGTAAACCGCTAAGAGGAAAAACGAGCGCGTATGCAGCCCATTGTTAGAATACTATTTTGAATTTAAGTCCGGCATCACTGGTAGTCAGTATTGTAAATTAGGTACTTACAGTAAGTATTATATCGTAATTAGTCTGGGATCCGAAAGGGCTAAATCCCATCTGAAAGGAGGTTATCGCGTGAAGAAGGTAAAGCTGCTGTGAATGGAGTCAATGGCCTACAGTCCCTCGAGACCATTCAATCATTATAATAATATGCAAAACGGATATATTAGGGTCATAAGTAAAGGGTCTAAAGTTGAAACCGTGAAATTTGGATTTTTTGTGCCTTTCCTACAAAATAATTGTAATTTAACAAAATTAATTAAGTAAGCAAATGAACCTAAACACAGTTTTATACAGATTGCTGCTCTACAGAAATTCAATAAAAAGTAAGTGATAGATGTGTGGAGCATTTTCATTACGAAAATGTTAAGTTATAGGAATAAACTAGTATGTATGTATGAATGAAGTACGAAATAAAAACTGAAGCTAATGTCTGTTGGACACAAAAGGAAAAATCAGAAATATTTACGGGACAGGATGTGGAAATGTTTTTAAATATTAACTAGTATAAAAAACAAAACGATTACAGCTCTGTTCATACAGTATTAACACTTTTACAGTACGCTTCATACTTAAATGTGCCTCTGAGGTTGTTCGAGCCGCGGGAAGGGGTATCGCGGTCCCGCTCCTACATTCCCGTTTAGTCTCTGCGCGTCTCGTTTCTCCTACAAGTAACTGACTTCTCTTGAGTCTATATTAGTGCTCACTTAGGCTGTTTATTAAACCTATCTGCAAAATTTCAGGATTCTAGGTCCAGCGGTTTGGCCTGTAGGTTGATTTCTGGGTCAATCCGTCAGTCCATCAGTCACCTCTTCCTCTCTTCATAATTATAGATACGTAGGTACATTGTGTCATTATTGCAATAATTTTTGAAGACGTTCGAATTTCTAGATTTCAACATTGATACACATGAAAGCTTTCTTCGCACCTCACAGGCATCTTTGTTTCGAAGCCCTTGTTTATCTAATACTCATACTTAGTCTTAATTTTTAATAAGTACCTATGTACCTAACTTGACTAAATTTTCAAATTCCATCATTAAAACACTTATTATATGTAATTAATCATAAGCCAAATAGTAAAATTAGTGATGTTTAGGTACTTTGTAAATAAAGGATTTGCCACACACAACAGAACTCCATCCCCGTTTTCACCCCTTCGGGGGTGGAATTGACATGAACACCGAGAGATCACCATCAATAGTCATCTTAAACACGAAATTTGTAGATCCTAACTTTAAAAAAATTACGGACTTTCCTAAAAACATTAATTCCCTTATTTACCCCTTTAGGGATGAAATTCCCAATAGTTATTTGTTATACAAGGGTGCAAAGTTGTATTTTACCCGCGAGTATGGAATTGAAACACAAGCACGCGAAAGGATTCCATAGTTGGACCACGAGCGAAGCGAGTGGTTCTACATTAGAATCCTGAGCGTAGCGAGTGTTTCAACATACGAGAAGTAAAATACATTTGCACCCGTGTGTAACACAAAACTTATCACCTCACTGTAGCGAGGAAAGAGTAACATGCGAAAAAACAGGTCATAAAATCAAATCTTCATCACTGGAATCACAATTTTTTTTACGATATTATAACAGAAAACTCTGGAAGTTGTGTATTTTTACTTGAGTCGGAGTCGGTGAGAAAAATTTTGTTGACAATGTTGACATTTCTGACGATGCGTTTTGAAATTGCATCGTTTTAATTTGTGCGTTCAGAATTATATTCAACATCATTATAAAAAAAAATGTTTCTTATAGAATTATAAGGAAATTTAGTATTAAGCTAAGCTAGCTAAATTTGGTATTTTTTATTAAATTCTGAAATCATTTATCATTTATTTAAAGATAATTAATATCGAACGAACCATTATTATGAGCGTTTTACGTTTTGTTATCTGTCAAAAGCTCCACTCCAAGGTCAAATTACTTTCCCCACTAGTGGATAAAACGCGATTTTACCCGCTTGTATTAAAGGATAAAAGACGCCTTTCCGAGGTAGTGAGGGGAAAAAGTCTTTCCTTAGTTTTTTTCAAGTCGCTAGATCCGGCTGTTGGGGCTGTGGGTTGATAGACGACCCAGTCAGTTTACCATAATTTATTATGACCATAAGCGGTCTTAGTGGTTTAATAGATAACTACACATTTGTCGTCTTCGTTAAATTGAGAGTGAAAACAAGATTTAAAAACTCTGGGAAAACCTTACGTACCTATTCAATTTTATTTGTTTTAGTGTAGCATTGTAAGTAGGTATGCACTGGAACATTCTTTGCTTAACAAGGAGTCATTGCCAAACAGTTGACGAATAAGGCATTGAGTGTTCGCTTTGCAATTTCACTGGTTAGGAAACTAAGTACTTTGTGTCTCACTAAAGAAGAAACGGCTTTCAGATTCAACTAGAGTATGAATTCATTTTGAGGAAATTTACAGTTACGAATTTCTTTAAGCAAATACGGCTACAAAACGTAACTCGAGATCGAGTGGACCTGATTCATTTGCAGTGAAAGTAAATATTTCAACCCATTTTCAAAGCTAGCAAAAAAAACACCATTTCCTTTAGATTCCAAATCTGAGAGTAGTTACTCATTCCCTAAGGAGCACCATCTCTATTTTGGTAATTTCTACGAATGTCACTGACCCATTTCCGTAGTTCGCAGGGGTCGACAGAAGTGGTCTTAATACTGTTATATTTGTATTCATTCATAGTTATTACTATTTTTCGCACGGGCAACGACCTTTGGTCTAACACAGATGCTGAGGGTCCAGCACGAGTTTTCGAATCCTGCGTAACGTGATCGAGTAGTAACGTTATCGAGAAATTTGCATGACTTTTTACATGAAACTACGGTGAGATTCAATCATAGTGAAATAAACGGATCACTCACGTATGTCAGTCGAGTATAGCTTGACATGTTTTGGACTAATCCGTAGGTAGTCAGTTTACGTCTCGCCACCGGCGTAGCGTGTGCTCCAAGAGGAAGGACTACGGATTAGTCCAACATGTCGGGCTATACTCGAGTGACACGTGAGTGATCCGTTTATTTCACTATAATATGTACGACGTTTGGAATAGCGCCCGTGCGCCGTGAACATATTTGGAACTAGAATTTAGTATGAGGTTTCTCGATTTCGATACGATAACGGTAACGTTACGCAGGATTCGAAAACTAGTGCTCGGCCTACTGATTCTATTCTTAACATTACCGGTCCTTAACTTCTCAACTATTGCAACCTGATGTCGTATTTATTCCCTGTCAAGGATTGGCAACTTATTGATTCTACTTAAGTAGCATCTTTTCATGATTCTTGCACATTACACGAAAACTACGCGTTTACCTACTCCTACTAGTGTTTGAATATTTTTTAAAGAAAATATGGATATGCTCAAAACCATAAGTTGAACTTGAACCGATTTAAAAAAATGAAGTAGTCTTGTTTGATATTTAAATCCCGGCAAATAATTGAAATTATTTAGTACCTATCAGTTTTGAAGTGAACGAGGGTAATATCACCATTTGTAGGTAACATTAATGATTATAATCTACCCAATTTTGTATCTTTATTTCAATTTTTCTATAATAGGCATTGTGATCACTAATCATGTTTAGCAGAGCATATTTTACTCCACGTAGGTAGCTAACTAAACCCAAACTGAAAGTGACAAGCGTTATTCATTCCATGAATATGGAAAAATTATTTTAAGTAAAATTCATTCATAAGTAAGTGTATGAATATTGTATACAATAATGTAAAATATTGCTATGCCCCACCGGGGTCCATGTGGTACCATTACATTTATTGCCATCTATGAATACCATGGTTGTAATATTGTTATAATAAATGTAATAAATAATAAATCGGGGACAACGTGATAACTTTACGCACACCTATTGCTTTACATTTTTCTTTACATAGGTTCGTTTAAGCAATGGTTTCTGTCTCACCACTCTCCAATAAACATATAGTTAAAATGAGAAAAGCTTTACTCTGTCAAAATGTATGTGACATTGTCATAAGACTGATTTTTGCCTGGCCCGTGGGAAAGGTTTTTCGACTATGTGTACGAGTTTGGTACGAGTATACATTATGTGACAGATATATGTCATACCGGTCCGTCTCAGCTAATACTATCAGAACTACATTGTTTTTCAGTTAAGATGAGTTCTGTGACGTTTCAGAGATGATAACAGATTTATTTATTATTATAGTTTAGATATCTACATAAAATTCAGCGCATAACTTAATTAAATAGTGTGTGGATTAATTATTTGAATTATTAAATTTGTTAATTAGTAGGTTACATCATCTCCGGCTCTATGTTTTTAACGATAGTTTTACATAAATGTACTAAAATATAAAATATAACACAACGGAAACGTTATTTTTGATGGACGATATTCCAAATAGTAAATTAACTTATTTGTTTGTACTGATTTAACTGGCCCTTGTTGACAGGAACGTTAACTGCTTAAGACGTCCGATCAGCCAGTGATTTAGCGGTTTTCGAATAGTACTCGGAATGCTAAAGCTGCCCTCGGAGCAAGGACGGTTACTTTCATGTGACACTTGACATTGTATCCGACTTACTTTAAATTAAGCCTCGTTAAATAATAAGATAATTATTAGCGTGTCAGTA
Organism: Clepsis dumicolana; assembly: GCA_963691665.1. NCBI lineage: Eukaryota > Metazoa > Arthropoda > Insecta > Lepidoptera > Tortricidae > Clepsis > Clepsis dumicolana. Next base: position 8,328,527 of record OY829517.1, on the reverse strand, counting down.
TAAATAGCATGGAATGTTCGTGAACTGTATCAGTCAACCGCTCGGTTTGAAGTGATCCAGTTCTCGTCGAATCAATAACAACACAGACCACGTCAACATGAGATCGATGGTGGTGTTGTTCGCTCTCGCCTCCGTGGCTTGCGGGTCGCTGCTGCCCCTGGCGCAGCCGCCGCACCACCCCGCGCTGGTGTTGGACCCGCGCGGCCGCCCGCTGGACACCGCTGAGGTCATCAACGCCCGTGCGCTGCACCTGCAGGCCAAGGCTCTGGAGCACCATACGCCGCTCGTGCACGCCGTGACGCCGCTCGCGCACTCCGTCGTGGCCCCTGCCGTGGTCGCCCACGCTCCCGCCGCCGTCTCGCACCAGTCCCGAGTGGACGTCATCTCCAGCCCTGCCGTCGTCTCCCACGCCGTACACGCCGCTCCCGTGCTCGCTCACGCCGCTCCTCTGTTGGGCGCTCACTCGCTCGGGTACTCCGCCCACGGACTTGCCGGACACGGACACGCTGGACACGGACACTGGCTGAAGAAGCGCTCCCTGGGACACTACGCTCTGACCGCTCCCATCATCGCTCACGCTCCCTCTGCTGTCTCCCACCAGTCCCGCGTGGACGTCATCTCCAGCCCCGCTGTGGTCTCCCAGGCCGTGCACGCCGCACCCGTGCTCACCCACGCCGTGCACGCTCCCATCGTCGCCCACGCCATCGCGCCCGCCGCTGTGTCCCTCCAATCCCGCATTGATGTCCACTCCAGCCCCGCTGTGGTGTCTCACTCCGTGCTTGCCGCTCCCGTTCACTCCGTTGTGGCTGCTCCCTCCGTTTACGGTGCTCACTCTCTCCTCGGCGCTCACTCTCTCCTTGGTGCTCACTCTGGTTTGTCCCACGGTCACTGGCTTAAGAAGAGATCTCTGTTCTCCTGGGCTCCTGTCGCGCACTCGGTCGTCCCCGCTGCCGTGTCCCACCAATCCCGCGTGGACGTGATCTCCAGCCCCGCTGTGGTGTCCCACACAGTGCACGCCGCTCCCGTGGTCGCTCACGCTGCGCCCGTGTACGCGCATGCGGCCCCCGTTGTCGCCCACGTTGCTCCCTCTGCCGTGTCGCACCAGTCTCGTGTCGACGTGATCTCCTCTCCCGCTCGCATCGCGCACGTCGCTCCTCTAGCCCACTCCGCTGTGTGGACCGCTCCTCTCTCGACCTTATCCCATCATGGCCTCCTGCATTCAGCCCCCTTGGGCCATGCTGCCCACTGGTGAAGCGTAAAACTGATTCGACGAATAATGTAGTTTTCGTTTTAGTAGACTTTATGAAAACGAATAGACAAATACATAAATTATATAAAATACCTGTTGCTTTTTACTTTTTTACCTATCTAATCCTACATCTTACCTTGCAACATAACACACTCGATATTCAAACAGTCATAAAGGTAACGAACGAAGCTTTTCAATGTGGTGTGATTGCGTGGTTCAAGCAGATATGTAATTATAACAAGGCTACCGGACAAGTACATAGCAAGGCTCTCCGTAATTATTTTAATGGTTGAAAGGTCTTGAATTGAAGTACTTAAGCACCGATTGGAAACTGAAAGACTAAATGGGGAAATCAAGTTCCGGTATTTTTTACATTTTTTTATGCGAATTGTCGGGGTAATAAGTATAAACAATCGTTTGGTGCCTCTTCATTTTTTCATTTTTAGGGTTCCGCACCTCAAAAGGAAAAACGGAACCCTTATAGAATCACTTTGTTGTCTGCCTGTCCGGTGCCCGTCGGTCTGTCTGTCAATACACTTTTTCTCTGGAACGCGAGGAGGTAGCATGCTGAAATTAATATCAAATACCTGCAGTCCCGTGAAGCTGTGAAAAAATCAAACTTCTAGGTCAACGTAATCAAAAGATACAGTCATTAAAAAGGTCGTTTCCATACAAATTGCCATAGGTACTGTGAAAACCTAAAGGGTACTTTCAGTTGTCTTAGAAACTTGAAATTTGGTATGAAGATAGCTCTTATAGCACAACCACTCAGAAAATTCTGAAAATCTTGAATTTTTATTTCTGTCCGTATATGTCACAGACCAATATAAAATGACCCCATACTGCGTACATTTTGCTTAGGAGTAGGGCTTACACTGGACACTACGGAAAGTGGGAAAATCTTTGTACGGAACCCTCGTGCGCGAATCCGACTCGCACTCAGACAGTTTTTTAATTCTGCACCAGTTTGATGGCTATGATGACATTTTCTTATGTTGTACCTTAAACGTAACTGGCCGCAAAAAGAGGCCAAGACTCTTTACGCCACCTTTCACGGTTTTCGGATTGTCCGTTTACTTGTGCTATACAGGGTGGCACACTTAGATCGGTCAATATGGGCAAGTTTGTAACTATAAAACATACAAAGACCTGTTCTTAGGAACCATGTCATAGATTTTAGTGACGAAAAAAACTGCATACATTAGATAAAAAAAAACTTGTATTCTGTTCGGGAATCGAACTGGGGTTCACGTTTTACATAATTTTTAAGATATTTTGATTCACGATAGTGCATAACTAATAAATAACAATAAGATAAAAACTATCACAGGAAATTAATGAAATTTGTTGAAACTCTTGAGCACGAGAGCGGTTTAAACTTACCCATTTTTATATGACATTTTAGGGTTCCACACCAAAACGATAAACAGGAACCCTTATGGATGACTCAGTCCATCTGTCTGTCTGTCACAGCTGATTATTTTAGAAATTACTAATGCTGTCGACTTGAAATTTGGAATAGTTTTATAGATGACTAGCTGTGGCCCGCGACTTCATCCGCGAAGATTTCGGTTATCGCTATCCCGCGCGAACTGTACAATTTTCTCGAATAAAAAGTAGCCTATGTTATTCCTCAATATTCAAACTATCTTCTTACCAAATTTCATCTAGATTGGTGCAGCGGTTATTTCGTGAAGAGGTAACAAACAGACAGACAGAGAGACAGAGTTACTTTTGCATTTATAATATTAGTTAGTGTAGTGTGCTACACACTCACATACACCTTACATATTCATATACCTATTGTACCTTTGCATACTTGAGACAGAATAAAGACGACTCTCATACAAGCCAGTTGTTTCCCTAAACACCCAACATCACATTAGGATGTTTGCTCAATTTGGCTGAAAGAGGGGCTTAAAAAATCAAAGTCAAATCTACTTAGGTCATGAGGGGTATCATCAAAAACGTTGTCTGCACATTTTTTCTTTTTAGGTTTCCGTACTTCAAAGGGAAAACTGTCTGTCCGTTTGTCACAGCCAATTTATTCCGAAGCTATTGGAACAATTAAGTTGAAATTTTGGTACTCATGTGTTATGTGACCCAAAGACGGACATGTAACGTAAGTTAATGAATTTTAAACACGGGGGCCACTTTTAGGGGGTAAATTAGAAAATGAAAAAAAAAAGTTTGGCAAACTATATCGTGTTACAAATCAAATGAAAGGGTTCATTGTGAGCATCTCAAATGTAATTTTTTTATAATTTTAAAATGTACGGTTTTAAAGTTGCTTAAAAAATATGCGAAAATTTACCATGCCCCCTCCGTTAACTCCGAAACTACAGGAACGAAAATTAAAAAAAAATGCAAATAAGAAATTTTATGGGATTAAAAGTAACATAGGAAATTGGAGCTTAAATAATAAACGTACGGAACCCTCTCCACGCGAGTCGAACTCGCACTTGTCTGTAGTTTCCAACTTTTGATCAAAAATGAAAAAAATACCATTTCCTCTTCATCTCCCAAGTTCGCATGGAGCAAATTATTGTATAGATATAATAGAGGTTTATGTAAGTAAGATTAAGTATAGGAACAATAAAACTAATTAAAATTTTGCTCGGTCTGTTAAACGTCGATGACCAATCAATGTAAAACCTCACATTGCTTATTTTGATTGGGAGCAGAAGGGCTAACTCTGGACAACTTAAATCATTCGGGAAAAGCGGGAAAAGTCTTCGAGACTCGATTACCGTGATAGACGAACTTTGCAGACACCTACAAATTTATACGGAACCCTCAGTGCGTGAGTCTGACACTCACTTGGCCGGTTTTTAGGATTACTAAAAGAAAATCTATTAAATTTTATCATTATGTCTGTCTACTGTCGTTGAATTGGGATTTTTACTTGAAGAGGACCTACTTATTTTTATAATGAATTTGCTTACGTGTAGGTCAAAGTAATAACACCGTAACAACAAATCTTAGCCTTATTAATACTTTTAATATGAAACTACCGTGAGAAATTCAACCATAGTGAAATAAACGGATCACTTACTTTTAAAAGTGTGTATACAGTACACAGTATACAAGTACACAGTATACGTTTCGCTACCGCCGAGTCGTGCGCTCCCAGAGGAAGGACAATGAATTAGTACGAAACATATTGGGCTAAACTCGACATGATCCGTGATCCATTTATTTTATTAATAAATTATTATCTTCTCGTACCTAATACCCCCTGTATTAGGTTTGGTTTCTTCCCTTCATCTAAGAATTAATTTGTTTTCGCTTTTGAGTAAAGAAAATGACGAAATATTTTTAACAACATAGTTTTTGGTTTTATTGATGGAAGTAAAACGTTTTTTTAATTTTTTTTTAATTACAATTTAAAATATGTTTGGTGTTCGCCAGGTTAGCTTTTCACCACGCGTGGACAAGGGGTCTGGAGTGGCCAAGGTGCGTGGAATGGTAAAGTGGGGCGGAGTGAAGGAGTCCAGCATGCGCCAGGGGAGGGGCGGCGAGGGAGACCACGGGGCTGGAGATCACGTCCACGCGGGACTGGTGGGAGACGGCAGAGGGAGCGTGAGCGATGACGGGAGCGGCCAGAGCGTAGTGTCCCAGGGAGCGCTTCTTCAGCCAGTGCCCGTGTCCGGCAAGTCCGTGGGCGGAGTACCCGAGCGAGTGAGCGCCCAACAGAGGAGCGGCGTGAGCGAGCACGGGAGCGGCGTGCACGGCGTGGGAGACGACGGCAGGGCTGGAGATGACGTCCACTCGGGACTGGTGCGAGACGGCGGCGGGGGCGTGGGCGACCACGGCAGGGGCCACGACGGAGTGCGCGAGCGGCGCCACGGCGTGCACGAGCGGCGCGTGGTGCTCCAGAGCCTTGGCCTGCAGGTGCAGCGCGCGGGCGTTGATGACCTCAGCGGTGTCCAGCGGGCGGCCGTGCGGGTCCAACACCAGCGCGGGGTGGTGCGGCGGCTGCGCCAGGGGCAGCAGCGACCCGCAAGCCACGGAGGCGAGAGCGAACAACACCACCATCGGTTTCATTTTTTCCGTGGTCTGTGTATTTTCTGGCGAACAAAAGATCACTTCAAACCGTGTAGGTCGACTGATAAATTGAACTTGCACTCGACCGTATTTATACTGACCGGATATAATTAAAGGTACGGCGATTTTGGTACGAAATAAAATCACCTAGAACAATGTCAGTTGTCAAATTAGAGTGTGACCTCGGCGAGCGCGTGTGGGGCGGCCCGAGTTGAGGAATTTCGCGGTCAAAGTATGTAGTGCGCGACGACGATGGACCGTGATGCCTTATGAATTGTATTGTTATTTAACACATAATTATTTAAATTTATGCTAACGAGGATGCAGAGTCATTAATCATTGGCTATAAAAATCATACTTCAGTGAAAATATATTTTAGGGTTCACTAATTTCATTTATATAGTAGTGTAATACAGAATAAAAAAAATAGCCAGTGTGCTTTTGATCGCTGGTAAATACCAAAAAGCACTCTGCGCATCTCACCGTTCATAAGCAATCGGAGCTAACGCGAGGACTACGTAAACCTTAATTGAGTAAAAGTGAAGCGGGGTCTTCTTTGTGTGTGCAGATAAAATATTTTTTGGTTAACGATGGGAAAAAGTGTGATTTTTCACCACTATTCTATTCACTTCTCACTTCACTATTTAATCACATCCCATCGTTAACCAAAAAATCTTTTATCTGCACGTACACACATCGTAAGTCCTCTATTATGCGCTCAGAAACCGTGGGTAAAGACCATCGTTACCACAGTCAATTTTTGTCTTCAAAAACCAATACAATTTAAAAGTAGAGGCCTCAATAAAAAAAAACAAACGATACGAAACGTCAGCTGGATATGTTTGTCTATGATTTAAAAAAAACCGGACAAGTGCGAGTCAGACTTGCTCACGAGGGTTCCGTATAAAGGTTTTAACACTTTTCCCGTGTTTTAAGAAGTCCAGCGTTAGCAGAGCCCTGCTCCTAAGCAAAATGTACGCAGTGTGGGATCATCTTATATTAGTCTCTGAAATCTACAGCCAGACATAAAAATTTTAGATTTTGAGAATTTTTTGAGTGGTTGTGCTATGAGCTACCTTCATACCGAATTTCAAGTTTCTAGGACAACTGGAAGCACCCTTTAGGTTTTCAGGAAACGGCAATTTGTATGGAAACAACCTTTTTATTTAATGACTGTATTTTTGATTGCGTTAACTTAGAAGTTTGTTTTTTTCACAGCTTCCGGGACTGCAGGCTTCAATATTTGATATTAATTTCAGCCTGCTACCTCCACGCGTTCGGAGGAAAAAGGGTCTTGACAGACAGACAGACCGACGTACAACAAAGTGATCCAATAAGGTGATAATTGTATCAATTGGATAAGGGTTCCGTTTTTTCCTTTTGAAGTACGGAACCCTAAAAACGTCCAAATTCGTGACAAGCTTATTATGCCTTCGGCTTCAGAGGGTCGAGCACGAATATTCGAAACATGCGTCTCGTAAAATCGAATGGTAAACGTCATCGAGTTTATATGACGTTTGGAATAGCGCCCGACCGTGAGCGTATTTGGAACTAAAATTTTGCATGAGGTTTCTCGATCTCGATACGATAACCGTAACGTTACGCAGGATTCGAAAAGTCGTGCTCGACCCTCTGATGCCATCTTAGAGTACTTATAATATGTGTGTAGATAAGTAATGTATGCAACTCTACATAATTAGGCCTTAAAACACTCGTGTAATCCTATTATGAAACGAGGCTTAAGGACTCTTATTATGTACTAACAACCATTATATTTTTCATAAAATTCTTTTCCTTGTCCATCGACATAGGAACGCAAATCCTGGCGGTCAGAAAGCGGTAGTGCGCACGCGCCGCGAGCGACGTCGCCATTCAAGCGCAACCAGTACAAAGAATCAATCTTATCGATACTGATTCGGTTCCGGGTGCCTTGTTGGTGCAGCTCATTCGCTATATTCATGTGCAACTTGACGCAACCAACAGAAAAATCCCATTTATAACCACGTCATTAAACACTGGGTACACCATAATTGAGTAAAAGAAAGTTCAAAGAAAGAAAGAAAGTTTCTGTAAAAAACGATCGCTCTAGTATATAAGTTGTGTTAAGCCCGACATGTTTCAGGCTAATTCGTAGTCCTTCTTCTGGGAGCGCACTACAAGGCTCTGCTCGCACGACTTCTAATATATCTGATTAAATAAAAATGAACGTTGAAAACCAGGGTTGTTGTGCGCCGCTCTACAATATGTCCAAAAGTTCGATTACTTTATGTGCCATTTAAAGCTTCCTGTGTAATAAGGGATCAAATATCACTGTTTTCCGGCACATGGTGGAGAAATGATTTATTTCACGTGTCGGGTTCTCACGTGCCCATTATTGTACAGTGCTTTTATTTTACCAACTAACTAGTAGACATTTGGTAATCTTCGTTGTTCTTCTAAGACTGTTCAAAGTAAAAATATTATTTTGTTTTTTATTGTCGTGCAGAGCTGATTTACATCATTAATGTGGAAGTCGTTACCTATTGAATATTATTTATTTCGCGCTGACTGCGGAAGTTGTAGAAACAGGTTTCATTTTAATTTACTGTGTTTATATTTTAAATTCTTAATTTCTATGCTTTGTTTTGTTATTTTAAATGTATTAGAAAGCTATTCTATGTTGTAATCTGTCCTTGGTAGTTAATGAATACCAAGCCATTTAATAAGTATTTATTAAACGTTGGAACAAGTTAACGCAAACATTACCAGGGGCAATTCCCCTATTTAAAACTTCAATTTATTTAATCTAAAAAAAAAGGAAAATATGAACCGATGTGGTTCATTAGGTATCAGACAAATTTCATTGGTTCATAAGAATATTGCATCTTTGCGAAAAAATGTCTTATGCAGAATTCTCATATAAAACATAAATTTCTATGTACGTATGTAGGAACCGATTAGCTCTTGTGGTCTAAAGTTCAGCTTACTGGTGTTACTGGCATAAAAGGGACTTAAAATTTTTAAGTATTAGGTAAGATATCTAAGTAGGTAGATTAGACTCTTCTACTTCGGAGTAAGATTTCGGTGTTCGTGTCTTCATGAAATGTGAAGTGGAACGATTGGGCTGTATTACGAGATACTTTACCTACATTCTAAAAAAAATCAACCAGAAGATTTCCTGCTAATGTCTTCCTTTTTGACTTAAGTATTTGCAGTAAGTAAAATAACAATAAAACGTTTTCACAGTTGACATAATTTACCTTTCTGGCGATAAAAACAATGTTTTCATATTATTTTTGTTTTTTAATTCGTATTGTTAAAAGGTTCCACATTGGTTCCACGCAGAGGGTCGAGCACGACTTTTCGAATCCTGCGTCACGTAAAATCGAATAGTAAACGTTGACGAGATTGTATGACGTTTGGAACAGCGCCGCCCGTGAGCGTATTTGAAACTAAAATTTAGTATGAGGTTTCTCGATCTCGATACGATAACCGTAACGTTACGCAGCATTCGTAAAGTCGTGCTCGACCCTCAGCAGTGTTGTAGGTTCGACTTTACATGAGCATGGCCATACCTACTAGGTTTCTTTAATGTACATAGTCACTAAAATATTGTTTAAATACATACGTACTCTTGTTGCGCATTAATTAGGCGAATGTTCAGTACATTTTTTTTTCTCGTATTAGGAGTCGGTAGAAATACCTCCATGACTAAGGATACCAGTTTGTGTCGGTACACTATTTTAATTTAATCTAATAATATAACTCTACTAATTATTGCGTCACATACTGGCCGTATCAGTCTCAAAGGTGGCGTAGGCTGGCATTAGCTTTAGGGCCGGAATCTTACGATCAATTGTCATAAACATAATCGCTATGGTAATATTGGGTATTTCGATGACGAAAGGATTATGATTGATTGAATAATTTATTACGACCTGCTGATTTACCGCTAAGCAATTGTTTCCGGCATAAGAGGCACATGTATTGAATTCCTCTGGGATGACAATACCTGTAATCGCTCCGGTGTTGCGTGTGTCTGTAGAAGGCAGAATAATCCACCATTAGATGCCCCGCATTTTCGTTTTTCTCCCTGTTTCATAGAATAGACTTTTTTGTTTGTTTGGACAAAAAATAAATATGTACCTACCTGCACTTAGTCAAATCTCGGGCAATGAACCGTCAGTCATCGCTATGCACCACTAAGTACTGTAGTACTCGTAAAACTATAGGTAATGCCCTGCGTCTGACAATACAAGCCTTTGTCTTATTATCCTTTTCAGGAAAATAATAGGCACTATACAGCTCTATTTTGCCGATGACAATAAATATGTTGTAAATGAGTTTCTCACACACTGATTAGTGGTGATTGGGCTACGGCGAGTTGCGCCGGCCGTTGACCTCGTCCCATCTCGATCGTAGTTCAGTCAAGAACCTGCACTTGACTTGATTTTGGGGTGAAATAATAAGAGATTAACGTGGTGAGCGACGAGGGTTGACTAGGGCCGCCTAGAAGTCCTCGCTTTGGGTTGTATGGATCTTTACTTAGTGTAGATATATGCAATTAAAGGAAAGCTTTTTTTTAGCCCAAAGCTTCTTGCCCCCAGTGTGTAAAAAATGCAGAAACAGTTGGAGAAAATGCAAAATTTAAGGAGTTTGGTTTTAGGAACTCCTTTTTCTGCACTGACCCTTGCAACTGCACTGGTGCGAAAGGGGTGCACGATTTAGGTCCTGTATTTTGAGTTCATTTACACATAAACTAAAAACTTAAGCGTTTAAAGACAACAACAAAATACATAGGCTAATAAACACATTACCCTCCCTTGCGTTTCGCAGTCCGGTAAAAAGAACGGAATTATTACCGCTGATGTAGGTAGGTACTAGAGAACTATAATTTGATAATGAAAACTTAGTAGAACCCGCGCAACAAATATACGTATAAGTAGTAGGTAATCAATCCAACCTATAAGAGATACGGAAATTTGTTTTAGAAACCATGACGTCGATTTTAGGTTCAAATCATAGTGAAATAAACGGATCACTCACGAACCTATATGTCGGGCTAAACTTATATACGTAAGTGATCTGTTTATTTCACTTTGATTGAGTTTCACGGTAGTTTCATGTCAAAAATGGCATTTAGTTTCTCTTAACTCATTCATAACCGGGAATCGAACCCGGTAAAAATCTTTGTAAACAATGTTACAAATTTTGCAAGTTAATTCGTTGTTATTGTTGATGATTAGATTACATTATGAGAGTTAAAAAAATCAATGCCATTCATATTAAATCTGAAATTGACGCCACTGTTTCCAAGAACAGAATTTCCCTATCTCTTATAGTTTCTAACTTTTCCCTACTAACCCATTTGGACTGATCACCATATATAAAAGGACACTGCATTTCTATGCCAGCACGTGCATTGTATAGAACGGATATATCCACAAATGCCAATCTATTCAGTAGGTCTCGACGCGATCGCTGGTATGTTCATTATTAAAAGTATGAAACCTACATTTTGATACCTACTCGTACATGCTCTTGCAACCTCCAATGACTATACAATTAAATACATACAACGACAATAAGAAGCAATACTGAGTGGAATGGCTGATTTTAATTAGTTTCTTGTAACAATCAAATGAACCAGATCGTAATAAACAGATAAAATTGATTTTATTATTAAACAAGTTGCATCACAAAAGCATCAAAAACGGATTTTTATAAGTCTAGTTGGCTTGTAATTGTTTACCTGTTTGTATAATAAGTCAAATCTTTCAAGTCGAATAAAATTGTTCGTGCTTTTCCATGTGTTTCCTTTCATTTCAGGTTAGGTTACGTTAGTATTTCGTCAAGGCGCGACGCGCCATTATAACACGGAATAGGAGCTCCGTAAAGCGAAACTCTATCCACCTTGTCCTAATGAATTGATGTATCTATGATTGATCTATGACACAAGGTCGACGAATTCTATGTTGTTGAGGCACTATGCGCCTTGACGAAATACTAACCTCCTGACTTAATCTCGGATGGGTGCCATTAACCACCATCTTCTTTGTACCGTGTTCCTTAAGAGCCATCCACGTTTTTTAGGGTTCCGCACCTCAAAAGGACAAACGGAACCCTCATAGGATCACTTTATTGTTCGTCTGTCTGTCTATCTGTTAAGAGTCTTGACTCAAAACCCTTTTTCTCTAGAACGCGTCTAGGTAGCATGCTGAAATTTATATCAAATACTCAAGCCTGCAGTCTTTTGAAGCTGCGAAAAAATCTAACTTCTAAGTCAACAAATATGTATATAAATAAATGAGTACGAATATGATAAATTGCCGTACTGTGAAAACCTGAAGGTTACTTCTAGTTGTCTTAGAAACTAGAAATTTGATATGAAGGTAGCTCTTAGAGCACAACCACTCAGAAAAATCTAAAAAAATTTTTTTTTTATATATGTCTGTATATGTCACAGGTCAATATATAATGATCCCACACTGCGTACATATAGCTTAGAAGCAGGGCTCTGTTAACATTGGACAACTTAAAACAATGGGGAAAAGCAGGAAAATCGTTGTACGGAACCGGAGTCCGACTCCCACTTGGTTTTTTTCTAAATACTTTACAATGTTTAGAATACAAACGTTAAAACAATGCTACATAGTTTTATAAAAACGTAAAACAAGTTAGTGTGTAAAATCTACGTTGTTTCATATTTACATCAATATTATCGTCCACCGGGAAGGGTGCACGATACATCTATAACGAGAAGGTTAATGGTTCTGTTATATTTCATTTATTAATTTACTTTAAAAAAGGCTTTAGGTGGTTCCGGTTCACAGTATCTAAATGTTTTAAGTAAGTATCATATGTTGCTCCCTGCGAGAAGAGTAATAGAAATGGTAATTTTAAACTGCGAGTTTAGCCAAATTTATAAATAAGAGTATTTAAACTTAGCAGCATGCCTATAGCAGAACAGAACATAACAGCAAAGTGCTTATGTACTTATGTCGACATGATGCACGGATGGACCTCATGTTTTATTACCACCCTGTGCGTGAGAGTGGCTGATACCATCGCTAAGTATTGCAGCCAACATAATTTTCCATTTTAACTTGTAATTAGCTATTATCCGTTGATGCATCCGTGTTGTTGACAATGTAGTGAAAGCTTGGCCAAAATGGTACAATTGTTCAAATTGTGTCAAACTTAATTGCACCTAACGAGAATATGGAAGCGGGATAGCGAACGATTTTGATAACTATTTTTGTTTTTATTTTAATCTACGCGAAGAAATAATTTCTGTTGAAGTTCCTTATTTACCTCAACTGATTAAAATAAAAATTAAAGAACCGGCTCAAATACAAATTTCAGCCCTCTAATATAAAATTAAGAAAATTGTTGCTCATACATTCTTCTCTTTTTATCATGAGCTTTTCGGAAAAGGAAAACCTCGTGGGGAAACCTGCAAAATCTTGCGAAAGTAATACAATATTTGTAATTTTATCGGATTCAGATAATAGCTCTATCTCTCACCACTAATACGTAACTGTAGAAGTTCCTTCGTGGTGAGCCAATTGATTAAATTGCTCATAGATGGCGCTGAGGAGGATTGTCTACGTTAATCGTTCAATCAGTTAAGTGTGGCTTAATTGGTGGAGCGTGGTACGGATTACCGAGGTTGCTGGTTCGAATCCAACTCCTTAACATTTTGCATTTTCATTAAGTACATGTTAAATTTCATAAACAATATTATGAATGCTTCATAGATCTAAGCACGTCTTACAAGTTATTAATAAAAACCCCTGGATGGAACACATAGTCTGACGACCGAAAAGCCTAACTGGTTAGAGAACTTGAAAGAAGCTTGAGGTCCCGGGTTCGATCGATGAATACGAATGTTCTGAAGGATATGCAGGTTTTGCAGGTGCAGTACAATGACGCGTGGCGTGACATGTTCCAGCTATTGGCTACGGGGTATCGAGAAAAAAACCATCTCCACTTTACGTTCTACCACTTTGTGGGCCTAATTAATATGTAAAAATAGAACTTTGTAGTACAAATACTCTCTGAGCTAAGCTGATAGACAGACAGACAGACATGAACGAAATTATTTATAAGAGTTCCGTTTTTGCCAAAGCCCAAAAAAATGTTCCAAACCTCGCAACGCACTCCTTCCTCTACAAAAAGTTGACAGATCTCAGTATAGTTTATGCAACAAGTTTGTCATGAATAGGTATGTAATATTAATTATTTCACTCACTGCTTTTATTGCTATCCGTAGGTACCTAATGTAGCTGGGGCATTATTCACCTCAAATAAACTCAAAAAAGTGAACCTCAAAGTGTCCCGCCACAAAAATAAAATTGCTTGAAATTTTCGTTGAAAATATTGTAAGTCACTGCAAGTTTCATTGCGTTTTATTAAAACATACAATACAATACAAATATTCTTTATTGAAAACCACAAAACAGTACAAGGAGATTACAGAAAACAGGTATTGTAGACAATAGGCGGCATACAATGACAATGCAAAGAAAAATTCGTTAAGCAGGTGAAAATAGCTCCATCTCTTGCCACTAATGCGTAACTGTAGAAGTTCCGTAGTGGGTGAGCTGCTTGATTAAGCTACTCATAGATGGCGCTGAGGAGAGATCTTCCAAATAAAATATGACACAAGGCATTGAAAAATTCGTTAGGTACACCAACGTTAAGTATAGCTTAATTGGTGGAGCGTGGTACGGATTACCGAGGTTGCTGGTTCAAGTCCAGCTGCTTAACGAATTTTTCTTTGCATTGTCATTGTATGTTGAATTTCATTCTATGAATGTTTCATAAAAATAAAAACAATAATAATCAATAAATCGATTATTTTCATTGACAATAGGCGGTCTTATCGCTTAAAAGCGATCTCTAACAGACAACCAAAATACAGAAACCAAGATGAAGAGGCTAATTACACATCGCGTAAAGTGAAAACTAAAACGCAAGCGACTATCGCACGATATACCTATTGGTTTACAGCAATAATATTATTAATATTGTTTTGTTATTTTTCATATAAATACCGTAAAAACCTAACTTGAGACAAAAATAGTAATTGTAAAACCTAATATGAAATAATACTTACTTAGAATATATTTCGACAGCTTACCTTTAAAAAAAAAACCCTATTCTGTTCGCTGCACTTGCACAATAAAACGTATCCTTTTTATTTTCATTTCTGTTAAACGCACTTGTTGTGTGACAACAAGCGAGAGCTAATTGAACCTAATTATAAGTAAATAATTAAGTCAGTAAGCACTTTATTGTACAAAAAGCACACGTTACAAACAATACGCATGTACAAAGGTTACGGGATAGATAGGACTAATTAAGATCTATCACGCCCTGTCATTAATGTTACAAGTGTCAGTTTACAATTACAATTTGGAGTAAATTGCTGAGTTGTTTTTTATTTGTTTTAGCGCGCTTTATATTGGCAAAATTAAATGTATATCGAATTGACATTATAAACTGACATTTCTAACGTTGGTGAAATAGGGGCCTGTCTACTAATAACAAAAAAAAAAACAAAGTTACGACATAACAGTTTTAAATGATTCGCGGTTAATTGCATTAGACATAACGAAAACGGGATAACCTATAAGGTAATCGCGGTCAATATCCCGTTTTCGTTGTCTAAAGTTAAGACATGTTAGGTAGATTGACGGAACACAGGGTATAGTTGAGCACTACAATACAATACAAATATTTACTGATTTGAACTTTCGCTATTTTCACACATTATCATGATACTCGGGGCTTAATCGCGTAAAAAAAAAAATATGATATTTTTTACGCGATTAAGTCCCGAGTATCATGATAATACAAATATTCTTTATTGAAAACCACAACCTACCACTACCTTTTCTTTGAAATGTTGCGTAACAATATTTGCATCGATAATTCTTAGCGAAATATATAAAATGACGATTGTTTCTAGAAAGATATGTATAAAAGGGCAATTACGAATAAATGCTCTATCAACTATTGCGTTGTATAATTTTCTAGACCAAACCATTTTTGCTCTTTCGATAGAGATCGGAAACGAAGTTTTTCTATTAAGAGAAGCAAAATTTTTATATTTAATGTAATGCTTAATATTAAAAATTTATCGTTGGTTCTTAGGGACCATATCGTTGAAAAAGTAGTAGCATGCAATAAGAAAATCGTCCTTGTAGAGCAATCCTTCAGTTTTATACTCGCCATAGATTTGTGGTACCGTGAATTTACTGTTGTCAAAGTAAAAATCACGGATTTCGTATGTACCCTGAAACGAAAACAAAACATCACAAAATAACTATCATGCGATCATCGAAGGAGACAGTCAATAGAGTTATTTTATTTATGTAGACATATGCCAGATATTTACAAAGCTTCGAACAAAAATTTTTTTTGTCTTACTTTCAATTTATCCGAATCTAGACAAAACGTGATTTGTTTGCCATTGAACTAACTAAACTATAACAATAAAATAACAGCTTATCCTAAATTAAAACTACCGAACAAAAACTTAAATATGTCTAAAAATACCGGCCAAGTGC
Source organism: Clepsis dumicolana (assembly GCA_963691665.1). Classification (NCBI taxonomy): domain Eukaryota; kingdom Metazoa; phylum Arthropoda; class Insecta; order Lepidoptera; family Tortricidae; genus Clepsis; species Clepsis dumicolana. Next base: position 8,312,675 of record OY829517.1, on the reverse strand, counting down.
GAGTAGGACTCGCGCACGAGGGTTCCGTAGAAAGCTTTTAACGCCCTGAGTGTTAGCAGAGCCCAAGCAAAATGTACGCAGTGTGGAGTCAACTTATATTGCTCTGTGAAATCTACAGACAGACATAAAAAAATTAGATTTTGAGAATTTTCTGAGTGGTTGTTCTATAAGAGCTACCTTCATACCAAATTTCAAGTTTCTAGGACAACTGGAAGTACCCTTTAGGATTTCGGATTTCGGCAATTTGTATGGAAATAGCCTTTTTAATGACTGTATCTTTTAATTGCGTTGACTTAGAAGGTTGATTTTTTCACAGCTTCAAGGGACCGCAGGCATGAGTATTTGATATTAATTTCAGCATGCTACTTCCACGCCTTCCAGAGAAAAAGGGTCTTGACAGACAGACAGACAGACAGACGGACGGACAACAAAGTGATCCTATAAGGGTTCCGTTTTTTCCTTTTGAGGTAGCCCTACCATAGCATAGGCATACCTAAAAGGACTATTTTTGGGGTTCCGAAGTAGAAAAACCTTTCCAACAGGCCAGGCAAAATCAATCTTATAACAATGCCATAAACATTTTTACAGGGGAAAGCTTTTCTCACTTTAACTATACCTACATAATTTTTTATTGTTATATCCACTCACTTGCTTTGAATTTTGAGTTGAACTCTATTTATAACAAAATATGAGCGTTGACAGGCAACTCTAGTTGCCAAAAGCAATTGAGTGGTTAGTTTAGATTAATTAATTTTAGTTTTTTTCCTTGGACCCTTCCGCACCTGCTGCTATCCCTGTATTAAAAGGTGCATTGTGGTCGTGATATTTTTTTAGTTATGATCGGCCTTTTTTAGTGCTTTACAAATTCCAAAATTGTAACTTTCGCCCCCGGCAAGGTTGTTCAACGATATCAGACTCGCCACAATCCCACTGAAGAACAATGAAACCGCGTGTGCTTAATGCCGAGCGCAATTTTGAATTTAGATTTATCTGTCGAGTTTCACTCTATTATAAGAAAAGTAGTTTGTAAAATACTAAACTTAATTATGAATACAACCGTGTTTTATGAAAAATAATTCCTATCAATAGGTACAATTGTAGTAGTAGTGACAGATTTATACACGTGCTTACCTACTTACTATAATTTCTGTCTGTGACAGTGATAGGTGCTCTAGCCAGGACTAGCCACCATGCAACGTTATAGCAATGCCACATATGTAAGTTAGGTAGTACTCCTAGGTACAATGTACAATTGCTTACCAAAATAAATTGCTTACAAAATAGCTTCAGTAGCTTTTGCGTTTTTGTATACACTTTAGTGCATAACTAAAGAAATATTTTAACTTTATTATTTTTGTCCGCTACTTTTCTTCCGCTAAAGCTAAAAAAGCAGTGGTAGCCTGGTGGTTTGGCCTATGGCATTTCAAGCTGAAAGTCGTGGGTTCGAGCCCAGGCTCGCACGTCTGAGTTTTTCAGAATTTGTGGCCGAAATTATATTTGAAATTTTATCACGAACTTTTCGGCGAAAGAAAAAAACGTGGGCAAACATGCACACTCCTGTGAACCAATTCAATGGTCTATGTGAAGTTCCCAATCTGTATCTGGCCCGCGTGGGATATCCTAAGCCCTCTCATTACTGAGTCGAGGCTTGTGCGTAGCAGTGGGACGGAAAAAACATACCTACATACAGTGGAACGTAGAACCTCCTCCTTTTTTGAAGTCGGTCAAAAATTACTTACTTCTGGTATAGGGCAGTCGTCGGTGCCGGCGATTTTCAGAATAATAGTGAACAAGTCGCCCAGCATGGTTTTTAGGACCGTGCAGTATTTGTCTTTCATGTAAAATGAACCTGGCTTGTATCCACCTTCCTTCTTTGCGTACGCTTTCATCTCCAACTGGAAAAATTGTTTTACATCTTGTTTTTAAGAACGATTATTTTAATTGTATTTAAGTAGGTAAACGTCGGAATAATCGGCACGTTAATTACAATAATTGACACCCTGCTTGTCACATTTATTTGCCAACTACTGGGACGCCGTCGGACATTACCTTACTGGCAATCCTGGCCAGGACATCCTTATTTCCGTTCAGTAGTGTCGAATTTATCGCAAACACGAAAATGCATGATTATTTAATTTTTAGTAGAGATGATAAATGCTTGCTGTCGCTCTGTTAAGCCGCTTTTGAAATATTGGATTTTGGAATAAAAATGTGGAGGACTTTTCAGTAAGCTGTAGTTATATGGGTAATCGTAATATTAGACACAGAGACAAAAAATAAAAGATGTATATGTTACATATCTATGTATAATATATATTATATCCAAAGCCCTAACTTCGGTAAATGCTAAGATATTTCAGTAAAACATAAGATTTACCAATTCCTAATGGTAAAACAGAACAGATGGTCCAAACCAGTGTGGGCTTATTGTCTAACGCGCTCGGTTTCGCTTTGGCATTCGCCATCTTTTTCTGTCAAATGGTGCGTGATCGTGGGCGAAAGAGATGGCGAATGCCAAAACGAAGCCGAGCGCGTTAGTTCAATGATCATTGTCAGTTTTATTATTAACGATAATCACTGAACTGTTCTGACTGTCACACTTAAGAGTTGGTATGTCTTATATTTTAATGGAACAGTCATATATACATTCCACACTGATTTTGATACTTACAACAATACTATCATCGAGTGGGAAGGGTGAAGAGATATCCATGTCGAGAACGTATATGGTCCTGTTGTATTTCCTCGTTACTACTTTGAAATTTAATTCAGGTGATTCCGGTTCACATACTCCAAATGATTTGATTATCAAGTCTGCGGGCCCCTGCAACAAAAATAACAATAACGAAAACAATTCAAATTTGTTTTGATTTATAATACATACAAATAAAAGTTTCGAAAATAAATTGAGAATTATATTGAATTAAGCGTTTCAACTAAAAGTAAAATACCTAAGTACGAAATGTTATAAAGACTTAGTTTTGGATTTAGAAACTTACCAGCATGCCTACGCCAGAGCATTTTAACAGAAAATAATCAATAATAAAGAGGTACAATACCGTTGGCATTATGGTGCCACTGTAAAACTGATTTTGAGATTTCTACCCTTTTATAATTGCCATCATGTGCGTGCAGGTAACTGCTATCATCGCTATCATCAACACAACTTTTCCATTGGAATTTGAATTAGTTTATAAAAACTATTGTGCCCTGCCACTATGAAGTCAATCCTTTCAAATTCAGCCATAAGAATAAATAATAACATAGTAGAACGGAAACTCCCGCTCCGCACGAGCTCAATGTCACGATATTAGAGTACTCGTTAAACGAACTACTCAGTCAGGCTGTCACGGCCGGCGTCACCGCACGCGCGTTTGGTTGTTTATAATAAGGATGTAATAGTTTTACGTGAGCCTGTATATACTTTATTTTATATTTGTAGGTAAGTAATACTTACTTAAATCACCTTAAATGGCTTCATTTGGTATGATATTTATAATAACTTCTTATTTAGAAGTGTATATAATTATGTAGGTACGTAATGATTTATAGATCTCATATTTTGTAAAACTAGAATAAAATAATGATTTCAAAGAAAAGAAAAACTTATATCTTAGCAATATTATCTTTAGACGTAAGTACGTAATATTTAACAGCAAGCAACCCTAGCAATACGCCTGGACGACGGAAGGGTGTAACGACGTGAAGGAGTAAGTATATAAATGGCGGCGTTTTGGACTCGATCAAAAGAGATTCCGTTCTACTATGTCATTATTTAGTCTTATGGCATAGCTATGAAGTTTCTGATTATTGGCAATGTCAACCATAGGAGAAAAATGCTAGACTTGCTTGTCGCATGCAATGTGTCAGGATTGACTTCATAGCGGCGGGGCACTATAGTGTTGACAATGGTGTACAATTCTACATGATACAGTGGTCTTAGTGCGTGTTAAGCGTGCGACAACAGTGACAGATAAACCGCTCGCGGTTTTCGCTTGCTGTTCACACATTAATCTGTATCTTTGTAATTGTATTGAATAATAAAAAAAAAAGTAAATGAAACCAAGCGACGTTGAATATTCTTACCTACTGGGTCGTGTTTTGTAAAGCTACAAGTTGTAATTTACAAGCAGAAGTCTCTTTCTAACAAAAGGTGATAGAATTCATGTTATGATTATTAATTACGTTAATTATTAAGACAGCAAGCTTAATACAATGCACCGTTAAATTATTTTATAACAAATTAAGAAATGTTTAAGCAAGCACTTACTAAATAAATGTGAGCAGTTCTTGTTTTGGCATTTAGCTGATCCATAAGGCTATCGCTGTATCTAGAAATGTTGCGTTGTGAAATTAGGATTCATATCTTATAACAGTTGTTTTTGAATGGAACATTAAGGTCCCATGGGTTAGTCATTAACCTTATTATTCATTTTTAAAGTTCGTTTGTTTTTTTTGTCACATTGACATTTCCGGTAGTAAGAAGGAGACAAAACCTATTTTAACTAATGAAGGCTTGAGTGACGTTTCTGACTACTGGTGGCACAAGTCATTATCAAAATCAGCTTTCGTGGAAAATAAAAGCTGACTTGGATTGACTGGAAATAACGTTACTATTATTTTGTTAAGTATTACAATTTGAGGAGCGGGGAGCGGGGGGGGGGGGTTCAAGGATTCATCCATCTGTATCTAGCTGTTTGATATAATATTATGTATACATTACATGATATTGTGGACATTTAATTTATTTTGTATGTTTACTGATAAGCTTCAAAAAGTTTTTTATGGAATTCCAAGAAAATTATCCTTTTTAGGGTTCCGTGGTCAACACGGAACCATTGTACTTAGTTGCGCCATGTCCGTCCCTCCGTCCATCCGACTGTCCGGTGTCCGCGGCTTAGCTCAGAGACTCAATCTTGCTACTTAGAAAGCTGTAATTTGGAATCAAATGCTGAAAGTCTCTTTTTATGGTACCTTATGATATGGCGTATCGTTACCTATATAAGTCTTTCAAAAATATTGAGGGTGTGCGAAGGCCACTTTCCAATTTAGGGATCCGTTCGAAAAATACTTATTTAACAATACAATACAAGAACTCTTTATCGAACATCACATAAAAAACAAAACAGAAAACGTACAACGAAAATGCAAGGTAGCAATGGGCGGCCTTATCGTTACTTAGCGATTTCTACCAGGCAACCATAACGGAGTAAAGGTAAGATCAGATTAAAGCAGGTGGTGCCATTTAGAATTTCAGGTAATTAACTTTAAAATATTGTATATGGAAATGTGAAAATATGATTATGTAGCGCGGCAACCACCAATTTCTAATTTTCGCGCCTCCGGATTGGACGAATCCTCCGCCGCGCCTCAGCAGTCAATAGCGGCCAAGCGTGACGGCCCGCGCGTAGACGCACCTATCACGATACGTTCCCGCCGCCCCCGCGCAGTCCGACCAACGCCGCGTTACGAGCAGTGCTAACTCGCTGTACTTGTTCCTTTTATAACTTGTAAACGCGCATAAACTCTCAATTGTTATTGTTTTGTGTCATATCTATGATTAATAAACTATTATTTGTGTGCGTGGAGAGTTTTACTACAAAGGACCTAATCACATGCCTCTGCGCACGAACCACCATAAATAGCAAGCTAGCCGGTGCTACAATTATAAATTTTAAAGCTTTTTTCAGGTACCTAAACCTAAACACCCTAAACATCCCAATGCTAATGGTTTAAGTTATGTCACCTTTATTGATATGATAACAAATAGCAATAAAGGTACTGTACTGATCCTGACTCAAGGCCCAATCTTTTAAAACCGTCTAGGATTGTATTTCTTTAATAGCCAATACAATCGCAATTGATCGTCATAGTACGTTGTGTAGTAATATTATAAAGATAACTTTACCCGTAGTAATTTAATTTCTTAGAAGGTGAGTTATATTCGAGTAAATTGAGGAAAATATATGTATATAAAGATATGCTACAACTATCGAATGTTCAAGTTAGTTGTTTAATGACTTTTAAAATATTCTAGATAGCCTGATTATATAATCACTGAAAGTATTAAATATCAATTCGGTCTGTATCATCAAGGAGGGCAACCCCTCCCCGTTGCCCCCAATAAAGCCCGACTCCAGACGGGGTGCTTCCCCTATGACCTGTTTCTGACCGTATAGAGGGGTAATCTCTGTCTTTTGTCTGACAGAAACAGTCCATATCTTCTAACAAGAAAGAGGTCATTGGCAAGGTTTGTGGCCACCCCTAGAAACAGGTTTTCTAAATTTTTTATTTAATTTACACAGGGCGACCACTCTAAGCTCATGGATAAATCTCCCCCCCTAACAACCGTGATTGAGACAACTCTGAAGAAATGTATGTGTGGTTATTAGATGTTTCTTTAACTTTATCTAAATCCAAATCTTTGGTGTTCACTTCCTCCCTTATGCCCCACCAAGACCCTTGTTGCCACGCGTACTGTTTTACGAGTTACTTAGATGCAACTCCATAGATGCCATGTCTTATGAGTAGTGGAGTGACCCCTCGGGCCTAAGCCTGTCGACGGGATCACCAACGTCCAGCATCCAGAGGTGAAAACAACCCTTGGTGACCACATATATTTGTGAACACCTTATTCCCTAAACACAATTTAAGCACCATTACAGATTCCATTAAAGAGACATTTCCAATAAAATTGTGGAGTCTGTAAAGGTACTTTGTTTAGTGTTATTGCGCGCAATTCATACCATTAACACTTATGTCGCTAAGGTGGAACTCTCAACTGTGACTTACTAATCCCACTTTTACACTAACATAATGCAATAGAAGGAATAGTAATGGACGAGTTGCCTCAATACTAACACTCGTTAGAATGTTTAAATGCACGACTCCAATATATTTGAAACAAATGAATAATTCCTATGATCCACCAAAACCCCAAAATGAATATTTATCCAAAGGTTGCTTCTAATAAATAAAATAGGGACAATTTGGAAGTATAAAATTTACTAGAGTGATCATATGTATTCAAGGCGACAATAAGCTTGTCGTTTATTAGTATTATTCAGAAAAAATCCTCTAAAGATTAACATTTTTAAACATTCGATTCCAATACTCTAAAACCTAATATGATCATATTTAGTTGTAGGAGGATAATTAAATAAGCCCATTCAATAAATTATTAATTGTAAATAATACTAAAATTAAAATGTACAGAATTCCTCACCCTTTTCAAGTATAATCCAACAAGAACTAACTCAGCTTTTCACCGTCTTAACTAAAATTGAGTTTACAGTCAACTGATATAAACTATAATTCGTATCTGATTTTGAATATCTTTTGTTTAGACTTCAATTAAAACTTTTATTCTTTGTTCGAATTTCAATTATTTAATTTTATTTTGTTCTTGTGAATTTATTTATGTTTGGATAGTAATTTCCATAAAAAAATAAAAGTAATAACAAATATAATATTTAGAAAAAAGTATGTCCTTCCTGGACTAAATCTGATTTAAAATAATTCACCTTGGATCTTCAATGATCAGGATAATTGTCTTGACTAGTTCGAAGTTCAAAATTCAGATTCTCAGAGCATAGACAATCATAAAATCAACACTGGGTATAGCCATCCACGACAGCTGTCATAAATTATTAATACTAAAATGACTCTTAATAGTCTACGTAAAATAAGAGGTTAATTGAAGAACCCTGTGTTCCATTCTAATCTATCATATGTTCTATTCACCATTTTCACAAACAGTCCTCATCCATACAGTCAGAATAAATTCAACTATAAAACAAGTCACAAATAATTATGACTTCCTATTTTCTTTAGTAGTTCATAATGTAAAGTTTGAGCGTTTTAACTACAGCAAAGATTCCTCAAATCTAGAACTATTTGTCCAGTCTCAGCAACTCAGCATGCTGCTTCTCGATGGGGTGTTTTCCTGTCGTGGTCGTGTAGTTCTCCAACCAGTCCTGTTTCCATTTCAGACGTCCCTTTCTTCCATATGCTGGCTTCGCCTCTCCGAAGTTCACCGTACAACAAAATACCCTAAAACCTCCCTAACTTTGTTTACTTCTTTTCTTCCCCTTCCTCTAAAACAGGTCTCGTTTCTTTTGAATTCTTTATAATTGTAGTCGAATATAGAATGCCTCACTGTTTGTACAATATCTCCTTCACAAACCCCTCTGTAGATCATCCACATTCCATTGTAGCCATTTCAATTCATAACATGCGGATCCAACAGTTTAATTCTCAAGGTTATATATGTCGCTATGGTCTCAATAAATTGCTACTGGACTACTTAACTTTGACAGGATGTTCGGGCGTAGTATCAGAGTGTTCTATCCTTCATCATCACCGACTGGGTTGCCTCCTGGTTGTCTCGACGTAAACCTCCAATCGCCACACTGGAACATTATCGGCCCTCCACGGAAGAATCATTTTATCAAGAAAAGAATTCAACTAAAACAATCCCAGTCAACGATTGCTCCTATCCTAATACATCATACGGAAAATTGTAAATCTGTTTTGAATAAAATTTACTAGTTGGACTCTCTTCTATTCCTAGATATTAATTATAGATATGATTTAAAATAAATTCAAACAACGAGCTGTTAATATTCAAGGAATGCCCTCAATTCCATCAGCTCCAATCTTAACTGTCACTACCATATTGTTCCAATAAGTCTACTACTTAACTTTGATTTGATCGTTCTGTCAATCCGCCTTCCATCATTACATGTCACCGGGCTCTTGAACTTAATATGCTATTTGCCCTCACATTTATAAAATTCCTTCGTTACCTGAGAAAGATTTGATTAAAACACTTCACTCACACACCACATTAAATCACAATCATCTTTACACCTTTTAACAATTCACCATATTGGTCACTATAACACAATCACTTCGTAGATCATTACACCAAATAAACAAGAAACATTGTCATACGCTCATAACTATTGTGTGCCCTTTGACACAAGCCCTCCAGTTGTTTAAGTTACTCCGAACCCTCCTTCAGAGGTCCTTATCGATTTACGCTTCTCTTTGACAATTTGTCAAATGCTACGGATTATTCTTATACTTCCAATCTGGGCGAGATTATAGCGTATATACTTGAACTTACTTTATTTACATAATAAAAGCAATTTACAATGACATTAAATCTAAGCTTAAACTAAATAAACTACAACTTAAAACTAAATTAAATCTAAATAAGGCCCCCGTGGCATAGTGCCCAAAAGGCTGGCAGCGTTGCCTCGCTGAATAGCGATGCTGATTCTTTGAGAGAGAAAACTGCCAGCCCTTTGGTCACAAGTTGCATCAACTAAGCGCTTTGCTATACTTGAACTTGTTCGCGCTTATTAATTTCGAGTTCTCGTGATCCATTTTCTTGCTAATCTTGTATTAAAACCATTTTATTTTATTACTCTTTCATTTTCCGTCCATTTCTTTTCAAAACCGTCATCCGAATCCCTTCTTTTTCTTTCTGACATCCCGTCATACTCATTTTTGAATTTTAGTTTTAAAAAGGCTATCTACTAAAATTAGGTTCTATATGAATTTAAAATTTAAAAAAATTATACAGGTAGGTTGGGGTCAGTACAGTACGTTATGATATATGTTCTTGATAAAGATCCTAATGTATTATAGGTTTTATTTCTGTATATTTATTTTTGTCTTAAGTTAGGTTTTTATAATATTTATATAAAAAGTAATAAAACAATATTAATACAAAATATATTATAAAAATATACATATATATGTAATATACATTATAATAAATATAGGTTTTATTGTTATTATAGGTTTACATTTACCTTAACTATTGCCTACAAACGTAGCTATTCTTGTCTTATAGGGGATGTCCAGTATAAGAGCGGGGAACACATTCATAAAGAAAATTTTAAGTTAAGAGAGTTGGTCTGGACCCCCTAAACCCCCCTTACACCTATATGCCCATGACATTACCTTAAACGGACCTTAACCAGGAAACGCCCGCCCGGGTAAAAGTTGACAACTTTAGTTCCTGACGCAAAGCGCGGGCTCATTTCGTCATCCCGGAATGTTGCGCAAGCGCGCAGGCTTTCAAACATATCTCGTCCGTAAATCAATGTTAATGTTTCCTATTATTACATTGTTTGGCAAAAGTTTAAGCTATGGCATCCGGCGCTACAGACAACATGTAAATTTCTACGGGAGTATGCATAAATATATAAGACAGCATGTGACCATAGATACGGTTTAAATTTAACTTTGATTTTAATAAAAAAACTTGAAGGAATAAAACTTCATGGTGACTGTTTTTTAACCAACTTCTAAAATACCATTTGATTTATGTACGCGTTTCGTTTTTTGGCATCGTAATTTTTTATAGGCAATTGTAGGGAATTGTACAAATACTTAATAGGGGCTTCCAAAGTTTTGAAAATCACTACCCGCTAGTCTTTTTCACGAAGTGTTGATGTTGACATAATATTATATTTTTGGCCAAATTATGCTGCATGCGAAACTTGTTCTATTAGTATAACCTAAAGTATTTTAAACTTGCTAAACTAAACAAACCCTCCACAGTTCTATTTAACGTTAAATAGAGTGGTGTAGGTGGGCGTTGCAACAATAAGGAACGTGTGCTATTGTGGCGAACTGGAGCGATCTGATACCGTTGAGAGCCCGTCGGAAACCGCTTCTACTGGAATAGTGCATCGCCGGTGGCGGCGATTGCTTGAGCGGAAGCGGAATGAGCGTTTCCGCTTTGCATTGATAACTTGTAACAAAATAAAAGAAAATATTATTTAAAAATTATTTGTTGTGTTATGATATTATATTGTTATCATGTGGGTAAGTGTTAAACTTGCTTGCGGTACATTACCGGTACCGTCTACTAGTTTCGACCGTGTTTACCTAAGTACTAGTGGCATAAGGTGCAAATTAAGGGTCTCGAACGCAGCGGTTCCTGGATCGATTCCGGTGTTCAATGCAGCATTTTGTTTGTTTGTTTCGGGTCGGATGACTCGGAGAAGTCTAATAGCTTTAAATATTAACGTCATGACAAGCAAAGAGAAGAATGTCTTTGTGAACGTGTCGAAGTGAACACAATTAATTTATCGAAATTATAGAAATGTATTATTAGTTTCTTCGGCATCTGTAGCAATAGCAAGTGCATATTATTAGTGAGTGATTTGTAGCAGAGAAAGGGGTGAGTTTAGTAAATAAGCGTCAAGCGGGATAGGAACATAATTCCATTTGAATAATGACGGTTATCTTCATAGCCATTGACCTAATTTGCACCTATGTTTCCATTCTAGCTTGACGAAACGCCCTTTCTACTGAGGATAATACCAACTAAGTCGTTGAGGATGACTCATTATCTACTCCCAATATTTATAAGGCTCGACTGGAGCTAGCCGCAGTGCAGGGATCGGCAGGATCCCAGTTGTGTTACCGAACTCCTCCTGGCGCCTATGTTAATTTTAAGTTTAGTTTTAAATAATGTACGCTGAGTTGCTTCAGAATACTTTTATTCATATAATTATTAGCTTGCACCCATAACAGTTGTAATAACAAAAGCAATACACAATGTCCTTAAATCCACGCCAAAACTAACTAAACCTAGTACTAATCAAATCAGAATTGTTACACATTAAATTACAATAGATGGTTAGCAAAAATAAACCTATAAATATATATATATACTAAATATTATTTTATATAAATAACAGAAGCTAATATTGTTAAAGTCTTTCGTCCGTTGAAAATGCAGCCTAAAGGCTACGTTCATTCAGTTGAGCTACTGTCAGTACGTACTACCCTACCGTTGCCAAAATAAAGACTTGCGGCATGTATTTTGTCCTGTTAGTGGCGGAGTTGTTATGAAAAAATCATTTACTAAAGAAACAAAAAACTATTAATTTGCTCCTCGGCGACCACAGTGGTCACGAACACGATATATTATTGACTGTGGAGGAACAAATCAATTGTTTTCACTGCACAAATACGAACCTTCAAGTAACACCCCCACAATATACCTAACTCCTTTATTAATAAGGGTTTGATGATTTTGAGTTTGAGGATTGTTTATGAAACAGCTCCTTAGCGTAAAATGAATCATTCACAGATAATCTGCGACAAGACAGGGACCCCTCTTATATACTTCCAATATAATAATGCTATCAGACTTCTGGTGGGACTGTCGAAGAGACGTAGTGCATCAGGCATATTTGCAGATGCTTGCGTCGACAATTTCCAAGCGATCATACGGAAAAAAATGTGTCTTTGTTGAGCCCCCAACAACATTCTGAAAGCAAAATCCTATTATGTCTCATAAATCAGCAAATTAGCATAGCAAGTTATTAATAGGTATCATGGTCATGCTTGGACCCCGCCCCCATTAGAAACCTAAAACTAAGCCCGTGAATGGTAAAATATTGTGCAAACAAAAATTCAAAAATTAATGGTTTTAGGATTAATTGAAGTCTCAAAATGTGACGATGAGACAATCAGCAATTTGATTTAAAAATGTCCACTGCAGCTCGCTAACAGTGTAACCATACTCAAAGCTGTTCACTAGGTATAGCTGTCGCCTGAGTATCTTTTGAAACCTGGCTGGTGTTATAAACAGATCGGAAATGAATTCTGACGTCAGAGTACCTAATAATGCCACTCTCATTTCAACTATGTAGTAGGTAAGTATTAGAACGAACTCAGAGGTTTCGGATTGAAAGTTCTCTGATATTATGAGATCGCCCAATCTTTCATTGCAAATTTCTGCATGTGTGGGTGATTAAGAAGCCCTAACTAAATATGACAAAACATAAAATTTATTTTAGTTTTTTGAGATTAGAGCAGGAGTTTGAAATTTGCGGTGTATGTGCTATCTATAGCTAGCGCGACGATCATTAACCATAAGGACCGTGTTTTATAAAACTACAAGTTACAATTTACAAGCGGAAGTCTCATTCTATCACCTTTTGTTAGAAAGAGACTTCCGCTTGTAAATTACAACTTGTAGTTTTATAAAACACGACCGAGGTGACCTGCCTGCTCCGTTTCTTCCTGTACTTATTTAATAAAAATAAAATATGAATGTACCGTATTTATTTAGGTACATTACATGTTTGTTCATACTTGACAGATGATATTTTTAGCTGATTTGGTTCGCAATGTTACATAAAATCGATCACGTGTCGCAAGGATACGCCAACCGTATTGTATGTATTAAAATAGCTCTGTTTTCGTTGGTAGTTGAAAATAAACATTATTGTGTCACATTACAAATACTTTTTTACTTGAGTCATACGTAAGTCACGTTTGCCTTTTAGAATCACACGTGACTTTCAGATTTCAGAGATGTGAGCAAAGATGTGCAATTATTTTATTATATTCTGAATTTCAGTGAAAGATAAACTGAAATTTCGGGTTTAGCTATTAAGTAGGTGTAAATACTTACTTTAAACTATATTAAATTAAGAAAACAGACGGGTATTAATCAGTACCTACCTAAACTCATATGAAAAAAAAATCAATGGACAGGACACAATACATTTGATTTCTAGATAAAATTACGATTACAGTATTCTGTGCTATGTCAAGCCATAGTGACATCTGACCAACAATCAAAGTAGAAACTAACCAGAATCAGATCACTTCTCTACGAGTTTATTTACTGGATCAAGGCAAGCACGGTGCGGTATGAGAACCAGTCAATGTAAATTATCTAGTCAGACCGATATTTAGTGCAGGGTATTGGATGTCGTGTACAATTACTGGAAACACAAATATATACGAAATATACAATAATTTAATCATTTGGTTTATTGATTCCGTACGATGAAATACAAAAACAAAGAAACAATGAAATACACCTAAAATATAAATAAAAACTTCAAGAAAGCGATTTAGAAACATTTTTAGTAAAAATTTTGGTGGCTTTTAACTATATAAAATCAAGTCAATTGAGCGAGGTATAAAATAATATCAAAATACTAATTTAATTAGCTTCACTTCTTTATTTATTTAAAACGCACAAAATAAGCATTTTATTATTCTTCCGGAATAGATTTCCGTTTATGATAATAAACATTATATGTAATAGTCAATTCCTCAAGTTTTAAAACCGGCTGTGCATATTTATATCCAAATATGTATAGCTTAATAGGATATTTTATACTTTATGGCCCGAGAAGCAAACATTATAGACAACTAAATAGTATGCAAGTAGATTACCAGTGTACCTATATAGGTGGTTCTATAAGCCACTTGCGCCTTATTTAACAAATATTTTGTGCATAATTAAATAGTAGAGTTATGGTTATTCATGTTATGAATATTTGAAATTCCAGATTAAAAGTAACCATTTAGCTAATTATTAAAATATTATATGAGTAAAGGTAAATGTCCCTGTGCCCGACACTGTCCCAATAGTTGGCACCTTCAATCTTAATACGTAGGTACAATAAAGGTGACAAGCGGGGTGCCAATTATTGGAATTAACATGTCCATCATTGGGACGTTTGCCTCATTTAGTATTTGCAAGAATATACGTAGTTCTAAGGACGAGTTCTAGTTCTAAGGACAGACTGCCACAGAAGTAGTTTGAACTAAGTATTTACTTCAAAGAAATTTGTCATTTAGTCAGAGATGCACATTGCGGGCCTTTCATTATATGTTATAACGAAACTTTGCATAATCAAACGGGGCTTTACTAATAGGGGCCGTCTTTTTCGGACGACATCCTAAATACGCATTTAGGATGTCGTACGAGAAAGACGACACGAAGAAGTTTTAAGACAACAGCACCCGCAAAACAGTTATCATGTACGAAAATAACACACAAGTAGTATAAAAATATTAACATATGTGTAGTACTTGAATGAAACTAGTTCCGAGCCTCTCGTACCGTACGTAGTAGTCGATCCTATCCGCGATAATCATAATTACATGCGCGTGCGACCGGTTCACGATACATATGCGAGCCGAGTCAAGTTCATGGAACATGCCACTTTGACACAATGACATCGATAAAATATAATTATGTTTAATTCTGTAGCGAACTTTTTAAATATTAAACTTGTTTTTCGGATGACATAAGTTGAGTAACACGAATAGTCAACAGCATAATAAGCATGATCCCAGCACGTCTCTATTGTTATATCTAGCCTGTGCTATTGTTGCTGCTAACTGTACCTAAATTAGTTGCACATTAGGCAACAATGCTTTCTTATAGGTAGGTAGCTTTAACTAAACATATCACATCACACTCAAGCAAACTTATGACACAAGAGTAGTACCTACCTATGATCGAATTAGAGAAATGGTTAGTAATTTCAGTTTTCCTCGCACTTTAATAAATTAAATAATTCGCGTTTTTTTGGCTGGACTGAAATGATTGATTTTATTCCAACTGGCAGATGTACATTTCATAAATGAATTACAAATTGATAGTCGCAATTACTTGCGATTCGCTGGATTATATAGAGTTGCCTTTTGACCCGGTAGTATGCGGGATGTTTGCAAAATTAATAGGATTTTTTAGAGTCGATGAGTAGTTAAAGCTCAATTAATAACGAGATGTTATCATCAAGACATAAACCAGTTATATGGTACGTGGTATGGTTTCCGCGTGCTTGTGGCTGACAATACACGAATACGCATTAATTTTAGGCCCAGGATTCACGTATTCGCTTCTATAAAAGCTTGTAGTCGCTAAACATCTTCAGTTAAACTCTAACGTCCTGTAGTGACAGCTTGCTTGTCAGACAGAGGTCGTGCTAATCTCGTTTCAACATGTTTAAATTGGTACGTCAAAAAAATACAAATCTTTTCCAATTTATTATAAGAGCTATTTTGATCATTAAATGCTTTCATTATTTAAGTTCTTTCATAAAAGCGTCCATCAATTTTGATGTAGAGTTCATTCGGGTAATACTACGTTCAGGTAAAATCCGAGGAAAGGCATTATAACGCATTAATTACGAAATGGGTTCAACGGCCGACCCCTGCGCTGTACCTACCCATCATTCGCAGGTTTTCATATTAATGGTCGAATTTTGCTTAAATGTAAGCTAAGTAAAGCCAACAGATGCCCTTTGGTTGAGCGATAGCATGGTTATTTGCTTTTGTTGCGGGATTTTTAATTTGGTTATTGCAAGGGCAATTGACTTTAATCGTTCCTATTTTCTTAAGGATCGTTCTGTTAAAAATATGTGTGCCCTAAGCACGACTTGTCGAATCCTGCGTCACGTAAAATCGATTAGTAAACTATAACGAGTTTGTATGACGTTTGGAACAGCGCCCGCCCGTGAGCGTATTTGGAACTAACATTTAGTATGAGATTTCTCGATCTCGATACGATAATCGAAACGTAACGCAGGATTCAACAAGTCGTGCTTAGGGCACTGAATAGTTGGTTACGTTCCGTGATTTGTTTTACTTATTATTAATCATTCGGTCTCCGATCATTAACTGCTACTACCTTTTTTTTTTTCATATAGGTTAAATAGTGTCCAAGTAATTTATTGTTAATCTTTAGCATTAAATCAGATTCGGTGTTGTAATCGTAAATTCGAATTTTCTTTTCAGATTATTATCTTAGCCATCGCAGTCGCTTGCATGGGCGCGCCAGCTCCAGGGGTACTGGTGGCATACTCTGCTCCCATAGCCCCAGTCCATGTGGTGTCCCCTGTGGTGTCCCACGTAGTGTCCCCAGCTGTGTCAACCTACTCTGCTCACTCGAGCTCGGTCGTGCACAATGCCCCTGTCTACACCGTGCCTGTAGCGTCCGCACCTCTAGTGCATACCGTACCGTTGACGTATTCTTCTGGTCTTGTTCACCCTGTCTACGTTTAAAAAAAAAAAAGCATTTCTTTGATAATTATGTGACAAGAGAAGAGTTCTTTTTTGCTATTAAAGTCGTTCTGAAACGAACTATGGCATCAGCAAAGGCACAAATTACTAGTGTTACCTATCTATACACGATTGTTTGATGAACTATGCAGCTTTATAAAGTGGAATCGTATATCTAGTTGCAATATTCAACAAAATTACTTCTATTACAGTGTTAATATTTATATTTTTTATGTTATGGCAGAGTTATTGCTGCCGTGAACGTGTAGTCGACCGATGCTATTTTGTATCCTGTATGCATGTATCAATTAGAGTGTGATACACGCAAGTGCAACACGATGTATTTCGTTTAGTTAACGCAGGAAAATTATGTGACTCCTTTTTTCAAATACCTATGTTTATTTTTAATTTTGCTGTTGTTAAATTTTACTTTTTGTTTTATAATTGCCAGAAATAAACTAACAATTAAGAATTCTTATGTAATATGTATTTTGATTTCAAGTGTCTCTGCCTCTGCACTCTTAGTAAAAGTGCTTTTGATAACTGGAATATGATGTAACTTCACAGAACCTTTACATCAGTGGTACTAACTATTAATAAAACGAATTATTGTAGGTACCTAGTTAAATTTGTATAATATTGTTATAAGAGCCAATTTAAGTTTTTTGCTCTGTTTAAAATTACATTCACTAGTACCGAAGTAAAAAATTAATAAGCTTTTGATTCATGTTGTTGTTAGTCATATTATAGTCTTAGTGCCAAAAATATTTAGTTTTGCCTTAAGATATTATTTATAATGGTAATAGATTGATATTTTCTTTACCTACTTCGGGGACAGAAAAACCCCTCACATTTATGTCACACAAAAAAATTACAAAGGGTTTATATAGGCTGCACACATGTGGAATGGAGGATAATATACTGTGGACGAATGATGGATGTACTTAAGCGAATAATAGAATGATTAGAAGATGTTAAGGTTAGCTTTTCGTGTGTTTTCAGTTAAAATTCGCTATTATGCCCTGATTTTTTAAAAGCTTTTTTACATTTCCATATACAACATACAACAGTTTCCACGGTGGGGGGAGGGGGGCGGGGGAGGCGGCACTTGACTCCTCCTATCGAAATCCAATCCCTAAATCGAGAAATGGTCTTCTTCCTTCAACACCTTTCAACATTTTTGAAAGTCTTATCCAGCGACACCTCACACTCTGGGATACAGAGAGAATAGATAAGAAAAAAAAAACACCCTCACTTAACGTGTCAGGCGAGGTACCCTAAAAACGTTTTTTTCTAGATTTTATTCTACTGTTTTGTCGAAGTAATTAATATGTATATGCATGCCAAATTACAACTTACTAGTACCAAGAGTCTCTGAGCAACAGACGAACGAGTAGGTGACTTTGTTCTCCTTCTGTTTGTCTATCCATTTGTGAATTCGAAGTAAATTTAAACCTTATAGACGTTCTTCCCATTGACCTAGAATCATGAAATTTGGCACGAAGAAGAGTCTCATTCTCATTACGCAAGTCAGGGAAAAAAACCGAAAACGTTACATACTTAAAACTCGGTGCTCGAGGGCGACTCGGAACTTATTCGGTTTTTAACCCCCGACAAAAAAGAGGTGTCTGTGTATCTGTGTATCTGTCTGTGGCATCATAGCTCCCAAATGGGTGACCGATTTCGATGCAGTTTTCTTGTCAGTCGAAAGCTATTTTAATCGAGATGGTTCTTAGCTAAGTTCCATTAAAATCGGTTGACCCGTTTTTGAAATATTAAACTTTGAAATGACAATGTCAGGGGTTTTTCAACTTTTCCAAGTTAGTTAGGTTATAATGGTTGACTCTGATATTCCTATTACGGACTATTTACTGAGAAACGCTACGGGTAGTTAGTTTTACCTATTTTATAATTACTATAAATGTGTATTTTAATTATATGCTAATTTGTTTACACACAAAGGTCGTTGAGTAGAAAACATCTTACCTTGATGTAGGTTTTAGGCACATCTATTCATGTAATCAGCTGAAGTGAACGGCCCTTTATCAAAGCGTTCAAGGCAAACACGGAAACAACGGCTGAGTATCTATTCCTGTTAGAAGAGTTCTCGAATTAAACCCGATCGGTTTAAGGTCGAAAACGATTGTTGGCCCACCACGCCCGGCCGCCGGCGCAATCAAGGTGCTTTTCTTTCCTCGAATGATCGCAACCAACGCCTGCTTGCATATTTTCCTACGTCACAAAGGTATCTGGAATACCTACGCCTACAGCACAAGTTTGTATAAAAGCCGATGCATTAGGGGTAAACGGCACAGTCTCTCGCAGTACCGAAAACAACACAGACCACAATGTACAAGCTGGTGGTGTTGTCTTGTGTTGTAGCCCTGGCGGCCGCGGCGCCTAGTGCAATCGCCCCGTGGGGCTTGGGCTTGGCTGGTCCTTTGGTGGCGCCGGCGGCGGTGGCTCCCCTGGGTCTGGCCGGGCACGGTGCTCTGTGGGGCGCGCCCGCGCTCGCCGCTTACAACTACAGGGGCCCAGTGTCTCTGGCTCCCGGCCAGCCCGCCAGCATCCTGGCTGCTGACGGTAGGCCTCTTGACACCCTCAGCGTGAACTTGGACCGCGCTGCGCACTACACCGCGAGGGCTGTAGACCATGCTGGTCTTGGTGGGATCCACTTGCTGAAGAAGCGTTCCGCTGTGCTGGGTGCTCCCTTGGCCATCTCCCACACGGCTCGCATTGACCTGCCCGCAGCCCGCCTGGTGGCGCCCGGACACGTCGGTGCTCTGGGCTGGCCCGCCGGCGTAGGCGCTCTCGGCTGGCGCGGTGCCGCCGCCCCCTGGGGTGTGGCCGGTCCCCTAGGTGTCGCTCCTCTGGGTGTCGCTCCCTTAGGTTTGGGACACGCAGCCGGTCTGGGACACCTTTGGTGAACAATGTACAAATTAGAATATAATTGATCGATCTACCTAATATATAAAGAGAGTTACCTATACATAACCCATGACTTTTATTAAATTTGCAAACAATTTCCTGCCCTTTAATGTACCTCTAATCACAGGGCCTACAATTCGTAATGAACATGAAATGAGGTTACTCAAACATTTTGGGATGACAAGATTAAACTAATTCGGTCTCTGGTCTTTACTAATTGAAAAATAATATAATTTTACTTTTCGTGATTTTTTTTTATCAAAAAACTTAGTTACCTACGCGAAACATCGGTAATTCACTTTGAATGAAAACACTCAATAAATTGCATTTTAAAAGCATAAAAGAATATGTAATTACCTAATCTACATTTTAGCACACATCTCTGTCAATTTTCATCTAAGTACCTAAGTCCATTCGACAGTTTATGCGTGCGTGAACAAAAAAAATTTAAATTATCATAATAAAAACCGGACAAGTGCGAGTTCCATTCGCGTGGAAAGGGTTCCGAAAGTTAATTATCGAAATTCCAATTCCCTGGTTACTTTTAATACTAACATATTTGTCTCTGGTGACTCCCGATCGGGTTCGTTCTTGGTGCAAAGGTTGGCCATCGCCATTCAGCGCGGTAATGCAGCGAGTGTGATGGGGACCTTATTGGTCAGGGGCGGGTTGTTTGATTAGTGTTTTTATGGCCTTATTTTTTTACAGATTTCTTATAGGTTTTCCTGTAACCTATATAAATGGGCAAAGAACTATTTTTTGTACTTATTTTTCAAAAATTTCGGCGATTTGTTTATTAGTTAATGGAGGGTGTTCGCCTGTTTTTCTTAAATAACTTCAAAACTATTTATATCAAAATTGTAAAAAATACATGCTTGAAAATGCTCATAACGAGCCATTTCATTTTTAACCGACTTCAAAAAAGGAGGAGGTTCTTTTTTTGTTTGAAAGGGTATACTTTCTAGTGGTGGTGGGATCCCAAGGAAATCGAGGGCAACTCTCAAATTTTATAGGCACGTATCCCGTGTTTCATACGTATATTGTCTAAAGGATTTTTTAAATGTTTTAAGCAGTTTTAAGGCTGTTTTACTTTTTGATAAATGTAACACGATATAGTTTGAAAAACCTTTTCTTCGCTTTTTGATTTTTTAATTTACCTCCAAAAAGTGGTCCTCATGTTTAAAATTCATTAATTTACGTTACACGTCCGTTTTCGGTCACCGATTTACATAGGTACGTATGGGTACCAAATTTCAACTCAATCGGTCATGTGGATTTTTTTCCATCCTCAACCATTTCTGAACCACTTTTTGGAGAGCTTTATCCCGGTAAGTATTAAACCTACACAAACCTCTCAACCAGAGAAGCTCTGGTCTCAAATTGTAGCAATTTTGATCTACTTAAAAAAGTTTCTTTTTTTATAAAAAAAGTGCGAAAAAATCGTAGTTTTTCGGGTGCTGTAAAGTTAGCACAGGTTTTTCAAGGCTGCAATCTTGGACATACGCTACTGGTAGTGAGTGGCCTTAACAACATGTATACAAAAAAATAAAAACTAGCCATTAGTTTTTCGATTTTAATGTTCGATATAATTCTTCTAGTACAGTTTCCTTTTCACTTCAAGTAACTGGATATTGATAGAAAAAAACCGGCCAAGTGCGAGTCGGTCTCGCACACGAGGGTTCCGTACAAAGATTTCCCTGCTTTTCCCCAGTGTTTTAAGTTGTCCAGTATTAGCAAAGGCCCGTTCCTATATTTTACTTAGGATTTTATTGCCATCTAGTGGCGAGTAGACGAACAAGCGACATCAGCGAGAGGTCAATGGTCTCGAGCCCGCGCTGCATCTACAAAGTTCTCCTATTCGACGCTACATGTCGTTAGCAGTGGTAAACAGTGTATATTGGTTTGTGACATACACCGATAGACGTAAAAAATTAAGATTTTGAGACTTTTCTGAGTGGTTGTGCTATAAGAGCTACCTTCATACCAAATTTCAAGTTTCTAGGACAACTGGAAGTACCCTTTAGGTTTTTGGATTTCGGCAATTTGTATGGAACTAGCTGACTGATATATGACTTTATATTTTGATTGCGTTGACTTAGCAGGTTGATTTTTTCACAGCTTCAAGGGACCGCAGGCTTGAGTATTTGATATTAATTTCAGCATGCTGTCTCCACGCGTTCCAGAGAAAAAGAGTCTTGACAGACAGACAACAAAGTGATCTTATAAGGGTTCCGTTTTTTCCTTTTGAGGTACGGAACCCTAAAAATTGATTAAATATGACATGATATTTGAACTCGATTTTTCAGAAAACAAGACAGCTTTTCAAATCCTCCTTACGAGTTTAGTAACGACTACGAAAGTCTCAGTCTAATAAAAATATTCCGATGTATTGAGAACCTCCTCCTTTTTTGAAGTACGTTAAAAATAAAGGAGAAAAGAAGGAAGAGAGTAAAAAATAAACAATCGACAGGATGTATTTCTGTATTAAACTTTTATTTGCATCGCAGTATTTACGAAAATATCACAGTTTACCAGTATCGAGCAATGTGACCAGCATATGGGTAAGCGAGAGAAGCGTAAGGAGCAGCGTAGGCGGTGGTGATGGGCGCGGTGTAGGCGAGGGGCTCCGCTCATCGCCGAGCCGCGCCCCTCGCCTACACAGCGCCCATCACCACCGCCTATGCTGCTCCTTACGCTTCCCTTGCATACCCGTATGCTCGTTACTGGTAAAAAATTCCATGCATATAACGGCTGACTCATCAATAAAAAATTTAAATAAATTATCAACGTATTGTTTACTACCTTACACCAGTTACCCCTTTAGTCCGTAAACATTATTATTTATTATTTGCCAAAATAATTTTATACCATAGACATAATGAAAACGGGATATTGACCGCAATTACCTTGTAGGTTTGATGATCTATCGATATTTTGATACAGTTATATGCATTATGATCACGGGCAAACTGACGAAACGAGGGTAGATACTAATGTTAACGGGAGCTCATCAAACCTATTTATAAGGCAATCGCGGTCAATATCCCGTTTTCATTATGTCTAATGTAATTAACCGCGTATCATTTAAAACCTGTTTATCTACACACATATCATAAGTCCTCTATAATGCGTTCAGAAACCGTAGAAAATCACTAGCATTGCAGTACATCGTAGCCTCCGCCCGCCCTGCAGGTCCAGCGGTAAAGTAATAATCCTTACAGTGTTCTGGCCTTGCCTCTTGGAGCGCTCACGCAGACTCCTCCAGAGAGTTCAGAATGCTTGCGCCCGGTTTTGTTTCACTATCCCACCGCGTACTCATGTAACTCCGTTTTTAAACAAAGCAGGTATTTTAAAGCTATCTGCCAGATATGATCTTTTATTGTCATGTTTGCTGTTCGACACAATTAAATGGCAACCTTTATAGGAAACTTATTTGGTCCTCCTCTGCCCGCATAGTGCGAGCTTCACGAGCGTTAGTGATAAGCGTTCCCAGACACAGGACTGCCGCTTTTAGGGGGAGCTTCAGGTACCAATCCACTAAATGTGGGACAATATTCCTCCACCATTTCGTAATATTAATTCTAAGTCCAACTTTCGCAATAAACTCAGGTTGCATTTACTAACCGTCCAAAAATTATTAACTTGACGTGTTCTGAACTCCCTCTAAATTCCAACTTACCTTCCTTATTTTGTTTCATTCATAGCATTGTGCAATTTAATTTAATTTAATTATTATTGATTTGACGCTTACCCTGCATGTATGTCTAATTCGTTTTCAGTTTATCATAATATTTGTTGTTCACATCTGTTCTTCTTGCAACATACCTGCCTACTTATCAAAGCACTCTTTGTTTTTGTCCACCACACGTTTAGCCAATTTGTTTCTGATGGCGTAATAACACCGTGACTACCGCACTAGCCGGCGTCCTTACTCAGCACGGGTACTGGTAAAATACCAGCCCTGCGGCTCGCCATAGCATCATGCTGAGTCAGCGCCTCTTCTTCGCTTCATCACATGGCTTCCTGACTATTATTGTGTTAACTCTGTCTAATTGTTATTTTATTTTTAGTGTTGTATTTTCGTTTTTATTTGTCTTTTGTCATAAAGTCATGTATTTGTTTTGAAGAATAAAGTTTGTATCTATCTATCCTGACACATTGCACGGCTATGAAGTTTTTGATTTCTGACAATGTTAACCAATAATCAGAAACTTCATAGCTGTGCAATGTGTTAGGATTAACTTCAATAGCGGCGGGGCAGCTATAGTTGCGATTGTGTTTACAATATATTTACATAGCATACTTTTTTAAATAACTACACAACCTTTTTTGTTCGTCAGTGACTGACTTTAGTTTCGAATAATTTATTATGTAAAACTGTACCTTTCTATGTACATAAATAAATATGAACTGGGGCCCGGGTCGGGTTACCTCCTCGTGTGCCTATCTTTTTTTAATGTATTTTTTTATATTACATTACTCTTGCTAATGATTGTTATACGCGTTTATTATATTCACTGACATTGGCACAAGGCCTAGAGGCCGCCATTACGAAGGAAGAAGAAGAAGAAATATGAACTGTCAACTAGACTTGAAAAACGGCTTGAAGACGGCTGTCTAATAAAAGTGCGTTACTGTTGAGTTGAATGAAGTATACATCTGTTAAAATAGTTTATAGCATACATATATTGTGAAGTAAATAACAAAACGTGCATCAATATAAAACAATTATGGTGGTATAATATGGTGGTAACACATAGTTGAGGTGGTGCAACTTGAAACGGACAAAATAACGGTGCCTTGCCTACATCGAAGTTGGTTCCTAAAGGTTAGTTGTTTACAGATTGTTGGTTAATTACGAGTAATGCCTTTATCTTATTATGTAGATATACGGGACAATCAAAGCGCGGCCATGGTAAATGCAATTAATTCACGAGCCTAAAAAGTTTTACGATAAGATAAGTGCAAATCCATTACAATGTACAAAAACCTAAGTAAATGAAAAATAGTTAAACGTGGTTTATTAAATACCTGACCCTGTACAATCCTTACTGGGTTTCAGCACCTACCATTCGTCCTTCCTCTGGCCTGTCTTTTTGTCTCTTGCCCCGAAAACCCTGCACTCGAAGGCTCTACCGGCAGACTGCATATCATTTGTTTATACTTTTTCATCTCTCATACTCGGAAAGTGAGGCATAATTAATATCTTATCTAACATACGAGGGAAAAAGTATGCATGGTTATCCTAGGGAGTAAATAAATAAAACAAAAAAAAGCGTTCGTTTGACTATGACACTATTCAGGTTATACAACATACAGAACAATTCATATATTTTTTTATTGTTATTTACTAACTTTTGCCCGCGACTTCATTACGCGTATAAATATTTCCATCTGTCTTGAATCGCTTTTATTCTCTGTCCCGAGGTAATTTCAAGATTTCCGTCCTTAGTGCTTGTCGACATCATAAATAAAGGCAACCTCTTTCCAAATTTCGGCCTTCTAGGGTCAAGGGTTCGGCTGTGCGTTGTCTGTCAGTCACTCAGTCAAAGGGTCGAGCATGACGTTCCGGTTATCGTATCGAGATCGAGAAACC
This sequence comes from Clepsis dumicolana, assembly GCA_963691665.1. Classification (NCBI taxonomy): domain Eukaryota; kingdom Metazoa; phylum Arthropoda; class Insecta; order Lepidoptera; family Tortricidae; genus Clepsis; species Clepsis dumicolana. Next base: position 8,287,303 of record OY829517.1, on the reverse strand, counting down.
TCATACTAAATTTTAGTTCCAAATACGCTCACGCGCGGGCGCTGTTCCAAAAGTCATACAAACTCGATAACGTTTACTATTCGATTTTACGTGACGCAGGTTTCGAATATTCGTACTCGGGCCTCAGTAACGGAAGAGTTTTATATTATGTATGTACCTATGTATATTGATAATTGTTACCTATTAAAAAAAAACATACTAGGTACTGTAGCGTGTAGCTGCCCCCAGATCTGAAACTTCGGGCAAGCCCCACGATACAACACTTACGTGCAGTGCACCGTAAATGAAACGTGAAATTTGTTATATTTTCCAACATTTATTGAAACATAAAGTATAACACAATACGAAACGATTACCAGTTAAACGGAATGGGTATACGAAAGGATTGATAGGGTTGTCTCTTTTGAGTTTAGCCGAAATTAATGCTAACGATAAAAAAGGCCTACAGTGGGCTTTTGGAATTTGGAAGAATGAAGTTATGCATGTGCTGCATGAAATCGCAATGCTAAGAGTAAGTATTATATACAGGTAAATAAGTTATATGCGCATAAACTTACTAACTACAGAACAGAAAGGTACGTAAGCACAATATCTAGATTTCACTTGACACTAGATTACCAGGAACTAACGGGAGATCATTTAACTTCAAAATAATAACAAACAATACAAAAAATTTAGTAACTAAGTAGATATACCGCCGAATAGACAGTGCGTCGAAGACGCTGAAGTATGCCGAAGTACGCCAGTAGGAGCTGCCAAAAATCACGGAGAACAAACTAATTTACTAATTTCACGTATCCAGGGTAGTGGGAGTGGATCCCCCGTCACAGGATCCAGGGATCAAACCGCTCGACCAAGTAAGGCACACAAGTAGGTCTTTGCCTATTCGTGGCCGTGAGCAGGGTGCAGTACGGTGGCTTAGGGCCCTATACCGTTGGGTGAAAGCCGAAACTAATAGATAGTATCCGGCTTCTTGAAAACAGGAGAGATCCGAGCCTCAAGCTCGCGGCGGGTGGTGGAAAGCCAATTAAATTTATAATAAAACGGAACACACTTTCACTACGCCACGGGTACGCCTTGTGACCAAAACAGAGAAAGGAACACACAATCAAAATAAGTTTACAGCAATACTTTTGCACCTCTCAATGGACAAACAACAACTGAATGAACAGCTGATTTTCCAATGACAGCCTTCTACTTCAATTGCTGAACACAAATTCAAAATTTCAAATTATACTTATTCCCGGAAAGAAAGACACGAAAAAGGCCAGTATGAAATTACAAAAAATAGGTTAAACATCGAAATTTATCAAAAGAGGCTACAATATCATGCAGCAGAATTATTATGCTGTAGTACGTAGGTACTTACCAATAGTTATCAATACCTATAATATTAAAGCAGTATTTTTCTGTGTAATATTAAACTAAAAAAATGCGAAAAAAAACATTACCTATAAAAAAAACACTTGTTAAGCGCCAATGGTATATTGTGAACGTAGCCTATATGTAGAGTTCAACTTTTTGGTTAAATTTTAACAAGGTTGTTTACTTATTTTACAAAAATAAATACTAGAATTACATGAATATTATCTAGCTACTTGATTAAATTTATAAAGTAAAGTAGGTAATTAGTTACTAAAAAACACATTTAAAAAAAGAGCGTGAAATTAGCGCGAAGCATTGTTTGTGTTTTCTTTTGTTCTTTGTGGTCGCAGAGGAGCAAGTTTTTTTAATAAAGATGCTTTTTTTTTACTTTCCTTATGATTCAATGCAGTGTTTAACTCGGGAAACTAAAATATCTCGTTAGAATTTGGTCCTTTTCTTCCTTCGTTAAGCAATTTACTATTTTGCTCTCTTTTAATGTGTACTTTTATGTTGCGCAGGTAAGTCCGGTGCCCGAGATATTGTTGTGAAGATGTGGGTAAGAGTTATAATATCAAACTTATGACATTATTTTGATTTGACGGCTAACTCATCTTTTAGACATAGTGGATAAGTAATGTTTTCTATTGGTACCTACATACATTGGATACCATTACGTTTATGTAATGTTAACATAAGTAAGTATAAGATTTTTATTGTTATTAAGACACTATTGCGTTGGGTTATCCTGTAATGATGGTTGTTAAGTGAATTAATGAAATGAAATAACAAATACCTAAAATGAAATGTTCTAATTCCCATACTTAGTTAAACGCATAGCGCACAACACAATGGAAACATAATTATAGCGGCAATACTCTCGACAGCTTTTGGTAAATCACACTTGACAGTGTGCAGTTCGAGTTCGACACTTTTGTGTCTTCTATTTTGATTTAGTCGAGTAAACAAAACAATTTTTCATTCACTCAAGATCAGTCTAAGACAAAAATTTATAACTAACAGGGAGAAAAGGTAAAAAAATGTACATTCAACACTCAACAAAACGTATAAAATATTCTATTATTTTTTTTATTTGCATCTCAGTAAGTATTCACTGAACTATCACAAGTTTACCAGTATCGAGCAATGTGACCAGCATATGGGTAAGCGAGAGAAGCGTAAGGAGCAGCGTAGGCGGTGGTGATGGGCGCGGTGTAGGCGAGGGGCGCAGCGTGGGCGATGAGCGGAGCCCCGGCGTAGCCGACGCGGGCGACGGGGGCGGCGATGAGCGGGGCGGAGCGCTTCTTCAGCAGGTGCACGCCGCCTTCCAGAGCCTTGGCCGTGAGGTGCGCGGAGCGGTCCAGGTTGACGTCCAGCGTGTCGAGGGGCCTGCCGTCCGCCGCGAGGATGTTGGCGGGCTGGCCGGGCGCCAGCGACAGCGGCCCGCGGTAGTTGCCGTTGTAGTAGGGCGCGATGTAGGCGCCGCTGTACGCGAGGGGCGCGAAGGGCGCGAAGGGCGTCAGCAGGCTCGCGGACGCCGCCGCCAACAAGCACGACAACACCACCAGTTTCATCATTGTGTGAGTGGTCTGTGTTGGTCTGTGCGCTGAAGAACACTGATGCACTTTCAAAGTTTCTGCACCTTATATACTTGATTTGCACTACTTAAATAAGATGGATACGGAAGACGCTGTCAGCCCTGAAATAACTGCTTTTGCCAAGAAACAAAGTTTACTACTACGCCACTTAAGTGAGTCAATTCTTGTTGTTTAAAAAAGGAATATACTTAGTTTGCTTTTCATACATAATTGTCAGTTGCAAAATGCAATTCTCTCATGCTTGAATGTTGATTATAGTACATATCATCGAAATGTCACCACTTGTTTCCATTCTGTCTTGTTTGGATTCTGTTTAGGTCATTCATACACAAGGGGAGGACATCTACTAGCACTAGTTAGTAGTTAGTAATTCGTTATTCAAATATTAAGATTTGAAGAGAACCTACCTAGTTTGGAATCTGGAATATGTATAATGTTGTTATGAACTTATTGATTTATTTAGGTATGTCACATCGTTTATTCATGTTATTTTTAATCGACTTAAAAAAAAGGAGGAGGTTCTCAATTCGTCGTGATATTTTTTATTTACCCGGTACAGGTAAAAAAACTTTTCTAAAGCACCTCTTGTGCGTAGTGGTGTATAGGTTGCAAATGAACTCGTAAGCATAATAAATTATATAAATATTTAATGTGTTGAGAACCAGGTTTTCTAGTACACCAGATGATTTAAAGATCAATTGTTTTGGTGTTGATAAACAATTTGAGTCTTTATCGCAAACCTCTTAGAAATATTTGTACAAATTACACAAAATTCTTTTCCTTTGGATATGCAGTGGTCGTCCTCTACCAAGTTCAGCAAATAGTGCCATATTCATTTGCCCAGCTGAATTCAAATTCGATATTTTTAAATTTAAGTATCTGTGGTAAACTGTATCTAATCTGTGGTAAAATGTATTGTATTCGTAATGTTTATTGATGAATGACGTCGAAAGCTATTTTATATCTTATCATGACAATAGAATCATTAAGTGGACAGGAATAATCAAACTTCAAAGATAAGCAAATAATGAGTTTGGAAACCATACGTTATATTACCATATGTCTATTAGCAAACATTGCTCACACATACAACGGTTCTTGTACTTCAGTTTTTCACCTATAACTCATATAATTTAATTAAAAGCACAACTGAAGCCTCATCTTGTTCGTTAATTTAATAAGTTCATTTGCGATAACAAGAGGTCATTGAACGTTCGCTGTTGAAATAATATCGGTATATACAAGAATCAGGACAACCTTTACTTCTTACGTAGCAACTCATCCATTTACGCTTGACTAATTCCAATACGTCGGAGCAGTTTTCGCCTATACATATTCAAAGGTGACTACGTCACTGTATTCAAAGAAAGTACGCACTTCATTTGTATCTAATGAGGTGTAATAATAAGAGTATCTATCGCTTGTTCACTCGTTGCCTAAGACGCGGTAGGTATGGCATTTTTTAAATATAGTCTATCGACATACACGACATGATAAATAAATAAAAACCACATATGTATGTTTTATAACAATTTCTATATACATTACAGTGTAAAAATGCAATTTGATGGCTGTTTATCTGAGACTTACTATCCAAAGTACATATTTTTTAACACTATCTAATCCTTTATTACTTGTCTCATTTGAGTTACCTACTTGAGTAGGTAAATCGTTCCACTAAAAAAACATAAAATAATCCTCTAAAGCAATGGGCTTTATGGCCTAGCACTAGAAGAAACATGAAGTTGGTGCGATGCGAGCGGAATATTCTTTGAATGAAGCACCGACTTTATATTTCTGCTAGTGCTAGGCCATATAACTCATGGCTTTAGAGGATTATTTTATGTTTTTCTCTAAGATTTTTTATAAGGCGGATTTTACTTTTTTGTTAAAAGATTTTCATTTCACAATTTTATGTTGATTTAACATTTTAAGAATTATCCACCAACTCCTAACCGTTAAGAAGTTGTACCTTCCATCATCAGCTCACCATGAGATGATGACTTCCAGACGCAAATACTTGAATAGCCTTAGAAAATATATGAAACACATAATACGTGCCTCTAAAATTTGAGGGTTTTTCCCTCGATTTCCCTGGGATCCCATCATCAGTTTACCGTTTCGAATAAAAAAGGATTTTGAAAATCGATCTACAATTGAAGGAGTAATCGATGTACATACAGTCAAGGAATTAAATTTCCAACCCACCCAAGGTTTAATATCGTATAGCAAACTGTCACCATAAGAGCTAGATAAAACACGACGTTGCTTTGACATGTCGCGTTTGCGTTGACATTGTCGACCTTAATGCACAGCGAATGTCTAACAACATTTCAACGAAATGGGTAGGGAATTAAATTCCTTGACTGTGCATAAAAAAAAACTGGCCCAGTGCGAGTCGGACTCGCGCACGAGAGTTCCGTAGAAAGATTTTAACGCTTTTCCCCAGTGTTTTAAGAAATCCAGTGTTAGCAGAGCCCTGCTCCTAAGCAAAATGTACGCAGTATGGGGTCAACATATATTGGTTTGCAAAATCTACACACGGACATAAAAATTTCAGATTTTGAGACTTTTGTGAGTGGTTGTGCTATAAGAGCTACTTTCATACCAAATTTCAAGTTTCTAGGACAACTGGAAGTACCCTTTAGGTTTTTGGATTTCGGCAATTTGTATGGAAATAGCATTTGTGTTAACGCCAAAATAGTTCATTTTAAACTTCGCGCGCTTTTATATGCGCCTGCATACTTGCAAATTTAGCTAGCTCCAATATTAGTTAAGTTGGCAGTCAGTATTCCCTCTATATCTTTTATTCCTTTCCCTCCCGAACGCCTACACATCATTTGTCGCGCGCTTGAGCTGAGCGCGCACCTGATTGGCTGATTCAAACATCGCCCACCGAGCGCCATTAAAAATGGAGTTCGAGTTCTATCTAACAAACTGGCAGAACACGTGCTTGTGCTGCTGAAAATTTGGAAATAAGGACTTAATCTGAGTCTTTCAGCCTCTCGATTCGTCGCGAGTGTTTAATTGGTGAAAGGAAGTTGAGGTGGCCACCTTTTTAGACTATAACCAACATTTAGTGCTGTTTTGTGGTGTATCGGACAACGCCCTGCTGGATTGGTCTAATCCACGCCTGGCTGGACTCTAGATCCTGCCTGGATACTGCGAGCTGCGCGAGGATCCTCAAGGTAGGCGTGCTTTCCATCTGACCGCCACTGACTGCCACTTAGGTACATAGTCTAGCATACGAAAACCCGCAAATTAAATACAGACCACTTACTCTGGTGGCTGCTCCGCGACCCTTCGCCCCAGGTCGTATAGAAACCTTCGTTTCTCCTTACTTCGCATCAGATTCTCCAATTCCCTGACCCTAGGTAGAATCTCCGTGCTAACAATTTGTATTGACATCTTTTGATTGCGTGACTTAGAAGGTTGATTTTTTCACAGCTTCAAGGGACCGCGGTTTAAGTATTTGATATTAATTTCAGCATGCTACCTTCACGCGTTCCAGAGAAAAAGGGTCTTGATAGACAGACAGACAGACGGACAACAAAGTGATCTTATAATAAGGGTTCAATTTTTTTCTTTTTGAGGTACGGAACCCTAAAAACATACAGTGGAACGTAGATCCTCCTCCTTTTTTGAAGTCGGTTAAAAAATAGACGTGTTATAAAAAGCAACAGTGGCGCAAATAGTTCGAGCTATTCAGCCCTCAGGCAGAATATTCGCACATTTTGATGGGTTCAAGCTTCTGCGGGAATTTATGTCTGAGACTTAGATTAAAAGTTTTTCGGTAATGAAAATAATGTGAAAAAACCATAACTAATTATAATTATGCTGGAATACTGGACACAATGCGAAGCAATTTTAGTGTGTAATGCTTCAAAATCATGTCGGGTTTGAGTGGTCACAAACAATAACAGTCACAGGCAGATGGCTCACACGATGACGATGGGATGACAATGAGATCATTGTTAAACGATGTCAAGCATGGGATGTTTATAGGGTGGAGAATAAAATGATGACGCGGTTGTGGTTGAAAACTGAAGAGTAAAAAAACAATCGTTTTTGATTAGGTAAGAACGGAATGTACTTACTTATAGTAGTAGTTTTGACTTTTATTTACAGCCAATGAATACTTACGCAAATTTCTTTAAATTACTTTTCACAAGATTTTTTAAGTTTTTTTTTGTTCAGATATAAACAATGATGATGATGTGCATTACTCGTTTCAACCTATACTTATTGTGTTTCAAAGTTGCTATGAGTGATTAATGATCAAACATTACATTCGCTAAGAGCTGATAAACCAGAATGCTGAAAATGTAATATTCTACTTCAAATGCATAAAAATAATAGTAGGTAACTACCAGCTTTCAGAACTTGTTGGATTAAACAAAAAGTGGGCTCACTCGCTAAGTTTGCACTATGTAGAGCTGTCAGGGCACTATCGATAAAGGCCAGGGATAAATAACACTTTATCTTCTCGATAAAAATATAAGCCGGGCGCGGTGGTGACGACCGGGCTACCGGTCGACCTTGCCAGCTTAAATACCAGCTTCCTGGATCGCCTTGCACCGGTTTTAATAAACGAGATCACCCTTAGCTCTGCTTTCATGACTTCTTTCTATATAAACAGCGGGAATCTTTGTAGTGGCATCAGTCGTTCCACGTCCGAACAACACAGACCATAATGTTCAAGCTGGTGGTATTGAGTGCTTTCCTCGCTGTGGCGGCCGCCGAGCCCGAGCCCTCCGGCGCTTACTTCGCCACTCCTCTGACGTACTCGTCGACGGTGATCTCGCCAGCTGTTACCACCATCTCCAAGTCGGCCAGCAGTGTCGTCCACCCGTCACCCTCGTTCTACTACAGTGCTCCGACTGCCTACACGCACTTCATCAAGAAACGTTCGGCTCTTTTCAACTTCCCGACTACCTATGCTGCGAGCTCGCCCTTCGTGAGCACCTACGGCTCTCCCATCGTGGCCAGCGCTCCGTTGCTGTCTAGCGCCCATGTTCTGTCAGCCCCCATCGCTGCGACGCCCTTCGGCTACGCAAATACTGCGCATTTGATCAAGAAGAGATCTGCCCCGATCTTCGTTCCTGCTGCATACAGCACCTACCAACCTTTGGCCTATTCGACACCGTTAATCTCGTCTGCTCCTGTGGTGCCCACGGCTTCTCTGTACTCATCTCCTGTGCTCTCCCATGGTCCCATTGCCTACTCCCACCTGATCAAGAAGCGCTCTGCTCAATTCCCCATCACCAGCTACATTGCTCCCTCAAGTATTTCCCACCAATCCAGGTTTGACATTCGCACGTCTCCTTATGTCACTTCATACACGGCTCCCCTGGCCTACACTAGTCCTCTTGCCTACTCCCATGTGTACTAATTCATGTCAACGTCCAACGTCCACGAGTGAAGATGAGTCAACTGAACTCCATGCAGCAATAGACACAAGATTTTCTAAATTTCGTTCAATAATGTCACCAATATCAAACTGAATTTACAAATGTCTACCGACTTTAATAAATAAACGAAATTTCAGTAACAAAATAATGGTGTAATTGTTATACTTACTTACTTTACCCACTTACACCTTCTATTTAGACGTATCAATAAGTACATGTACGTACCTAGGTTTGTGAGTTTTAGTAATGAGCAATTGTGACGGTTCTACATCTTGTGAAAAATATAAAAGTTATTTATTTAGAAAAAAGTTGATGAAATAACTTAAGTTTTTTTAAATTTTTGTGTTCTCTTTGTAATACGCCAATCCAATAACTGAAGAAATTCCGGGGCCTGTAAATTAGATGTTCGCGCTTCCCAGTACCGCGGCGTAGTGCTTTTGATCTATTTCTGAAACGAGAGCAAGCAAACGATGTCAGTTATCTCATTTTCCTCAAAGTGGGTGCTAGACTCAAAAAAAAAGGATCACGTCACACCCACCCAGAATTTTGCAAGAGTTGCATAATAACATCAAGATTAATTTTACAAGTTATATGTTTTCGACTAGCATTGTGAACCCAAGGGAATTAATGTACCTACCTATACAGGGTGCTCGGGAGCGATCCAAAAGATTTTAACCACGCAGGTCATATGGAGCAAAAAACGTTATATGAACATAGGGCCTAATCGGCGTTTTTAACTGTCTTTTTTTTTCAAACAAAAAAATATTAATAATCACGAACTTCAAGATAACGATTCCTTAGGACGAGCTGGCAACGCAGTATCTGAAAATCTGGACATAAAGTTATTAAAGTTTTGGCGCCAATGAAAGTTTGTGTGTATGTGTGGGTGCACCAATTTTGACGTCCCTTTCTTACCTGTAATGTTAGAAGCAAGAAGAAATAGTTTCGAAAGAAAGAGAAGGGTTTGCTTTAAACACAAGTCTTGTCATCATTTTGACGTACTTATTGGTCATAGACTAAGTACTAAGTTTATGTGTTCAAAAAAGGTTCTAAAGAAGAAGTCTGGGAATTCAACCTTTTACTTAGGTACGCTTTCTTATTTAAAACAACACAAGTTATTAATACTTGTAGCTTGTAGCATAAGATTCTTAAATAATATTTTAATACAAACATTAAATGCTAGTCATTCGTTCACAAGGTCAAAATATTGTTTGTTCAATTAACAAAAACGTTAATTGCACTGGACACAATAGAAAATTTATTATTTATCGGTTATCGATGACCGGAATGGCAGTAAACAGATTCGCGAAAAACACTAGAGCTGCTTAGCTATCTATTAAGTAGGTACTCTACATTTTTTACAATCTTCTAAACATTTGTTCCTAGTTCGTGCTTGTTCTTTAAAATATGAGTCTACTCAAATCAAAACCTGAATTTAATAACCAACTTAGAAAAGTTGAAAAACCCCTGACGTTGTCATTTCAAAGTTCAATATTTCACAAAAGGATGAACCGATTTTAATGAAACTTAACAAAGTACCATCTTGATTCAACTAGCTTTCGAGAAACAAAAACCGCATCGAAATCAGTCCATCCGTTTGGGAGTTATGATGCCACAGACAGATACACAGGTCAAACTTACAACACCCCTCTTTTTCGTCAGCGGTTAAAAAGACGGCTCGTTTTTTTGATTCTCGACGCAAAAATAGAGCAGAGTTTGACCTGTGTATCTGTGTATGAATGTATCTGTGTGTGGCATCGTAGCTCTTAAACAGATGAACGTTTTTTATTTATTCGAAATAGTTGTTCCATAAAAATCTGTTTGTTGGGTTTTTACAACTTTTCTGAGTTGATTAAGTTATTCGTACCTAAATGTTACCGAATCGCTTCACTTTGTAAAATTGCGCTTGACATCAAACTTGATCGCCTTCGATTTTATCTACGAAAAATCGCCCTCGAGTGCGGTTACGTCAGCCGAGTGCGGCGCTTCGTGTTAGCCTAGAGTGGACACAGGGTGCAGCAGGAGCCCGGAGCTTCAACTTCTGTATGGCTTCCATGGTGCTGGTAAAATTCGTTTCTGGAGTGGAGAGTTTTAAATAATTTAATGAATTTATGCCGAAAAGGTGTCCAAGATTTCACACCGTAGTATGTATGCATTAGTCCTGCTTCGATGGTTACGCTTAGAGCGGTGGTTTCCAAAATTATCCGCTTGAAATTGACCCGCTTTTTTGCGATTCTTATCATTATCAGTGTATTTTTTTGGAAAATGTAAACTAGAACTGATTTTAAAACATAAAACAATAAAAAACAAAGCTTTTTCTGGCACAGCTGACCACAGGACTTTATCTTTTAGATCGTAATGGTGCACACTTAAAATTTTCACAGAGTGTGTATTACTACGGCTTCTTTTGCTTCTGCGTGTTAGCTCCTGGAACTTGAATCCATAACGTTAATTGATTGAATCAAACGTTACTTTGCGTAGGTCCATAATCATGACCTAAAAAATAATCATTTGCTCACCCGCGACCACATTTGCCCATAGTAATTCAGACGTTTATAAACGTGAACGCGATAGAGACTTTTTTTTTGTTAACCTCCGACGAAAAAGAGGGGTGTGACACGTATATCTGTGTATCTGTCTGTGGCATCATATAGCTCCCAAGCGGATGGACCGATTTCGATGCGGTTTGTTTTCATCGAAAGCTAGTTTAATCGAGATGGTTCTTAGCTAAGTTTCATTAAAATCGGTTCTCCCGTTTTTGAAATATAGAACTTTGAAATGACAATGTCGAGGGTTTTTCAACTTTTATAAGCTGGTTATTCGGATTGCTTTGTAATTGGTTGCTGATTACACCAGACGCTCAGAGTATGCGACTCCAATTCGCGCCTAACCGTGTTTTCCCCATTAAGCACCATAATTTGTAGCATAGGTAAATTTGTCCCAGCACTGAATTGCTTTGACGACAAGACTTTTCTTCGTACATCGAGTTTTACCTAAAACCCAACATAAAGCAGTATGGCTAAGAGCCAATTGCATCGAAATCTTTTCATCAACTACCTAGCTTAGTCGTGAACGAATAGCAGACACTGCTTTTAGGGTTTTAGGATAAAGGAGCATTTACACCGAATGACCAGTTTTTGCAATATTTATCAAGTTCTTTTTTTGGTTTTTGCTGTGAGGTTTTGTTGTTTTTAACCCCGACGAAAAAGAGAGGTGTTATAAGTTTGGCCTGTGTATCTGTATGTCTGTGTATCTGTGTATCTGTCTGTGGCATCATAGCTCCCAAACGGATGGACCGATTTCGATGCGGTTTTTGTTAGTCGAAAGCTAGTTTAATCGAGATGGTTCTTAGCTAAGTTTCATTAAAAGCGGTTCATCCGTTTGTGAAATATAGAACTTTGTAATGACAGCGTCGGGGGTTTTCCAACTTTTCTATGTTGGTTAGGTTATGTTCGTGGTCTTCATACATTCTGTAGACGAGAACTAACGTTTACATTAAAATGACATGAAATAACGATATTGCTCGTGCTCAGAGTCGATGTTGTTTTGGTCAGAGGACCTCAAGGAAACCTTTAGAAAACTTAACGTAGACATATTCGTCGGTAATGTAAAAATTCAGAGTCGAGCATTGTACAACAGCGAATGAGGAGAACCGATAAAATTAAAGTGCGCATCTTGCTACAACTTGTAACACGATAGTATTGGGTTGTAGTTTATTGTAGATTATTTTGATGTAAAGCACATACTTAATCGAATCTTGAAAATGTACCATTACAGGCTAGTTCTCCAGCGAGGAACCTGTAATTGTTTTGGTCTCATACCTACTTATTTGTAAATGATGACGAAATTAAAAGGTGGCCTTTCATTGGAGCGTTTGTAATAAGTTGGGCGCTTTAATGCTCGCCTCGGTTTATTTCATTACTGGTTTTAAAGGAAAACGAGCATCAGAAATAAGCAACGATAACACCCTATCTCTCTGAGACATTAAGTATCTTGACTAGGTATGTCTGTGGGTAGCAAGAGGTCACACTGGATTTTGAAGAGTGCTACTTGGCGTGGGCGGTGTCCTTGCCTAGTTCCCTTCTATTTGAGGTTGAGACGTAGCCTCATGGGGTAGAGAAAGGTAACGCCCAATCCTGGTGCACCCTGGGAAACAACGGCTAACTAATTTATGTCACAGAATAACGTCTGATGAGATCAAAAATTAATTGGTTTGTAAATGGATAATGCACAATACATGTAATAAACAGTTTTATTAGCATGGGTACATTCAAGAAATCATCTTAAGCTTATTATGATCAATGTTACTTTCTGTAGAGTTCGAAGAGTGTTTGCCAGCTGCGGGGAAGTAGGTAATTCATGTAGCTGCCGTCTTCAATAGGTAAACAAGTTGACATCTTCTTTAATACCAAGACCATTTCGTTTCCTTTAATATTATCGTTATTTCTTGCATCTCGCATGCACTGCTGGACATACGCTTCCCCCAAGGATCTCCATACAGACCGGTCTTGTGCTTTCCGCATCCACCGCGATTCCGCGATCGTCACCAGGTCGTCGCTCTATCTCCATCGACTTTGAGCTTCCTTCTTTGATTTCTTGCATACCAGATGATATAAATTAACAAATAACCGTGTACTTATGATTACTACATAAAATTGCTTAACAAACTTCGTTTCGGGCATGTTTTGGGTTAATTTGCCGATTAGTTTAGTTTTGCACACATCACACAAAACAAACAAAGTTTTCAAGTAATGACGACCAGCGGAGTTCCCAAAGGCCTCGTTAATGTTCTTTGGTGGCTAGCATACTTGTATCTTAAAATATTAACATAATTTTTATCCTAAAATGATGCATCTGTCCTTTTGATAATTTCATTGTTTTTTGACAATGACAATAATGACAACCATTCAAAATTCTACTGACGTTAGTTGTTAAAGCGACGTCTTAGGCTTGGAAGAGTGGCAACGTTGCTTGTTCTTAGGATGTGTAGCACTAAAGAAATTTTAAGATTTTTTTTTACAAAAAGTTAAATATCTTCGAAACGAAGCCGATTTGAGAAAACTTAATACTACATTTTAGACTCCTTATGACCTCAGGAATGCGTGGTTAAAATCTTTTGGATCGCTCCCGAGCACCCTGTATATACAATAATGGTTTTATTATCCGAAAAACTTCACAGAGGTGACCTAGACTTGTTCAATGATGTGCTGAAATGTTTACGGTTCATGTTTTAACCCTTGTATTGGAAAATTACCGGTTAGGTAAGCGCATAACTTATTTTTGAGTGCATTCCCTGCCCTTGTGTGTCTGCTGGAGTCAGCGTGGCAAGCGTGCAAGGAAATTATACTGATTTATTCCTAATATTTACCAAATTCCGTAAAAAATTATACTTACCGAGATGAGAGTCCGGTGGGCTTATTGTCTAACGCGCTCGGCTTCGCTTGTCCAACGATACAAGATCATGCGAGAAAGAGATGGCGAATGCCAAAGCAAAACCGAGCGCGTTAGACAATAAGGCCTCGGGTCTAGTCCAGTACTTTTATAGATCCATCCGCTAGGTTGAGCCTTTGAGATACTGCAACTGTAAAAAAACTCTAGAAATCATTGTGACTCAATATTATTCAAATATGACACCCGACAAAGCATATTCAAGGGTAGGCCATGAACTAAATTCACGAGCAGCCCCTGAGCCAGCGAGTTGCGTTGACACTGCCCTTGATTCAAATTGACTTCCCATAACCACTCCTGAACACTCGCGCGTGTGATGAATCATTCATTTCTCCAAAATAAATTACGAAACACGACGTAACATATCAACCTTATTCTGTCACAAGTCAACGTAACCGATGTGCTAGTTTCCTTTCCTAGGGCAGTTTTACTGGGGCGAAGGACGTCTAGGTAAAATGCCTAGGCCACACTTAATGAAGTGCGAATGAGTGACTGTTAAAAATGTATATTTACTAAGTTACTATGGTATTATACGTGCGGCAATTGACAACATTTCATATTTTTAAGACTATGATTTCAATGGTTGCCGGTATCCTGTTTCGAAAAAGGAGCTGGACAAAAGTTTGATTTTTTTGCTAGGATTCGTAATATTTTTTTAATTAACTTATTAAGTGTAGTTATTCGAAAAGGGTGTAACTTTACGTTAGTATACATAAAATATTTAATCTTTGACGGTAACTCCACTTCTACGTTAAGAGCGCGGTTGTCGTCGGAAATCGCAGCGTCAGATGTATGCGATCAACTTGCCTTGTTTGTTCAATGGTGCGTTCACCGCGTAAAACAATGTTTGGTACCTAATTAGATTAGGTATCTCATGTAAGATGATGTGCGTCAAACGCATCGTATTTAAACGTACGGTTTATACGGTACGGTACATATTAGCAGCTTGCATCTTTGTTAAGAAACACATGTATCTGTTTACCACAGCAAGACAAATGTACCCGAGAAACACAAGAAATCCTGGGAGACTGGTTCATGACCACGTCCCTAAGACAGCTTTATACAAAAAAAAACTGTTATGTCATGTGTATGAAACTTTTTAATAAATTAGCATATGAAATGCAACAGCTGCCATTTCATAAATTCAGAAATAAGTTATGCATACTGTTATAACAAAATAGTTATTTGTTATACAAGGGTGCAAAGTTGTATTTTACCCGCGAGTGTGGAATTGAAACACAAGCTAGCGAAAGGATCCTATAGTTGAACCACGAGCGAAGCGAGTGGTTCTAAAATAGAATCCTGAGCGTAACGATTGTTTCAACACACCAGAAGTAAAATACATTTGCACCCGTGTGTAACACAAAACTTTTCTCCTCACTGTAGCGAGGAAAGCGCAACATGCAAAAAAACAGCTCATAAAATTAAATCTTCGTCACTGGAATCACTATTTTTTTTACGATATTATGACAGAAAACTGGTGAAAATTGTTTTATTGACAGTGTTGACATTTCTGACGATGCGTTTTGAAATCGCATTGACTCAACTTGTGCGTTCAGAATTATATCCATCATCATTATAAAAAAAACAAATGGTTCCTATAGAATTTTAAGGACCATTAAATAAAGTTAAATTTGGTATTTTTTATTAAATTCTCAAACCATTTATCATTTACTATTATTATGAGCGTTTTACGTTTTGTTATCTGTCAAAAGCTACTTGAACACGCTCCACTCCAAGGTCAAATTACTTTCCCCACTAGTGGATAAAATGCGATGTTACCCGCTTGTATTAAAGGATAAAAGACGGCTTTCCGAGGTAGTGAGGGGAAAAAACTATTATGATGTCAAAACATTTTTGTTGGACGATCTATAGTTACTGATTTAATATTTGCGTGCTAGTCTTTAGTAGGTAAACCAAATACATATAGCAGAACAAGCTTTCTTAATAATTTGTACCATCCTTTGCATCTACTTATTCTAGGCAAATAAAGAATTATTATTATTATTAAATTTTAAATATTTTCTATGCTTACCTGATTCAGTAGATTTAGGCAGTACAATTAAAAAACGTGCATGTTTTCTTGTACCCGTACTTATAAAAAATATGAAAAGGCTTATGTATGTCAGTTAAGGTTAAAGTTTAAATATATGTAGTACCTAAGATGGGTATAAATAGGATCATTTAATTTATTAAATAAAGTCGGCGTTTTAAATAGAAACACATTCACAAAAATCTTTTACATACGCCAGTAATGGCACAGCATGCCTGGGAGATAGGTATCTGAACAAAAAGCTTCTGCTGTCGTCTAATCCCCTTAAAAGAATATCTTAAGAAATCTGCGAGATTTCTATATATCATAGAGCTTTTTCGTTGTTCATCGCACTTGTTTCTTCGATATTAACTTGATCGGTTGTTAAGTTTTGATTTCTTGTTGCTTCTGCGTTTTTTGTAACACGCTGAGATGGTTCCGTTGTAATCTGTAGGATGATCACATTATCTTTATCTTCTGAGGACTCATTACGCTGGATATTAGCCGATTCCTGTGCAGCTTCTATCGATATTGGATGCTCAAGTGCCCTGGCCAGCGGTAGGTTGTGGTAAAAACTGAACGCTATCGGTGTGAGCACGGTGTCGGCGGTTAATATCGGCCTGAGGACGGTGTCACTAACAACTTCTAGCCTTTGAGGTTGACTCGCAAATATGGCCGTGGCCGGACTGTAAATCAACGGCGTTGAGATGAAACCCGGCGAGTGCTTTATGTCAATACGAGACTGATGCGACACTGCACTAGGCGCCGCGTATATTAACGGGGCTAGTTGACAACGCGCTCTATACGTCAAACTCAAAATTACGAGTATTCGTATCATTTTCGCGCTTTGCCGAGTGAAATTTTCTAACGTTTAGCTCGTGCATCGGGCATGCGTTAGTTTTATAGTAACGTAACGGTAGTTGATGCGCGGGCGCAGCGGGTTCAAGTTCTCGGCCGAAGCGGTCGGACGGGTCGTTGCGTCACTGCACTTGGCCGGCAGGGCACTGGCCGGATTTAGTTGCATTATAAAAACATCATTACAGATATAAACAAAGTCACGTAACAAGCATCTCAGCCGTGAGTTCTTATTTTCTTTGTTTGATGCAATATTATAACAATGCTGTTATTTTTAAAATAGCAGGCCTAATTTCAATCTATTTTTACTCGAAAATAGACGGACAAAAAGTTAAATATCTTGGGGTTTTTTGCACAACTGTCAGTTGCCGTGCTCAACACCGTAACCGATCAATTATTGGAAATAAACCAAATCCTGTCACCGTGATTCGCACCCGTAGTATAAAAAGGAGCTCGGGGCAAATGGCACCAGTCAACAACTAACGCTACACCCGAGTTTATTGTTAACTAATTTCAAAGCGTAAACAATGTGTGGAATTCGTACTTTGTTGTTCCTGGCATTTGTGGCCTTATGCCATTGCCATGCAGTGGTACCTCTGTTGCCGGCAGCGCACTCTTACCACGGTTACGTACCAGCTCCATACCCATTGGTTCATCATGGCTACGCTGGCCATGGCTTACTGGGCCACGGCTTGCTGGCGAGCCCCGTGGGACACCACTTACTGAAGCGGTCGCCGCACTTCGTAGAACCGATTGCGCATTTGGGCCACGTGGGTCACGTAGGTCCCATAGTGCATGCAGCGCCGCTCGCCGTCTCTCACCAGGCTCGTGTGGACGTCCATACTTCACCAGCGATTGTCGCCCCCGTACCTATTGTCAAGCCCCTGGTGGCCCCTGTTGTGCCAGTACCCGTGCTTCATAAGGTGGTTGCTTCGCCGTTGCACTACGGGGCAGGCTTGCATGGTGGCTTCTATCCCCACGTTGGCCATTATTAAACACTTACCTACTGTGAAAAAACGTGGATTTCTTGCCTAATATGTGTGTGGTTTTTGTAATTGGTGATAGTACATTATTAAAATGCAATGAAAAAAACTTAAAGTATTGGTTTAATTATATTAGACAAGCTTTTAACTATAGGTTTTTCTGGCGGGAAGATCTATATTTACCTAACGAATGATTTAATGTTTTAGTGTGTATAAATAATTTCATGTCAAACAGTTTCGAAGCTAGCTACTGTTCAATTTAGTTATATTTAACTCTGTTGTCTATGAAATAAGGGTTTAATTTTCTTCAAATCTGGAAGGTTTTTTAAAATAAATAACCCATGCAATTACGTCACGACTATATTTATAGAAAGTTTAAGTACTCGGAAAGATGTATGTACCGAACTCACTAGTAAAAACCGGGCAAGAGCGTGTCGGACAAGCCCATGATAGGGTTCCTAAACCATTACGAAAAAGCCCTGGCGTAGATACCTATTTTAAAGGTATTTTCATCACACCTATTTAAAACCAGTGTTAGCAGAGCCCTAATCCTAAGCAGATTTTTTTCACATTTCCAAATACAATAGTTTCACTGGTAGAGGAGGTGGGGGGACACTTGACTCCAACAAGCACTTCAAACCTAAATATTTCGCACACCAATAACTCTATCGAAAAATTATCTTTGAGCACCCCCAATATATATACCCCACACGATGGGTCGAGAAATAAAAAAAAAGTCATTCCTACTTTACGTGTAGCGGAGGTACCCCAAAAATTTTTTTTTTCAAGATTTTATCCCAGCACTTTTTTTATCTATACAGCTTTCTATAGTACCAATGGTCTCTGAGCTATGCCGCGGACAGACAGACAGACAGACGGCCATGATGAAAATAGGTGTAAGGGTAACTTTTTGCAATTTTGGCTTCAGAACCCTAAAAAAAAATAGGAATAACAGTAACAAAATAGTACCTAAACAGATTCAGCAGATATCCGAGTACTTAACCTGTAAGTATACTTGTAATAAAAACACAGCTTAATTACGAGTAAAATCCATCGTTTATGTGAAGCAGCCCATTTATTTTGTACAATTATATATAGTCGTCAATACAATAGTTATTTGGTCGAGAGTGGAGGCAGATTTACCAAGGGTGGACACTATAAGCCCTAGGGGCAACAGCGGAGTAGGCGAGGGGTGAGGCCACCACACTGGAATAAGGAGACACTACCGAGGAGTAAGGAGACGCTACCGCAGAGTAAGGAGACACTACCGCGGAGTAAGGTGAAACGACAGGAGTGGAGTAGGCGACAGAGGAGACGGGAGACACGTAAGAGCTGTACGCCACGGGAGCGACAGATCGCTTGCGGAGGTGGTGACCAGACAAAGCCTTGGCTTGGTAATGAGCAGCGCGGGCGGCGACGACTTCAGGGGTATCCAGAGGCACTCCGTTGACGGCGTCCAGGACAACGGCGGGGGTGTTCGGGGCTTGAGACAGACCGTAGCCGTAGGCTGGGACTACAGCGGGGCCAACGGCTGGGACTACGGCACCAGCGTTGTAGACGGCGGGCGCGCCGTAGACGGCAGGGGCGCTGTACACTGCAGGTGCTCCATGGACAACGCTGCTGCTGTACTGGGAGACTGAGCTCACAGCCGGCACCGCAGCGCTGTATGCCACCGGCGCATACACATTAGGCTTTGCCGCCGCCAAAGCCAGAACGGAGAACAACACCACCAGCTTGCACATTGTGGTCTGTGCTGATTTGACTCGTCTAACCGATGAACAAGGATTGACTGATGCCTAATTCGCCATCAAGGATGCTTATATACCCGCCTAACAAACGTATTAACAATAAAATGCCACACAATCACCTTCAAGCTACTACTGTACTAGTACAAACTAATTTTGTTATTATCAGTAGTTAGTCGCTCTATATCAAGAGACGATTTTTTATTTGAGGCGGAAGCGTTGGCAATGTTCGCGTACAATAATCTCTAAATTCAAGGCACTGTCATAAATATTTATGTCGCACTTTTGATTGCCATTATTAGGTTTGATTAACATATTTTAGAGATGTTTGAAGGTAATAATTAGTCGTGATTTCTTTGTAGATGTTACTAAGGTGTAGTTATTACTTGTAAAGTATTAGGTGCCTACCGAACGAAAATCAGTTTTTAACCGACTTCAAAAGAGAAGGAAGTTCTCAATTCGACTGTTTAGGTATGAGCAGTTAGTTTTTTTATGTACTTATCTTTAGTATAATTTTTGTGCATAGGTAAAATCTGGGAAATACAGATTTCTAATAAGTAAGTGTAAGCTTTATGTAGTAACTACAGCATGCGATTTGATAAAAGTTTATAATAATGTGTTTTTTCGTTTATTGGAGTGAACAAAAAATTTACAAAAATAGTAATCTATGCCACTTGTGGACATCTAACTTCTCAGTTTCTATTACAGTCACTTAATTGGAATCTTAAGTGCGTTGCCACATCGTTGTGAATGTACTTTTTGAAGATTACTTAGCCTCGTATCAATATTTATACAGTTTTATTGATAGAAATTAATTTGAAACACTTAGCTTGACAGAATGGTAAGTAGTTTTAATTTATGAAATTAAATTTGAGTAATTTAGACCTTTCGACGTTCGGTATTTTTGTATGTCAACTTCACTTATGTATAATTCCGTAAACCTGTATTATGGTGAAAACGTTATTTAAAACGCTGTAAACAATAAAATATTTTGAATGCTATTACTAAAAGCCAGATTAGATCAGGTACTTTACCGCAATATATTTACTTTATGGTATGCATAAGATTTGTAAACGTGTCCAAATTTCCCGGTAGAAGTTAAGTTAAAATGGTGTGCGGCCGCGTCAACCGACTCGTTGATCTTGACTTTTCTAGTAACGATCCACTAAACCGCGTGTGAGGTATAAATACATACGCAAAGTGAAAGAAAGTATCAGTTAATCTGAGTCCTTTGTCGTTCGCACCTGAACTAACACAGACCACGATGAACTCGCTGGTGGTGTTGTTTTCCGTGATGGCGCTGGCCGCCGCCAGCCCCTCGGGGCAGCTGATCGCGCCGCTGGCGTACTCGGCGCCCGTGCTGGCCGCCGCGCCCGCCGCCGTCTCGCACCAGTCCCGGCTGGACATCAAGACGTCGCCGGCCGTCGTCAGCACCTACGCCGCGGCCCCCGTCGCTGTAGCCGCTCCCGTCGCCTACGGCGCCCCGGTGGCCTACAGCGCGCCTGTGGCCTTCTCGGCGCCCGTAGCCGTAGCTCCCTCTGCGGTCTCGCACCAGTCCCGCGTCGACATCAAGTCATCCCCGGCCGTAGTCAGCACCTCTTACGCTGCCGCCCCGATAGCCTACGCCGCCGCTTCCCCCATCGCCTACAGCGCCCCGGTGCTTAAAACTGCGGCAATCGCCACGCCCGCCTTCGCCACTACCGCCTTCGCGGCACCCATCGCTGCCGCCGCCTTCTCCGCGCCCGCCGAGCCCCTGGACACTCCCGAGGTGATCGCCGCCCGCGCCGCGCACTTCGAGGCCAAGGCCCTCGCCGGCGCGCACCTGATCAAGAAGCGCTCGGCGCCTCTGATCGCCGGCCCGGTGCTGTCCACGTACGCCACCGCCCTGCTCGCTTACTCCGCGCCAGTTGCCCCCATCACCTCTTACGCCTCCTACACGCCCCTGACCTACTCATCTCCCCTCATCACCAAAGCCTACAGCGTGCACCCCTGGTGAGCACCATCACGGGAACGAGGTTCAAGTGACCTCGGTTCAGAAACATCGAACGACAACTGATTGACTGTAAATAAAATAAGAATAAAAAACAACTAAGTCTTATTATAAATTTTAACACCATTTTTTTTGAAGACCTGTTTAAAGATTGATCTGATTGATGCACGATTTAGCTGAAAACATTTTGCTGTCGTTGCATCTATCATTTTAATATTCCGTCACCAACCGTTCGTAACACATAATCACCCTCTACTATGCAACAGCCTTAAAATACAATTAACTATTGATAAATTGGGAATATGACAATTGGCTCGTAGTTCGACTGATCGGCAAGCTTAACTGTGCTCATTTTCCTGTAGTATTAATAGATCAACATACACAATGGGTGTTTTAAGGCCCAATTATGTAGAGTTGTATACATTACTTTATCTTCATACATACTATAAGTACTATAAGATGATTTTAGAAGCCGAAGGCAGAATAAACCTGTCACGCATCTGGCTTTTTTTTTTATCGTTAATCATGGACAAACATATTGAGCTGACGTTTCGTAGGTATTAACTATTTTCTTTAAATTGATGCTTATTTTTAAATTATATTGGTCTTTGAAGACGAAAACTGATTGTCGTAATGATGGTCATTACCTCCAGTTTCTGAACGCATAATAGAAGACTTATTAGGATAGTGTGTAGATGAAATATATTATGTGTATGTAAAATGGATAAGAATGTATTTACATACAGTCAATGCAAAGTTCCGTCAGAAAAATGCTCATTTTTAGGGTTCCTTAGCCAAAATGGCAAAGCGGAACGCTTATAGTTTCGTCATGTCCGTCTGTCTGTCTTTCCGCGGCTTAGCTCAGAGACTGTTTTTACTAGGAAGCTGTCATTTTGCATGAATATACATATTAAGTACCTAGGTCAACAAAGTGCTGGAGTAAAACTTTGCTCACTTTGCTTTGAAAAATAGTTATACTGTACAGCAAATGTATGTTTCCATGCAACACCTCCGCCTCCACTGCTACATGAATCAACACATGCCACACAGACCCAACCATCACCACCACCACTACACTAAACGCTGACGCGTTTCGGCACTCTCTACGAGGCCATTGTCAAAGCACCAAAGCAACCGTTCGACATGCTACCAGTTACACTAGTGAGTAGTGTAGAGATGAAGTTAAATTACTTTCCCCTCACTAATTCGGAAAGCCGTCTTTTATCCTTTGAAATAAGCGAGTAAAAACGCATTTTATCCACTAGGGGGGAAAGTAATTTGACTTTGGAGAGGAGCGTGTTTAAGTAGCTTTTGACAGATAACAAAACGTTAAACGGTAATAATAATGGTTCGTTTGATATTAATTATCATTAAATGAACGATAAATGGTTTGAGAATTTAATAAAAAATACCACATTTAGCTTTATTTAATGATTTTAAGTCATAAACCTGAAAATTGTATAAGAAACAAACCGTACCTCAAAAGGAAAAAATGGAACCCTTATAGGATCACTTTGTTGTCCGTCTGTCTGTCTGTCAAGACCCTTTTTCTCTGTAACGCGTGGGGGTAGCATGCTGAAATTAATACCAAATACTCAAGCCTGCGGTCCCTTAAAATCAACCTTCTAAGTCAACGCAATCAAAAGATACAGTCATTAAAAAATATATTTCCATACAAATTGCCGATTTCCAAAAACCTAAAGGGTACTTCCAGCTGTCCTAGAAACTTGAAATTTTGGTATGAAGGTAGCCTTTATAGCACAACCACTCCAAAAAGTCTCAAACTCTTAAAATTTTATGTCTGTCTGTAGATTTCACAGACCAATATAAGTTGACCCCACACTGCGTACATTTTGCTTAGGAGCAGGGCTCTGCTAACGCTGGACTTCTTAAAAAACTGGGGAAAAGCGTTAAAATCTTTCTACGGAACCCTCGTGCGCAAGTCCGACTCACACTTGGCCGGTTTTTATAATGATGTTGAATATAATTCTGAACGCACAAGTTGAGTAGATGCAATTTCAAAACGCGTCTTTAGAAATGTCAACATTGTCAGCAAAAATTTTCTCACAGAGTCCGACTCACGTAAAAATATATACAACTTCCAGACTTTTTTGTTACAATATCGTAAAAAAAATTACAATTCCAGTGATAAAGATTTATTTTTTACGAGCTGTTTTTTTGCATATTGCGCTTTCCTCGCTACATTGATGTGAAAAGTTTTGTGTTACACACGGGTGCAAATGTATTTTACTTCTCGCGTGTTGAAACACTCGCTACGCTCAGGATTCTATTTTAGAACTACTTACTACTTTTCAACTAGAGAATCATTTCGCTTGCTTGTGTTTCAATTCCAGACTCGCGGGTAAAACACAACTTTGCACCCTTGTATAACAAATAACTATTTCATCACGGTTACAGAATCTATACGGGCGCTATAATATATGAGACTAAGGTTTAGTATACTTAATAAAATTTGGGAAATGAAACAGTAGGTACATTTAGTTCTTATTATTTCCAATTTATTTACAGTAAATCATTCGTCTTTCGTTGATTCTGAACCGAGGTCACTTGAACCTCGTTCCCGTGATGGTGCTCACCAGGGGTGCACGCTGTAGGCTTTGGTGATGAGGGGAGATGAGTAGGTCAGGGGCGTGTAGGAGGCGTAAGAGGTGATGGGGGCCAGTGGCGCGGAGTAAGCGAGCGGGGCGGCGGCGTACGTGGACAGCACCGGGCCGGCGATCAGAGGCGCCGAGCGCTTCTTGATCAGGTGCGCGCCGGCGAGGGCCTTGGCCTCGAAGTGCGCGGCGCGGGCAGCGATCACCTCGGGAGTGTCCAGGGGCACGGCGGGCGCGGGGTAGGCGGCGGCAGCGATGGGTGCCGCGAAGGCGGTAGTGGCGAAGGCGGGCGCAGAGATAGCCGCAGTTTTAAGCACCGGGGCGCTGTAGGCGATGGGGGAAGCGGCGGCGTAGGCTATCGGGGCGGCAGCGTAAGAGGTGCTGACCACGGCCGGGGACGAATTGATGTCGACGCGGGACTGGTGCGAGACCGCAGCGGGAGCTACGGCTACGGGCGCCGAGTAGGCCACAGGCGCGCTGTAGGCCACCGGGGCGCTGTAGGCGACGGGAGCGGCTACAGCGACGGGGGCCGCGGCGTAGGTGCTGACGACGGCCGGCGACGTCTTGATGTCCAGCCGGGACTGGTGCGAGACGGCGGCGGGCGCGGCGGCCAGCACGGGCGCCGAGTACGCCAGCGGCGCAATCAGCTGCCCCGAGGGGCTGGCGGCGGCCAGCGCCATCACGGAAAACAACACCACCAGCGAGTTCATCGTGGTCTGTGTTAGTTCAGGTGCGAACGACAAAGGACTCAGATTAACTGATACTTTCTTTCACTCTGCGTATGTATTTATACCTCGCACGCGATTCAGTGGATCGTTACTAGAAAGTCAAGTTCAACCAGTTCGCTTCGTCATCTTGATGCCATTTACAATCTGTAATTTCATAATGTTGACTACCGAATTATCTGTTCATGTTAATTTGATCGATGTAATTGGAGTTAAATATTTAATACTTTCTTTCTTTTTTATTGTAGGTATTTAAACCGATCCCCTAATCGAAAAATGAGCTTCGCACACGCTCAATATTTTTAACCCCCGACGAAAGAGAGTTTGAAATGTGTATCTGTGTATCTGTCTGTGGCATCATAGCTGCCAAACGGGTGGACTGATTTCAATGCGGTTTTTTTCATCGAAAGCTAGTTTAATCGAGATGGTTCTTAGCTAAGTTTCATTAAAATCGGTTCACCCGTTTTTGAAATATTGAACTTTGAAATGACAATATCGGGGGTTTTTCAACTTTTCTAAGTTGGTTATTAAAAGATCTGTCCAACAACACTTTACGCATAGGAAAGTAACCTATTTTTTTTTCATTAGTTTATTCTATGAGAAAATAATGCTTAATGCATGCCAAATTACCGCTTTCTAGTACTGATAGTCTCGAAACTATGCTGCGGACAGACAGACAGACAGATGACGGACATGGTGAAACGTGGTGAAACTATAGGCCTACAGGGGTTCCTTGTTTACTACGGATCCCTTAAAATAAAAGCTAAAAGGTTTTAGTGTTTGTAAAAGTGTTTGTTTGATTATTGTTTTCTATGTTGATTGTACATAAATACATTAGGTGTGTAATACATTACTTATATATTTTTTCTTTATTAACAAACAACAACTCTTCAATCCTTTCAGTTTATTTCAAGAAAATCTATAAATCGACGTCGGCGATAACGTAAATAATAGCAACTGGTTTTAAAAAAAGTATAATGTCGTGTGAGTTGCCGACGAAGTAATTCGAAGCGCCTACAAGCTGTCATTAGGGATTTTTGCGGATGCGGTTGGTGAAGCAAAATTGTAAGGTTTATGCGGAGCGGCCTTCAGTCCACTTTCGTGCTATAGCGGCTTGGCGTTGGCTTTGAGTTGAAATGATATAGAGCTGTCACCACCCCACCAATAGGTAAACACTTAAACAGAACTATTACCCTACTAACAGTAGTTTAATTTTCAGGATGAGGGTCTAATTTTAGTCAGATAATCACAACTCATATAGGAAGATTGTTGGAAGAGTGCTAACAGTCTGGTGCTTTACCTAACACTTCTGACCTCTAAAACCCTTTTTGCTGCTTATAGAAGTATTAAGTCGTCACTCCGTTAGTCTATTTCGTTGAGCCAGATATCAAATATAATAAATCTTAAAGCTGCTGAGCAGACAACTTTCATTATTATTCAACTGTTTCTGTCATGTAACAGCTCTATACGAAATACATGTATAACACCAACACGCTGGTAACATTTATTGGCATGCGGAATCCAGTGTCCATATACGGAGGTAGCCATACCTACGACACACCAGTTCTCGTAACTAGTCCCTTTTTATTTTATTCAAAAGTCGCAATAAATCGTTAAAGAGGAAAACATGCGCCTATCTTAATGATTTGAGTACTTACGGCTTCATTATATTGTACCTTTTTATTGTAAAAAAGTAGTGACTGATTAAGTGCAGGAAACTTCTGTGGCATTTTATCAATATGAAATTGTTACTCAGTAATGATTAATGTTCTAAATTTGTCAATACCACATAATTTCACGGGAAAAACAACTAAGTAGGAATGGTTGTGGCTGACTCAATCGCTACTTGAACTTAAGCATCGCATCTATCCTATAACCGCTCTAGCTATAGCTAACATACATAAGCAGCTCCTTACGACGGTCAATAAAACTATTATACAACATTTGATTAAACACAACAAAATTAAAACCAAAACTTTAATTTATTTCAAAACAACAAAACTTTTCTGAAGATCTTTCCACTTTTCTTTCATTCTGAATTTGCGTAAAAATAAATAAGCGAAGTTTGACTGTTGCGCTGGAGTAGCCCGGGTGTTGTAGGCTGGCTGGTGGTTGTGGTCTGGTGCTCACCACGCGTGGCCGTAAGCCGGGGCCACCAGCGGGGCGTGGGCCACGGCATAGGGGGCAGGGGCCACGGCATAGGGGGCAGGGGCCACGGCCACAGCGGGGGACGCGAGCTGTAGGGTAAAACAAAAGGAGATTAAAATTATGCCGAACAAACAGGAAGAAATGCGGAATTACCGTAGCCGATTGTTTTATAATGACACAATAGCAGCGCTGCGATGTTTATTCGAACGTTCCACTACATTCAATGACCGACTAAGTTCAGTAATTTACTGATAAGTTTTTTACAAATACAAAGATACAAGATTAAATTACTAAAATCCAATACAGTAATGCAATGATAATAATTGTAAATAACACAATCGCCTTAGCGTAGTTTATAACCTAACCTACTGTATAATATTTAATGTCGCGTTGTTGTAAATCAGACTACATACCTTAAATATGTTTTAACTTGTAAAGAATGCATACCATATCTTGGTAAGGTATCTAAGTGATATCATGATCGCGAGTAATTATGTACTTAAACATAATATATAACTATTTCATATTCCTGTTTTTTTTTCTGTAATAAACACCCACAAAGGTAGTTATGAACCGTGTCAAAACAACTTTTGTGAGCATGCTGTGCTTGACTTATTATAATGGCGCACAAATAAATTGAATCAGATATCGATTTACTTTGTACTTGAAGCAAAAAATACGGCAAGGAGCTTGTTAATCTTGGCAATGAAACTTACGCGACACCAAACAACGCCAATGGGTATCTTAAAGGACATAAACTTAATGATTTTATTAAAAGTAAATGTACCGCAAAAGTTGATGATCAAGTTTGCGGCAAGAACTAAAATGCCAGGGCCGTTTGTCGCAAAAAACAAAGAAATTCTTCTGGATAATAAGTGCTTCAGATTGGATCGACTTGCCCGACTTCAAGGTGAATATTACTTATCATCGGGCCCTAGCAGATTTTTGAAAGCTTTGACTACGAGTACTCAGAAAACAGAATTAGTAATCGGTTTGCCGTCATGTACTTCACTTAGGTCAACTTGCACTGACCTATGTTACACACTGACCCGGGGTTAACGGAATGTCAGACGATACAAATACGTCAAGTTAACCCTGGGTTGTCCAACCCAGGTGGTTGCAAGTCAGCCTAACTCTACATACAAGAAAAACAAAAGAGTGCCTTGTAGTTTTTTCTGTGTCTTGTTATCTAGAGTAAGCGTTTCTAATTAATTACAGCCGTTCCCAAAATTCAATCTTTCTCTTGTTTCGATCTACTGACGAATTTAATAAATGTTAAGTCCAACAATTTGCTATTTGTAGGTGGCCCGCCTCCTCCCATTTACAGATAGCAAGCAGACATTGGATTACCTACGGATAGTAAGTTTATTGAGAGCGCGAAATTGAAGATAGATAGATGTTTTTATCGTCAATCAGTGGATCAAAACAAGAGATAGGTATAGATTGAATATTGAGAACGGCTGTTAATAACGCATTTAATCGATGACGATTGCTTGACGCCAATGGATTTCAGTCGGATTGGTAATAAATTAGGGTTATCCCAAAAGCATTTGTATCCCAAATGTTTAATATGGGCAATTTATTATTTCTGAAACTGTAAGGGTATCAGGATTCTTATAAAACTAAGGAAACCTATAGGATTCTACAGTATACTCCGGCAATAAATCCCGAATAGTTTACAGTGTCGGAAAAAAAATACACTTGTCCATTATGGAACATTTGGGAAACCAATTCGTTTCGGATTCGTTTTTTGGCGAAATGAAAGGATACCAAAAAATTTGCACTAAGTAGAGCACTCTAAAACCACACACCGTGTATAAAATTCTTTAATAGATTTCATATACTGTATCTTTAAAATATATTATAGTAGCTACATACCCTCACGGTGTTAGCATATGAGGTGGCAACTGGCACAGCGGCCTTGACGACGGGGGCTCCAACGAGCCCGTGACCCCACGGGGACACGATGGGGGCCGCGTACGGGGACGCGTAGGCGGCACCGTACGGAGCACCCAGAAGGCCGGGGGCTGCGGCGGCGACGGCCAGAAGAGCGGTGAAGATGACCTGGAGAAAATAAAGGTTAAATACATAAAGACATCGAGGTATTGAGAAAATTGAGTATGTTTGTTTTGGAAGATTCCATCGACGATTTTTTTCAATTGACAACATTTCGTATTTTTCACACCTGGAAATTAACATAGGTATCGAAAGGGCTTTGCCTCCTGAACACACCACTATGTTTATAAAAAAATTATATTGCTTATTTTTTTTAATACAAGAGAATAAAATAAAATTACCAATTCTACCAAAACTACGCAAGAATGGGTGTAATACCTTTGCCTTTTTCAAACTAACCATAAGCACAACAATAATTTGACATGACACTTATTATGTTTGACAATGTCAGATTTGACATCTTGGGTTTTGTTTTTTTGATCGTGACAAGACAAAGGCAATTGATCCATCCTAGCGTAGTTTCGGAGTTACGTCCTTTTGGAATAAGTACCTTTTAATAAATTAATAATAAATTAAATACAAATCCTAATGAAAATTTAAAATCGTGGGTTTGCTCGTCATTCAAAGTAGATTGCAGACAATTAATCAAATTATAGTCTCAAAAATATGAAATGTTGTCAATTCCGACAAGGAAGTTTTTTTTTCATAAATAAATAAACCAGAAAATAGCATGTCGGACCATACCTAATATAGGGTTCCGTAGCCGTTATTACAAGGAAATGCAATACAGATGAAAAGAGCTTAAATTTTATGGCACGTTGTTTGTTGAGAAGCGCCAGTTTTTCGGCAATAACTCAAAAACGGTATATCCGATCACGTTGCAAATAATTTACCTAGAAAGTATTTATATGAAGCGCTATTTGTGTATTTTTTTCATATTTGCTACTTTTCCTAATTATAGATTATTTCCTAAAATATCTACTTAATCAGAAAAATTGCTTAGAAACCTCAAAGTTTTTTTAAAAGAGCTGTCGAAATATTATGTGCCACATGTTGACGTATCCTGAAAAATGTTTTGTTCAGTTTTTGTTTAATGTAAGTATAGAGTAAAATTCCCCCCCAGATACGTATATATTTTTGTTATTTAACTACCGAATTAAGTAGCGGCCTGCAAGACGCCTATACTCCAAATTTCACCTACATCTTCTAGTTTTTGAGTAAAATGCCTGTGACATATCTACAGACGGACATACATGACGATACTATAACGCTTCCCTTTTTGCCATTTTGGCTACGGAACCCTAAAAGCAGACCATAGCATAATAATTGGCCATAAGATCCGAAAGCGAGTGACACTCGTGTGATCCTATTATGAAACTCGGTGAACATTCGTGTTTTAAGGCCTAATTATGTAGAGTTGCATATATTACTTTATCTGTGCACATATTAAAAGTACTCTAAAATGGGTTCAGAAGTCGAAAGCATAATAAACCTGTCACAAAACATCAGCTGACGTTTCGTATCGATTTTTTTTCTAATTGAGGCCTATTTTTAAATCATATTAGTTTTTGAATACGAAAATTTGGTGTCGTAATGATAGTAGCATTACCTACGGTTTCTGAAAGCATAATAGAGGACTTATAGTATGCGTGTAGATAAAAATATCGCTGGCATTGTTAATGGCAAGTAATTTATTCATGGCCACATGCATACCAAATCACTGATATCATTTTTAATCTACACATAGCGCGACACTTAATACAGTAACAAGTTATTATATGGTTTGGTTTGTCACATCCTACCAATGCCCTTTAGGTTGCAAAGGACGTCGGGTGTGGGTCTATCTAACTAATCTAGATCGCCTTTCTAAAGACCGGTCTCAAACAATCACGCCCTCGACGCGTGCGCAGCTGATGTTTATTTGTCTTGTATGTAGGGTTACCACACTTCAGGATTTAAAGGCACATATCAGAACATAACAGGACTTCAGCAGAATTATAGAACTCTAATAAGTAACGGCTAAAATTGCCGTCGAGCTATCCAGCTAATAAAACTTAAATTTGAAACTAGGTATTATGATATTAAAATTCGTGTTGTGGGTGAAGAATGCATAAAATCTAATTTTATGCTCTAGAGCATAAAGTAAAATGTTCGTCTAAGACCAAGGTAATCGGGCCAACAGCCATACATACAATTTTCCACAGTAAAATTTTGTATTTTTAATAAAATAGTGGTAAAAGGGGGTGTCAATTTGGCTGTATAGGTAGTGAGTTTGAATTTGACATTATTTTTTGGATCCAAGATGGCGGGTTACAGTTTGCTATTTTTGACACTGCTGTTTAATTTCCTCGCAATCAAAGTGAAAAGCTGAGTGTATAACAAGTATATGAAACCCATTTCCCCTCGACTTAACTATCCATGTATAAACTAAGGATATAAACGTCTTGCGTAAAATGGTGCGTTTTATGCGCTAGTTGTACAATCTACTATTATTATATGAGCGACAAAATGTAAAGACTTCAAGAGAAATGCGTTCTTGTTGACAGGTTTTTAATTATCTATTTGGCCACCCTAGGTACCTTGTAAGTCGGTGTTGTCGGTGTCTTTGTTTGGCAATCAGTCCCCCTAGCACGGTAAGATTTATCTACCCATTTTTATGTACCAATGAAAGATAAATGATTTTTGCTGCGATGACTAGCACGCTAAATTATGACGCGGTATTTTATCCACATTTGACGATTGACAATTGCTTAGACAGTTTATCTATTGCTCTAGCACGGTAGGTAATGCAAATTAAGATATAACTCTTTTGACAGTTCGTTTGTATAAATTACTTTTGTTAAATTTAAAGAGATAAATTAAATGTTTGGTATAATCTCTCTGTTTACAAACAGAAACAGCGAAGCGCCATTCACGATAAATACGATAATCCGACCAAAACACGACAAACCCTATTTACAAGTAAGCCGCTAGAGGCTTTGACATCTTTAAGAAGTAGAATGTTGAAATAGGACACTTAAACTGAGCAATTAATTAAACAATTGAAATGAAAGACATGTAGATATATTTCATGCAATCATTGGCAACAGTGCTTTATGTCATGATTGTGAGATAAAATTAAACTTAGGGTTAATTTTATTTTTCTTCAATAGCATAGTTACGGCCCGCGATAAAATAAATATGTCGTGACCAAATATTTTATAAATTGACATTTATTTGTCCATACATTTTAGCGTGCTAGGAGGGCTGTTGCAGGGCAGGATCGGTATTGCCGTGTAAAAGCTGTTGGCAGTTTAGAATGTTTAATGCGGAAATTTTACTTGAAGTAGATATGTACGACTAACTATGAGTCAATTGGTATGAGAGCATTGTTTTAAGGCTGAAGCCTTGAAATAAGAGGGAACAAAGTACTATGCTTCTCGGCCGGGAACTTATTCAGGTATTTCAATGTTGTTAATTTATTATTGCAATCTGTCCCATAGTCTGTCTGTGTAAATATAATCAAATCTTGAAAGTCAAATTTGATCCAATCCCCATCCATGCCAATGTAAGTACCTACAGTCAACAAAAAGTGCAATCAGCTTAAAAAATTAGAATTAAAATATTTTTTTTATCAAAAGTCTTATGTGTTGACTACTTAGTCGATATAAGCCACTGTTGACATTATCTACTCTCGAATATAAGCTGGGCTATTATGAAAATAGGCATCACGATTACTTTTTTAGGGCTCTGCAGCGGTCTCAAAAAGATTCACAATCTTTTTGAGACCGCTGCAGAGCCTGTAGCTACGTACATGTTATTTTAATATAAACTGACCTCTAATAACATGCAAGTATTGCTAATCAGTATCAGTACCTACCATTACACGCATTGTAACATGTCGGTAAAGATTTACAAATCGAGGCCGCCATTTTCAAGAATGGCTCAAAGTGCGATAATCTAATTATAAAAATAGTTCCAAGATTTCTTATAGTTATTTTCTAAGATTTCTAATAATCATCGGTGTATTTATGAAAAAAATTTCAACGCTATCAGAATCCATCTCTATTGAAAGACAAATCACGATAGTCTCGAGATTCCTAGAATTTGCATTTATATAAATATAACTGTAGGTTTGTGTTTTAGGGTACCATAGGTACCTAGAAAAGTTAATAGAGCCAGCCACACTTAAAAAAACACAAGATTCAAGAGCAAACATGAGTATTCATTTCATTATACAAATATCTGCCCCGACCGGGAATCGATCCCGGGACCTCAAGTCGTAGTCAGGTTCTCTAACTACTCAAGTCGTCCTCGTAGATAGAGATACGAGGGGCGGCTGATAAGTAATCTCCTTGGTCAGAAATGTATAGAAAAATAATGCTGGCTGGTATGGATTTATATTCGTTTGTTATTCTATTTTCAAAATGTATTACATTTATTTGTTTATTGCATAACGTTTATTTGTCTCCTACAATTGTTTCAAACATGTCGGTAGAAAAAGTGAAAATGGATAAAATCGAGCAGCGTGCGGTGATTAAGTTTTTGACTAAAGAAGGGAATACGCCTTCGGAGGTCAGACAGCGTATGTTACGTGTGTTTGGCAGTTCGTGTTCTTCCGAATTTGTTATATATAAAGTTTTGGTCAAAGCAGTTTAAGTTAGGTCGTGAGAGCCTGGAAGATGATCTTCGTAGCGGAAGACCAGTTTCGGCCGTCACCGATGAAAATGTAGCCAGGGTGAAAAAAATTATATTAGAGGACCGACGAGTGTGGGCGTCAGTAAAGAGCGAGTCAATGAAATAATTCATGAGCATTTGAACATGTCCAAGGTTAGTGCACGTTGGGTCCCCAGAATGTTGACTGCATTTGACATGGAGAGGCGTGTCAAATGTTGCGAAGAGTTTTTGGACATGAGTCGAGGGAAAGAGGAAGAAATAATTTCTAGAATTGTAACATGTGATGAGACTTGGATTCGACAATGAGACCCGGAAAGTAAGCAAGAGTCGTTACAGTGGAAATTTAAGGATGAGAAGCCGCCTCGGAAATTCAAGGTCTGTCCATCGGCAGGTAAACTTATGGCTACAATCTTTTGGGACACAGAAGGGATTTTGCTCATAGATTATTTACCGAAGAAAACTACAATGAATGCTGATTATTACTCAAACTTACTATATCAACTAAGAGAGACAATAAAAGAAAAACGGCGAGGTAAACAAAGCAAAGGAATTCTGATTTTGCACGATAACGCACCAGTGCATACCGCCCGCACAACGAAGCTAGCAATTAAAGACAATGGCTTCGAAACCATTGACCACCCCCCTTATAGTCCAGATTTAGCCCCCTGTGACTATTTTCTGTTTAGAATTCTCAAGAAAGACCTCAGGGGACGAAGGTTTATGACCGATGACGAAATGAAGGCTGCGGTTACTGACTTTTTTGACGACAAACCGAAAGATTTTTTTTTAATGGTTTAAATTCAATATTTGAAAAATTTAATAAGTGCATTTTACTAGCAGGGGACTATATAGAAATTTAAAAAAAAAAATAGCCACGACAGTCTTTTGTTTCATTGTTAGGTAGATTACTTTTCAGCCGCCCCTCGTAAGTACATAATATTGATATTTATACAAATTAAAGGTTTCTGAAATATTACAATTTTTTTTTTTTTTAACATAAAACCTAATTAATAACACATGCTTATTAGTTAGATAATTTTTAATTTTCACAATATAATTATGTAGCAAAAACTCTTAAAATATGAGATACTAAGTACAGGTGTATTGATAATTAAACTAGATAATACTTGAAGTAAGTACCTTCTAAAATCTTTCCGATGTGATAGAGCAGACATTTCAATATATTAAGTACCATCACCTAAAGTGGTTGCGAACCTACAGGTAAGAAGCTGGCTACAGATACATTAGAGAATATAAAAGATGTATTTAGGCAGCAAATGTAAACGTACGTTTGAGAGGGCAATAATATAAATACTCCTTTCCTTTATCAATATCTTCTGAGGCATGGTTAAAATGGTTGTGCGCATTAGCGGAGAGTATTTTTCTGTGGAAATTCTTAAAAAGGTATTGGCCTAGTTGGCTTAGGGTAAAGTTAATAGGTTCGCTGACCGCGGCGGGGGGTGCCAACAACCACAATAAAATATTTTTATTTTTGCCTGGAATAATATTTGTTTATTTATTGTTTGTGTACTATTTTTTCATAGTAGTGGAACAAAGTCATTTATAAGTTATAAAGTATACTTAGCTGTTACTAGCACTTATATTTTAAATAGAAGTACACAACTTTAAGCCGAGTACACACCGCAAGGATTTGTGTAGTAGCTGAGATGCTCGCACATCACACTCAAAAGTCAAATAGCACAGGATTCAGGTAATGACAAATATTCTATACGAAATTTCAGTTAATTCATTCATCATCATCTCCAGTTATTTGGGTCCCACTGCTGGGTACAGGCCTCCTCTCAAACTTCACACACATCATTGAATGGCTTCGTAGGAGTGTGCAGGTTTCTTCACCATTTTTCACCGAAAAGCACATGATAAATTACATGTCGGAAAATTTTGAGTTAAATACGAGCCAGAGGGCCATGCCATTCATGCCATTAGCCACGGCTTTTTTTACATGTAAGTAGGTTCAACAATGGAAATGCATGTTATAAGACAAATTATGGGATAAGTGTACTTATTCACACCCACATAATAAAGACTTTTTACTAACGTGCCTTTAGATTGTAACTCTGATCGTCTCGAGTTATAAAAAATATCTAAAAATATTCTATCTTTGCTCTAAAGGCACTCGGGCTTGGTTAGATATTTTGAGCACTTTGATTACAATTACTCTTAAATGAAATAATTTTCCTGGTATAACATTAATTGTATAAACAAAATTAAAAAATACCGCCTGTAGAACAATATTTGCTAAATACGAAACCTTTTTAATTCCTCGCAACAAATCTCTCGCCTTCAGCTCAAATCCACTTAACCTAAAATGTGGCAGTTGGTCATTTAGAAGAATTTAATACAGCAGGGGTGAAAATTAATTTAAACGTTAGCATCCGGGTTCAAATGAGTTCATACTTTGAAAATTCTCTTCGAATATTATTAAATATTTTTTTATGACAGTTGGAGATTTTGCGTCCAAAAATTAGAGATAAAAGATTAAGATAAAAGATAAAGTGGCAAGAATTAACGAACATTCCTAAGAATAGCTAAGAAGTTTTTATCCGGAGATTTATTTGGATTTCATAAATACTTAGGTAATTAAAACTCTAGAAAGCCTACAAAATATACGAGGTCGGTCCATACAAAGGATCACCAAGGAAAAGTGCAGCATCATGGAAGCACAGTCAAAGTCAAATTACTTACCTACCTATCTTTATTTATCAACATAGGTGGATAAATATTATACAAGATTTTATTTAGCACTTCACCTACTCTCTCTCTACACAAAACTCTCTCTCTCTCTAAAACTCTACTCTCTACAACTCTCTACACAAAACTCACTTTCTCGGACTCTATATAAAATTGCCTAGTGAGTTGCAGGAGCTGTTTTAATCGCTCAACAACACAGATATGTCGCTGAACAACAATCTTTCAAAATCAAATAGTGTAACATATATTAAAAATAAATGTTAGTCTCTTTCGAAATAATCTTTTTACTTGGATCTATTTCCGTCATATCCGGCTCCACCCACAAACTATTAATAACCGACTTAACACATACATTAATAAATTTTAATGTGTAACATTTATAGCATACTTACTGTTTATATTAACTCAACCAGATTTAAAGCTATATTTATTTTTGGTATACATTTTTTTAAATATAACTCTAGTTTAAAAGAAGACTCAACCACTCGCTAAAAACACGCCATACAATATTATTATTTGAATTATACTGTAGTAATTTCTGTAATGAAAATGTTGAATACGTATTTTTAATTCCGTCATTATGTATTTTGCGTAAATGCTATTGAAACCCGCCGGTGGTCGTTTACTAACTAAGTATAAGTAGAAGGCACTTCCTTAGATTGATTCTTTTACAGCTTAGAAAATTAAACCTAAATGGCTGACCATGGCGAATGCCGTAATTAAATATGTTCACTTAGATTTGGTCTATTTATGTGACACAAATCAACAAAAATAACAACTGGCTGCGTTCCGGCTGCTAATAATAGAGCGGCCTCGAAGGGTTATTGCCGTGGTATCGGATACCTAGCTTTTTTTACCTCGTTCAATACGGACTCTTCGTTTATTATTGATCGTGGATTAAGAAATATTAAAAATACGTAATTGGTATAAATAATCAGAACTCAGCCATATCATCATCACCAGCCTTTTTTTACGTCCCACTACTGGGCACAGTCTGAATTCCTCTCAGAATGAAAGGGCTATAGTTCCCACGCAGGCCCAGTGAGCATTGGGAACTTCACACACATGATTGAATTGCTTCGCAGGAGTGTGCAGGGTTCACGATCACGATGTTTTCCTTCACCGAAAAGCTCATGATAAATTACAAATGTACCTAATCCTTGGCTAAGGATTAGGTTTTAAACTATTACGGTAACAATTGTTACCGTAATAGTTTAAAACCACTCCTAATTACAAACTGAAAATAATAAATATCAAATTTCTAAATAACTACTGAAACAAGAATACATAGAAAAATATAGCACAGGGAATCGAACATTCTGTGTCACGTGCGCAACCTTTTCACTGTTTTCATAATTGATTTATAATTTCATTTACTGCGTATCACATAACAAACATTGATGGAATTGCAAATAAATAGGTACACTGTTAGGGCACAGCAATACCAGAGAGAACTTACTAGGAAGGAAGGTTTTTACACCGCTATTCACATCGAAAATTTTCTGTCTTCTTGAATAGGTTACATTCAAATTACTTTTAGCACAACTAATGTAGTGTGGTCAATAAATTATTGTGGATGGAATAGTCGAAAGCAGAAAGTTTCACTTTAGGACTTTGTTAACATACTAAAAGTCCCCACCCGTCCGAGGTGCAAAGCTTGCCATGTACGCGATCATCCCTAAACGTGATAGTCAATCCTGCTTCTTCGGAAAATTATATCCTGCCCATCCGGATTTAAAGATGACGCTATTTTTAACGTTTTCTTTTTCACTATGATTAATTAAAATTAAATACAAAAATCTTTGTTGCCAAACAACAGGGTTAAGACGCTATATCATTTGGTAAATCATCTGTTAGCACTGGAAGAATCTTTTAGCGTTTTTTTTATTTTTACGGTTAATACATATGTTATCTGTCAATATATTGTCTGCTGTTCAGGGACGTAAGTAAAGTTTTATTTATATAGGTACTTACTTAATTCATTGCGTTTTGCGGTCTGATAATGGTAACCATGACGCCTACATCAAAAATCATAGCAATTACCACACTTTACGAAAGTCCATGCTTAGGTATACTTACTGTTTTGTTTAAGACGCATTTTATGGTATAACAGAAAAGTTAGTTGTAGTAACTGAAGCAATAACATATTTTGATGTCACTTCTTCGACAATTATTTTATAGATAAGTATGTGTTCAATGAAAAAATAATCGTTTTAAACTCGGACAACTGAATAAAATAGAATATCGAATAGAAATAAAACATACAGGCTAAGAGCCACACATCGATCGAGATTGAAAGATTTTTAATAGTTTTAAATACTTATTTAGATTATTGTATCTATATTATTAAAAAACAGTGGCATAGTACATAAATTACATAAAAAGACAATGACCTATGTTTTTATGTAAATGTACATAATATTAACGATAACTTTATTAAAAACTCACTGTAACTATTCAAAACACCTCCTGATTCCATTCCTGTTATTCTCGTTGCTAACCGAGATCATTTTGGGTACAATCCTAATGTTCCAGAAATTTTCCATTATGCTGTACCTACAACGTTGGAAATGTTTTAATCCTTTTCCGGGAATATTGCCGGCAATATTCTTCAATTAGGGCAATACTGTCTGCTATAGCTACTTATAAAATTAACCCCCTACTATATAAAAAAAAATAACTATATTGAAAAATACTGTAGATATGGAAAGGTTTGATAAAAAAGTCACATATTATTTCAATGATTTTCTTAAGAATAATATGTTTATTAAGTAAGAATGGTTTTCACTGCAGTAAATGACTGAAGTTCAATTTTATTATTTACTCAATTATAGCATAATTACGTCAGTAAGTGCTGAATAATTTTAGTTTTATTTACGTTAAGTAAAATCCATTAATTAGTAGCATCACAAAACAAAACACGAAGCATCAGTAAATGTTTTGAATTAGTAATTTTTAGTTTTATAATTGTAATATATAATTGAACTGATATGACGATTTGTTGAGAAGCGCAAACTCAAAAACGGTAAATCCGATCATGTTGAAAACAATTTCCGTTATTAAGCGTTACCTTTGTATTTTTAGGGTTCCGTGCCCAAAGGGTAAAAAACGGGACCCTATTACTAAGACTCCTCTGTCCGTCTATCCGTCTGTCTGTCTGTCTGTCTGTCTGTCTATCTGTCTGTCTGTCATTAGGCTGTATCTCATGAACCGTGATAGTTAGATAGTTGACATTTTCACAGATGATTTAATTCTCTTGCTGCTATAACAACAAATACTAAAAACAGAATAAAATGAATATTTTAGGGGGACTCCCATATTATATTATATATTATATATGTAACAGACATGATTTTTTTGCAGTTTTTATAGATAATGGTACAGAACTTTTCGTGCGTGAGTCCGTCTCGCACTCGCTTAATCAAAAAAATTATGCTTAGAAACCACAAAGTCTTTTTAAAAGAGCTCTCGAAATATGTGCCACACGTTAATGTTTGCTAAAAATTTTTTTTTTTTACTTTTGTTACGTGTATGGAGTGAACTACCCCCCCTTGAAATAATTTATTTTCTTGTTCCTCTTGCGTCCCATGGCAAATTTTAACAGCGTGAACAATCCTTTTTTGTGAGGGAGAATCAAATTGACGTAATAAATTTGGGAAAACCGGAGTAAGAAAGAAAAAATATCTTACCAGCTTGTACATTTTGAAGGGTGGGTGGGGGTGACTTGGCGAAGTGAAGAAGGGAGATGTGGGAGCGAATGTGGCTAGGGTCCGCGGCGCCTAGCTTTTATAGTGCTTTACCACATGCTCGGCCAAATCAGTCTAGCCCTACCTCCAGCCTGGGCCTAGGTCATTCGTATCAGCCTCCAGCTGAATACGTACCGACAGCAGCAGAAGAAATCGCAAAGGGCTCGAATTAAATTTAAAACTAAATTGTTTCCTTCTTAAAATGCTTAGGCAACAAAACTACTAGGTACTGTACGAATACAATTATGCAAATATACTTTATCAATTGAAGCAGTTTAATTATTCCATTCAACAAGGTATTTTAAAATGTATAACGATATTATTCAGAGGTACTTTGATACTTTATAAGCTAAGTTTAACATTTATTACATCATATATAAATAAATGCAAATGAAGTTAGTAACTTAACAAGAGTAAAATATTATTGAATGGATCTGTTAACTACTATGGACATTATAAGAAGTCCCTATTTATCCTGTTCAAATTTAAGTAAATTAAAAACATCACGAGGAAATTCCTGCGAAGCAATTCAATGATGTGTGTGAAGTTCCGAATCCGCATTGGGCCCGCGTGGGAACTATAGCCAAAACCCTCTAATTCTGAGAGGTTTGTGCCCAGCAGTTGGACCCGAAAAAGGCTGGTGATGATGATGAAATTGTTACCTAACCAAGCAAATATATCTCAGCAATATTTCTGTTGCCGTTGCATGTAGAAACGTTAGGTACCTAGTTGTTTATGGTGAGCACCTAAATTAAGACGATAAACAAAAATCTTAAAATGTATCGATTTAAATAGGTATATTCTTTCAAACTAATTCACGTATCTTAGTAGGTAACACGATGTCTTGGCATTCTATTAATCTTTTTCTCTTTCAAATCACACCCAGCAACAAACATCTATAACATTAACATTTCTCAGTAATGTTTTAAGTAATTCAAATTAAGTAAATAAGTATATTCAGCAAACAAAGCATTTATTCGCTTTGTCAAAAATCTTTTCAGCCGAAACAGTGAAATTGTTCTTCATTTCATTCTGACGATACATTTTCTCCCAACAACAGGGAAATAACTCTGACAGAAATATCGGACTGGTTGTTAGAAACATGCTCTTAGTAAAGTTTCTTATTTTTAGAAACTAACGCTACTTTTGTATAGCAACACGTGGCGGTTCGGTTGGAAGAATTTTTAGGTCCGCCTATACGATACCTACTAGTACACTAGTGTGCTAGCAATCACTATTACGAAAATAATTTTGATACTTCTGCGAGACACAGAATACGGTTTTCAGTTTTGTTTGCCTTTAGTTGTTTATCATGGTCTATATGACGCGAGCTACTTTTATATGAATAATTTTCTACGTTTAAAGTAATAACAATTTAGGTTTGAAGTTTACGGTAGAAAAATATTTTTTGCAATTTTTTATTTAAGTACCAACTTTGTGTTTTTTGTAACTTGGATTTTTTTGCACACTTCTTATACAGTATGTTCTTTAAAAGAATCTTAGAAATTTCAACCGCTTTGAAGTAGGTATTCTGTCGTCAATGCAGTTAGCCCGCGTGTGTTGCAAGTGTTGCAATTACCTACTCGAATGTTGGGTGCTGATTGGTTTAAATTATGCCAACAGCTTTCACATTGTTGTAGTCGTATAATACTATCTAATGATCACAAAACAATTAAACTAGGTAAAGTGCTGGGTCGTGAGCCCCCAGAGGAAGGACTATGAATTAGTCCAAAACAGTCGGGCTAAACTCGACTTATGTACGTGAGTGATCCGTTTTTATTTCATTTTAAATTCACGTGCTATTGTTTTGCTTTATGCTTATGTATACGGCCTGAATGATTTGAACTGCCATCTCTCAAGTAGTGGATCGTGAGCTTGTGAGTCAGTTTTGATACTTACGAGGTGTAATTTCATTGTTGTACAAAATGCCCAATACACTGTTAGGGTTTAGGAAAATTTAATTGCTAGATGCATGTATCAAAACTTCCTTCTCCTCCTACATTTGCAGTCAGTTGTGTAGGTTGACTAAAATTTATATACAATCCATTCCATACATGAAAATTGCCTAGTTGCTTGCAGCGGACGCAGGTGACGCGGCCCAAAGGAGGGCAGGGCGTTCTCAATGACACTGTTGTGTCACACGGCCACATGACTTGTTATCAGTTCATATCTAGGTGTCTATGCACATTATTTACAAGGCACGTTACTGAATTGAGCGTAATTGATGCTGTACAAGAACGAGACCGGTGAAGGTAGAGATTAAGGTTGTGCCTTGAAAAATATCTTGCGGATGATTAGGGGAAAATCAAGGAAAGGATAGAATTGTGCTTGGAAGATGTCTTAGAAAAAAAATTTGTAAGATTGGATTTTTTATTATCCTTTTAATTAATTCATTCCGAAGGACACGTTAAGTTATATTTCCGCCGAAACATGGAAGAACACTTCCTAATTATTACTGTTTAAATTGCGTGTTTATACTTGAGTTATTATAACGTTTGGTAAACATGCCTATCTTATTACCGTAAAATCAGGCAATTAAGACGCCTATGCTTTGAAGTATGTCTACGAGATATAATGTAGGTAAGTAGGTATAAGTATTCATCACTTTTGCTATCATCGTCACTGTCTATTGCTACATATGGATTAGAAGTACTAAGTGTTTCTTTGAAGGAAATGTAAGCCTGCTAAAAACAAGTATAAAATTATATTCGGGAATTCTCCTTTAATATTGTGTTTATTGAACGCGACGCACCTGTTCAGCGCTGACAAAATGCGGCCCTCACTCATTACTCATTAGCTGTCATTAGACTGACATAATGTTAAACATCAAGGGATACT
This sequence comes from Clepsis dumicolana, assembly GCA_963691665.1. NCBI lineage: Eukaryota > Metazoa > Arthropoda > Insecta > Lepidoptera > Tortricidae > Clepsis > Clepsis dumicolana. The sequence continues at coordinate 8,244,483 of OY829517.1, read as the reverse complement.
AAGTCACCGAATCACCTATAATTGTGGTTCCAACGGAAGATCAGCGCTGGCTGCAAGGCCAGCATCACGCTGAGTTGGGACCAGTTCGAGACAATCTTTATCCTGTGTCTTTTCTCCTTGTTACCTCGAATTAATGTTTTCTTTCTTTCTTTCTAATTGATCGTCCGCGCGCGGTGAAGCAGTGGCGTATCTGTCTATTTTTGTATATCAATGTACAAGTATTGCAATTTTTTGAACCTGGTCAGAAACCTGATCTCTCCAGCGTTTGAGATCCAGATGCCCTAAGATCCACATGTATTGAGTTCATGTAGAGCATTGTATGCTCAGCGGCAAAATTAATCGCCCACCCTATTTTTACTATTTATTGTAAAAGTAATCTTTATTTAAAATATTTAAATAACAGCTTTTACATTAATCAGGGAAAAAATGGTGGGCGATTAATTTTGCCTCTGAGCAATATTATGGTTTTCACTATTTGTAAAATTCACGTATAAAGTCCGTCTTTAATATCGGTGCCGCTGCTCCTCTCCACCACCTAATATCTCATACGAGGGCTGCCTTTTAAGTTGTGTCGTTTGGAAAAACTAAAGACAATTTAAGAGTTAAATGGTATTTATTGTTTTTCAAAGTAATCACCGTGATATGTAATACACTTTTTCATTCGATCGAACCAGTTTTCGAAACATTTATTCCAGTCCGAAGTCGGGGTCTCCAAAATGGCCGTTTTGTATGCCTCAACCGCTTCTTCAGGCGTCCGATACCGTTGACCACGAAGTCGTCGCTTGATTTTTGGAAAAGTGAAGAAACCATTAGGGCTCAAGTCTGGGCTGTACGGCGGGTGTTCCAGATTTTCGACGTTTTGCTCTTTTAAAAACGCAATTGTTTGCCGGGCGGTGTGCGACCTCGCATTATCGTGGTGTATTATACGACGTCGTACTACGTCGTACGTATAGTATAGTACTATACGACGTCTTGGGTTATTTTTTCGGAACTCGCCGATAACTGTAGGTAAACAAACAGTGGTATACCAGTCAGCATTAACTGTTTTACGGTCTTCGAGCACGATGGTGGCAACGTGGCCATTTTTCGCTACAAACGTGGCGACCATTTTTTTCGAAGTGCTCCGTGAGCGTATTACTTTGGTCGGTTTTGGCTCATCTCGGAACACCCAAACAATCGACTGCTGTTTAGAATCTGGATCGTAGGCATTTATCCAAGATTCGTCACCACTGATAATGTCATAAACGTGTTTAGAGTCTCCTCCGTTGAATTGCCGCAGAGTTTTGCGACACCATCTAACGCGACCCATTTTTTGGTCTTCACTAAGTAAATGTGGTATCCAGCGCGAGATCAATTTTTTTACGCCTAAGTGATCATGCAAAATATTTTGAACACTGGTCCCTGAAATGCTTAATGAAGCTTCTATCTCACGGTATGTCGCATGGCGTTCTTCGACGATCAGTTGCCGTACAGCATCAATGTTCTCCTGGGTCACGGCTGTTTTTGGTCGGCCTTCACGGTGCCTATCACTAAGACTAGAGGAACCACGTAGAAATTCTAAATACCAGCGTTCCACAGTCCGGATGCATGGTGCTTTCTTATTAAAAACCGTAGTCAGCTCTTCAAAGCACTGAAGACGCGTTAAACCCCTTTTGAAGTTGTAAAAAATTATCGCACGTAAATTTTCTTTCGAAATTTCCGTTTTCACAACTGACTTGTCAACTTTGAACCGACGCTGTACTGAAACGGTTCGGCCGATTCGAGTCATTCTTTTATATTATTACTGTATATTTTAAATATTTTATGATGACACTAGTTTTTTTTTTATAATCACGGGAAGTTTGCAAACGACAGAACTTAAAAGGCAGCCCTCGCACAGGCATAATTCCACCTTTCAACTTATGATGAATGAATTCATATTTGAGACTATACTTGTTCTATAGAGCATGCGTTTTGGTTGCGTGTAGGTACAGGGGTAATTAAACAAACCAAAACCATTTTAAATATTTTGTCATTTTTAAACAATAAAAAATATACATAACATAGTCACAAATTGAGCAAGTCACTTAGGCAATGTCACCAAATTCGTTTACAGAATATAAGGGGAAGACAGGTATCTGGCGAAGTATGGGGACGGGGCAACCGCGGGAGCAGCGACGTATGGGGCAGCAGCGACTACGGGTGCTGGGGCAGCGGCGACCAGGGGCGCTGGGGCGACGACGGGGGCGGCTACGGCGTGGTTGACGGAGTGGGCGGAGTAGGAGCTGGCATAGGGCGCCACGGCGTACGCCGCGGGTGCCACGAGCGCCGCGGGCGCCGCGGCCAGAGGGAGCACGGCGGCGGCGTTGGCGGCGACAGCTAAAGCGAAGACAATCTGGGGAAAAGATTTAAATTAATGTCAAACTAATCTACAAAGACATGACTATCTATTTTGAAGTAAAAAATATGTTTGGGCTGTGTAAATATGCTTGACTTTCAAAGAAAAGGGACAAAACATGTCGTCACTGAAATTGGTTTATTAAGGTTCTTTGTCTATGTCAACCAACAGAATGACTTTATTTAACTAAAAACCTTATGATATTATTCTTTTTAATGTGGAAAAATTAACTTACAACGAATTTGGCGATCATTTTGCTTGGTTTGTGTGACTGCTCACAAGTTTGAACGCTAAAGAAGGATCAGGTGGACTGTGGCGTCTCCAGGGCATCGTCACGTTTTATACGAAATGTGATTTAGTTGAGCAACGATACGGGTTTAGCATACGCGTCTTAATAATGCGCAGGACATTGCTGGCTAGCCGCCACGACTAAGGTTGCCACTAGGTACTCAACCCCATAAAATATTAGGTAGGTAGATGAGAAATTTTTGTGTCAACATATGTAAGCGAGAATGTAAATAAGGTAACAATTTAGTCTGACTAGACAGAGCGAAAAGCATTCTGTAACTTCGTGTAATTCCTAGCTTTTTTTAAAGTTTGAAGATCCCTATTTTGGTGTATTTCTTCGTTTATTTTTTTGAAGTGACTTTATTTCACAGTCGATCTATCTATTTAAAGAGTCCAGTATTGGCAACCCTAGCCACATCGCCTGACCCAGACTGCTATAACGGCTGATGCATTCTAATATCGACTTTGTGCACACCAATTTCACTGCAGATTATGTAACTGGCCAGTGAAAAAAATACAAGGAAGTATGTGGCCTGCTGGCTAACAGGGTATCTACAGTTACAGACTTTTGAAAAAAGCATTTGTTTATGACATGGCTAAAATTTACGTCGTTTTTTAGGGTTTCGTACCTCAAAAGGAAAAAACGGACCCCTTATAGGATCACTTTGTTGTCCGTCTGTCTGTCTGTCTGTCTGTCTGTCTGTCTGTCTGTCTGTCTGTCTGTCTGTCTGTCTGTCTGTCCTTTCTCTGGAACGCGTGGAGGTAGCATGCTGAAATTAATATACTCAAGCCTGCGGTCCCTTGAAGCTGTGAAAAAATCAACCTTCTAAGTCAACGCAATCAAAAGATACAGTAATTAAAAAGGCCATTTCCATACAAATTGCCGATTTCCAAAAACCTAAAGGCTACTTCCAGATGTCCTAGAAACTTGAAATTTGCTATGAAGGTAGCTCTTATAGCACAACCACTCCGAAAAGTCTCAAAATCTTAAATGTTTACGTCTGTCTGTAGATTTCGCAGAACAACATAAGTTGACCCCACACTGCGTACATTTTGCTTAAGAGCAGGGCTCTGCTAACACTGCACTTCTTCAAAACACTGGGGAAAAGCGTTAAAATCGTTCCACGAAACCCTCGTGCGCGAGTCCGACTCGCACTTGGCCGGTTTTTTTTTAACTGCCTAGTGTTTGTAAACGAGGAGACTCTTTCTGGGAATATTAGTTGGGGGCCATAACCATAACGGCGGATATGGTGCTGCTTCAAACAATTCACTTAATTGCAAATAAGATTTACCAATCAATATCCCGTTGAAAATAAGTCTAAACTAAGCTTAAATATTCTGGAGTTGAGATGGCCTAACTTTACCGTAATGCCTAACAAACTCACAAGGACAGTAAGTTTGTTAGGCAATCTAAAGCAAAAACATAATTATTTAAGGTCCGGTTTGGATTTGGTCCAACTGAAACCTGAAACTGTATTTTCAGAATAGGTACCCACCTACATTTTGACCCCCATTCCGAAAAGAGGCGCGTTATAAGTTTGACGTGTGTATCTGTGTGTCTATTAGAGTCATTGTAGCACCAAAAACAATGGACCGATTTAGACGAGGCTGTTTTTAATCGAAAGCTAGTTTAATTTAATCGAGATGATCCTTGGCTAAGTTTCATCAGAATCAGTTCCGATTTTTTTGAGACATTCAACTTTGATATGTAAATGTCGAGGAGTTTTTCAACTTTTCTAAGTTGGTTATGAAGTAGGCTGGGACCTATAATGGTAATGGTGGTTAGGTAAATACAGTAACTTACAGATACGAATCACGTTGAAACCGATGAAACAATCTAAAGTGAAGTCAGTAACTATACCTACTTTGCTTGGCTTAGTGCTCAACGCAAAATTAGTATTTCGTATCGAAAAGAATTTCTCAATGTGCTCCATTTCTCTGCGCGCTTACGTGAATCCCAAGTGACCAGCCACAATACGTCAAATAAATGTTTATTTACCAGCACGTTATCTGAATCGCAATATACAACGTATATAAGGAACAGCTTTTTCTTTTCAACGACACAACACATCTTCTTTTCGCCAAGGAAGGTCCTCTAACAATCAAGCAAAATGTTCTCTTTCAAATCTGTAAGTATGTTTTATTTAAAATATAGATATTCTTGCTTTTATGCTTCCTGACTATTATATTAATTTGATTTAATTGCCCAAAATGCCTTGATTAAAAATAATGCCACCTCAACTACCTACCAAAATGTTTTTGTTGAAGTAGGATCTTCGCAATGTTTTTACGTTTTTCAATTCTATAATTAAATAACATAGTAGCCTGATCTTACAAATCCCGAACCATAGGAATATTTAAACACTTACGTTATTTTATTAGATCGTACTCATCGCCGCGGCTTTCGTCGTCGGAACTGAAAGCAGTGGATTAGCCGTGCCAGCGGTGGCGGCTGCACCCTTAGTGGCCCCAGCCCACGTCGGCTACGCCCACGCTGTGCCCCAGAACATACCACCTTATGCGTCTCAGGTCAGCGTGGTCAACAGGGCCATCGCGGCCCCATTCGCTGCGCCTTACTTAGCTGGGCCTGCCCCATACGCGGTAGCTCCCGGCTTCGCAGGCCCGGCAGCTTACACCGCAGGCTTTGCGCCAGTGGCGTACGGATCAGCGGCCTACGCAGGCCCTTCTGCCTTCGCAGCCCCTGCTGCCTACGCTGCTCCTGCTGCCTACGCCGCGCCGGCCGCATACGCAGCGCCGTACCCCTACGCCGCTGCCGCGCCCATACTCCGAGCTCCACTCGGCGTTGCCCCTGCGTTCGTGCGATAGGTTTAAGAAAACACCACTGACCTTCCTTCTCCAAAAGACTTATTAAATATAATTTCAAAGCTTCTTTTATAAGTATGTATTTAAATAAAATTTTATACTGAATTTATTGGTATCCTTTTTCCCTTTGCCCCTCAATAGGTACGAATGCAATAAAAACGTAAAGTGGTATCTGCAAATGTGGACCACGTGATAGGTTTGGTATATTGTAAAATCACGCTCAGAAATGGCTACATTCTCACAAATCAATAAAATCAAACAAAATAGTTACCTAGGTACTTTAATGACAGACTTTGTCGGAAGGCAGTTAATAATTGTTAATCACGTTCATACGGTTAGGTATAAGTTCAAAAGTGTTTTTAGTAGGTAAATATTTATGTCTATCTCAATCCAAATAAATTCTTAAAAAACGTCCAAATCGGCCGGTAAGGATTAATTTACACAGACCTGTTAATTATGTAACTTGTGAACTGTGTTCTCAAAAAATAATATCTCATTTCATTTCAGAAAAAAGGATAAGTTTCTTCATCTACAGATTACAAATTTATCTGGTAAATATCTAATATTCTTTGATATCGTCAATATACTTTTGTCTATTTTAAATTAGTTACGGTAGTAGTTAGTCATGCGTAGTCATACGCATTACTACGCATAATTAAACAACAACAGTACGCAATAGTAGTTTATGCAACTGCTACATAATGAGGGTCCTTAAAACACGAGTGTGTTTTTATGAAACGAGGCGAAGCTGAGTTTCATAATAGGATCACACGAGTGTTTTAAGGCCTAATTATGTGGAGTTGCATACATTACTTTATCTACACAAATATTATAAGTACTCTAAGATGGGTTCAGAAGCCGAAGGCATATATCATACCCATATCTGTTACGAAATTGACTGGTTTTTTTTAATCATAGACAAACATACCGAGCTGACGTTTCGTAAACTGTTTTTTTATTGTAAAAAAAAAAGTATCACATTATTAATTATACATGTCGGACTGAACTCGACTTATATACGTGAGTGATCCGTTTTATTTCACTATGATTACGTTGGTTTTCAAATTTGAAACATTGAATTCGATATCGAAAAGTCATTACGATATCGAATTCGATGTCGTAATGACTATTACTTTATTGCTGGTGGTGGTGGGTGGTGCTGGGGCTGGCTCTGTCGGCGAGAAGGCGACGGCGTACTGAAATGCTGGTCATTTTCTACGGTTTCTGAACTCATTACAGAGGACTTATGATATGTGTGTAGATAAAATGATGTAAAGAATTTGTCTCCAATTCCATTTCCATTAACAAATCAAAAATATTTTGTAGTCTCTGGCAAACTCAATACTCTTGAGGTATCTCGTAGTCTCTTTTTCAGCTATAAAAAGATTTACTTAGTCTACTCTGAATAAAAATCTTTAAATCTATTATCTAACTAATCCATAACGGTTATTTATAGAACAGAGGCTTAACATAATTTGGCTCATTCAGTTTCAGAGCATACCAGTTTTTACAGACTAAATTATAATTAACCATGTAGGTACCTAGATTAATTGAAAGCCGTGTAAAGATCAAGCGAAGTTCGTACAATTAAGTACTTACCTACTTCATAATTTGAAATTATACATCAGTAACCTTCCCAAAAATATGCAACAAAGTTTATTTCAAAATCACAGGGAATACATGATTCTGAAACTGTTTTTTGACAAGTGGATCTAAATGTTTAAAGCGTCTAATAAAATGCACAATGTACCTGAGCAAGGTTTTAACTACACCTTTTTTTTTATATACAACGAGGAAGGCAAGCGAGCAAGTGGGTCACCTGATGGTAAGTGATCACCACTGCCCATAGACACCCGCTACTCCGGAGGGTTTGCAGATGCTTTGCCAACCTAGAGGGCTAAGATGAAATGCCTCTTGTGCCCGTAATTACACCTACCTATTATTTAATCTGATTTAGGATTTGAGCTAATGAATCTCTACTTGAGAATGAAGAAGGAGATGCCACATAGTGCTGAAGCTTACTATTTGCCGAACTAAACACGGAAGCAAATAAAAACAAATAAAAGATTTTTAAATAATTTTGTTTTCATCTTTGTACAAAAGCAGCCTTATAACAATTATAAAAAGTTTATCTAACTTAAAGCATAATTTGTTTATAACTATTGTCAGACTAGATTCATTTCCACGCTAATTTGTTGAAGACAGGAGCGGGTGCAAATGGCGCTGGCGCAAGGAATCTGCTATACAAATGCAGATGGGGTAAGTTATATGGCACTCGTGCTAATGCTGCAGGGGCTGGCGCAGGCGCGAAAGCCGGCACTGGTGCGAAGGCTGATGCTGGCGCAAAGACTGGAGCTGGAGCTGGTGCAAAGGCAGGTACTGGTGCCGGCGCGAAAACTGGCGCTGGTGCTGGTGCAAAAGCCGGCGCTGGAGCAAACGCTGGTGCCGGTGCAAAAACAGGTGCCGGCGCGAACGCTGGAGCCGGCAACGGAGCAACGGCAGGTCTCACAACCGGTGCAAACGGCGCAACTGGCAACGCAGGCACTTCCCTAGCAAACACTGGTGCCAACCTCGGCACAGCGGGAGCGAAAAACGGCGCTGGTGCTGGTAACACAGGAGCAGAGGCCACGGCAACGGGTGGAGGCGCTACTGTATGGATAGATCTGATTCCATGAGGAAAATTATAAAACGGAGCATATCGTACTACTGGAAAAGATCTGACAACAGGTGCTATGTGTCCAATACCGCTAGCGCTGCAGCTAGCAATCATGGCTGCTGAGACGATCATCTGCAACAATAAGAAAAAAAATATTATATTTTGCTCTTAAACTTCATTTAATTTCAGAAGTAGTCTCTCTACTTACAAATCTAAGGATCGACATTTTGATTAACACGACTTGATTAGTCGAGTTACGGTCTGGAAATGTAATGATGAATGTGTCACTTGTCATTATATAGTTCACACTGTTGCAAGCATTACGTCTTCGTCAGTCGTGGTCGGTTTCACTTTCCTTCGACAGGACATGCGCATGCTCAATTAGATACCAACATGGGCGCCATTGATTACAGAATGTATCACGCTTGACCATCGATAGGGTGATTACATAACTATAAGCAGGTTTTTAGGGAGTGTTTGGTAACCAAACAATGTCGATGTGACTATTTAATAACTGTCTGAGAATATCGTTACATGTGTATGACATGAAAAATTCTATTCTTTTACGAAAATTTTACTTTTACAATAGCCAGTTAAATGCTTAAATAAGTTTTTTTTTAATTTATTAGAATGCTTAAATTGTTGCTTATTAATTACTAAATTTATCGTAGAGTCAGATAATGACTTAACTATAGGCACTTACTTATTTAAGAACCAGAAATGAAATTGTAGTCACGTACCTACATTTAATAAATATATAATATTGCACCTTTTGGTGTCGTTAATTAGAAAGGGCAGCTTCATTCGATTATAAAAAAATCTCCAAAAAACATTGTTGTTATTTGAGCACCACAATAAAGTTTGGTATTTAAGTAAACCCGGTTCTGATGGATTACGTAAGCCCGTATCTGGGTTTTTATTACCCTGAAATGGGCACACAAGTCGTCATGGCCCATATACTTTATGGGTAAATATTGAACAATAGGCTTCACAAAATGAGTCTGCGGACAAATCACGCCCTCAATATGGTAGTTAATGCACAGGATAGCCAATAATCGTATTCGATTTGAATCCTAATGAAGTAGTAATAATACAAAGTACAATTGCAACGCGTAATATCAAGTGGTCTTGTAAGAACCTTTTTTGAATGGGATAAAGTTTAAAGCGCATCGACAGAAACGCCAAGTTGAATTGTTGAAATCCTTAATTTTGTATTCAGACGGCGTCCAGACCAGACAGAAGCGTGGTCAAAAGAAAAGGTTCACTGCTCCACTCCGCAGCGCTACATTCCTACACTCTTATTTTTAGAACCGGTTAATTGTTTTTGTACCCTTTTATTAGGCTGACTTAATTCATCCTAAAAAATTCGGGAGTTTTCAGTGGTAGCTCATATTTACTTTCAGACTTTTTTTCAACTATCTCGGGACAATAACTAATAATAAACGCTAATTAAATACCTTCTTCAGAGCATTTGCGCCCAATAATAGGTACATGATAATTACCTAAGCTTATTATAACATCACTAATTTGCTACGCACTTTTGATATGAAAGAAGCAAATAAGCAAATCCACTTTACATATGTGATAATAAAAATAACCTAACCAACTTTAAATTAAAAACTGAAAACCCGACTGCAATTCCGGGAAATAATATACCCTATGTTACTCCCACAACTGAGACGAATCTAACGACACCTCATATATGTGTACGTTGAAATCCGTCAAACGGTTTAGTCTATTGAGCTTGCCAAAGAATTAGACATACATACATACGTTCATACGCTCGAAAAACAACCCTCCTTCGGCAGTCGGGTAATAAAAACACTAAGGGTTAAGATTGCATAAGTAACTTAAACTATGTACAAATAAATTGCAACTAACTGGAGACTACTTTTGGAAATCCTTCAGATAACCACTAAAATTTAAGTAGCCTTGGCAAGTCTGGACTACCTGAATGGAACTCGACTTCTTCAACGAACCCATGAAAGTTGTTGTCATAGCGACTTATTTTTAACGTCCATTCTGTGTGGGACGGGCGAGGGAGCTATTTATGGATTTTATAAAATGTTGACGGTTGCGAAAACATTGCCATAATCGTATTTGAGGTGTATCTCCATCAAGCAGGTACAAATATTATTGTACTGTCTCATATAAAAAAGTTGTGTATACTTGTTGACGGCTGTGCATTATTTGGTTTCATCTCCTGTAACGCCGCTCTGTAAATGTGTTTGTCATAATATATCTTGGATATTGTAGAAACGAGGTTCAGAAAGTTTCTAAGTACGGTATATAAATAGGTCAGTCTTGTGTCGAGTCGATTGTTTCTCAATTGTTCGAGTACGGCTTCGATGCGTAACAAGGTCTCCTTTATTCGGCACCCACCAACTTAATTTCGTCAAGGACCACACGCTAATTTCCTTGAAACTTATCCAAACGTAAGCTAACACGCATGAATCTAACAAAGAAATTTTCCTTCAAAGTGCATACGTAATCATGTTGTTGTTTGGACTTTTGTTTAGGACCAGGGAACATGGTTATTTTGGCTATGAACTAATTAGTTTTAGAGTAGGTACATGGAAGAACAATGTTTGTTATAACACCTCATCTATTCAAACACCGATAGTTATACTGTTTGGGTGCCGGCTTTGTCCGTGTTGCTAACTAGGTACATAGTTACTTTTTGATTTCAGTGTAAACATTTAGGAAGAAACAAATTTTTATGCTATATTAACGTTTATTTTTGAAGTTGGTATAAAATCATCAGTCTTTTTACTTATAGGGCAATGTAGGGGGCAGAAGGAGCGTAGTAAGGAGAGGCGACGTAAGGTGCAGCATAACGAGCGGGCAAGAAGGGAGCTGGAGCGGCGACGTAGGGAGCAGCCGGGGCAGCGACGTAGGGAGCAGCCGGGGCAGCTACGTAAGAAGCAGCTGGGGCTACGATCTTAGCCGCCGGGCCGAAGTACGGGGCAGGAGCGGCGACCACTGGGGCAGCGGGAGCTACAATTCTGGCAGCTGGGGCGACGTATGGGCCTGGCGCAGCGACAATAGGGGCGGCTCCGACGAACCCATTGTAGTTCCTTTGCACATATTGGGAGCTGGTTGCAGTCACGAAGGGGGCGGGGGCCACTACCGGCGCGGCCGCCGCTACCAGGGGAGCAGGAGCCACCAGCGCCGCAGGGGCTATACTAGGCTTGGCCGCTGCCAGAGCGATGGTGGCGAGGAATACCTGAAATTTTATTTAATTTAAGTACCGAAATAGTAAAAATTCAAGAAGAAAAGTTTTTTTTTGCTATTTTGCTTTTTGTTGCATAAAGTTGAAATGCCACTTACAATTTTGGTGTACATTTTTCTTGGTTGGATTCTATGCGCTGAACAGAAGATGCGAATGTGATGCGGCGAAGTTGGCTACAATAGCTTTTATACGGTAGCTGCAAGATTCACCTTGTCCGGCGTTTCGTCACGGTATTGCAACTCGTTAGAGTTCGGGACACGTGCCATTGCGACAGCAAAGCTGGACAAGTAAATAGACCACTAAGTCATTGTTAAACTTCGACATGGACAAGTGCATGCACTTGATACGCTTTTCTAAATGATGCACGCTTAGATTTGACTATTGCGTAAGGATTGTTTTGCATACCTGCCCAGTGTCCTATCTACGCATTGCGCAGCGTTTGAATTTCTAATTCGTTTTCACTACGCTTATAAGGCCAGAAAGACACATATTGACGGTGAATACAAATCTTTCTTTGTATAGCATAGTAACTTATATCTCATTTCTCTAGCTTACAATTTTCGCAGTTCGACATTTTCCGGAAGTACCTAGAAAGTATAGTGAATGGAAATGAAAGTATATAACAATATGCGTTACTTGTATCAATTTACTTTACATACTAATATAATATAGCCTGCGACCCAATCTGGTGATAGTGCGTATGTTAAGTTATGGACAAAGTCTTTTATAAAAGTAGTAACGAAGAAAATCCTATATTATTTTTAAAATTACTGTTTTTCCTATTCTTATATATTTTCTTATTTTCTAATTTTGTACAAATTTAGTTGATGTCCTTACCTACCCCAAATAATGCCACAGCTACTGCGTCGTTGGATGTTTACGTGCAGTGTCCACAATGCCCACAACCACGTCTTTTTAAAGGTTCGAGAGGTCTCAAAATTCATATTTCGAAAAAGCATCGACCGAACGACATACCATCCTCGGCCCCTGCTCCTGTTCCCACAGATTCAAATTCTGTTTTGACACCTCAACCCTCGCAACCATTTTGGCAAGCCCTCAGTGACCTCAAAAACTCGCTTCCGTTGCTTAAACGCGTACCGCGTGGTGCCCGCGTGTCTGTTGCGAAATTACTGTCTACAACGATTAGGTCCATTATTTCGGTTAATTCTAAAGAAAATTGGCACGAGCTTCTCACCTTTTCATTCAAAATTCTTCATGTACATTCTGATCAAAATTCGAAATCTCTAACTTACAAAATTAAAGAAAACTGCAGGCAAAGCCCTTTATGTCTACCGCAAGGCAGGGCGACTTTTTCGAATTTTAATTTGTTTCACAAAGTTGAAAGTAAAGTAGCCGACGGAGACATCAAAGGTGCTTCCCGCCTACTTTTTTCTAACGACGCAGTAGCTCCTAATAACACTGAAACCCTCACAGCTCTACACAGCAAACATCCGCCTTCAGCAACCAACCTCCGCCTCCCAGACCCTCCGCAACCCAGTGACCCATCGCTGCAAGCCACGACTCAGGACATCCTTGGGTCTGTCATGTCCTTCCCCAACGGCTCCGCGAGCGGTCTTGATGGCTTATCGCCGCAGCATCTAAAGGATCTGCTTTGCTGCTGCTGCAGCGAGACCCGTGACGCGTTGCTGAAGGACTTGACCGCCCTGGTGAACGTCATGCTAGCTGGGCAAGTTCCAGATGACATCAGGGACATTCTATATGGTGCAAACTTATGTGCCTTGACTAAGAAGGACGGCGGCATTCGACCAATTGCAGTTGGCACAACTCTTCGACGATTGACCGCCAAAATCGCTTGCCGTTCAATTATCAACAAACTAAGTACAGAATTCCAACCGTTACAGCTTGGTTTTGGCTCGAAGAGCGGCTGCGAGGCCGCCGTTCATGCCGTGCGCACCTACATGGAACGTAGCGGCGGGGAGGTGCTGCTAAAGGTGGACATTACCAACGCCTTTAATTCGGTCGATAGGGGCGCCCTATTGACACAAGTACAAGAAAAAATCCCTTTGGTTTACAATTTTCTTTGGCAATGTTACAGTTCACCCTCCAAATTACTGTACAAAAATAACCTTTTAGCCTCATCAGTCGGATGTCAACAGGGTGACCCTCTTGGTCCGGCAATTTTTAGTCTCGCCATTCATTCAATCATCAAAAATTTAAATTCTAAATTAAATTTATGGTACCTTGATGACGGCACCCTTGGAGGCGAAGCAAACACTGTATTTGATGATTTACAAAATTTAACAACTAACCTTAAACATATTGGCCTCTCCCTAAATTTTTCTAAATGCGAACTTTTTGTTTCGAGCTCCTGTCCTGATAAAGTTTCTGTAATAAACAAATTTGAACACGTAGCTCCTGGTATAAAAATTTTGGACGAAAAAACGCTGCACCTCCTTGGCTGCCCACTTTTGGACCAATCTTTTGAGGACTATGTAAAACAGAAAATTCAAAATTTTACCACCGTTTCAGGTCGTTTGCTCAAAATTAACATGCATACCGCATACACTATCATTCGACACTGTCTCTTCGTACCTAAATTCACATATGTACTTCGCGGCTGCCACCTCTGGAAATACCCTACTTTGATGCTTCAATTAGATACATTAATCGAAGAGACCCTCATCTCCATTCTTAACATCCCCTTTGATGAAAAATCATGGACCCAGGCCAGCCTACCCATAAGGTATGGTGGCCTAGGCGTCCGCAAAATTTCAAGTGTATCTCTGCCTGCCTTTTTGTCCTCTGTGCACAGTGCGCAACCGCTTATAGGGAAAATTTTAGCTCCCTCATTGGGGGTCCTAGAGGTTGCTCACTGCACCGAGGCCAAAAATGTTTGTTCATTAGCATGTCCGGGTACAGACGCGCCTGCGAATCCCTGCTCGCAGAGGCAGTGGGACGAGCCACTCTGCCAACTGGTGAGGAACAATCTGCTAAGCACAGCATCCAGTCCGGCAGAGCGCGCTCGTCTTCTTGCTACCGCGGAGTGGGAATCAGGCCTCTGGCTTCAAACCCTTCCCTCAACTACGATAGGCACCCTCCTCGATAACACCACTTTCCGCCTCGCCACCAGTCTCAGGGTAGGGGCACCAACAAATGTCCCTCATCGCTGCCAATGTGGGAAAATGACTGATAGGCATGGATACCATGGCCTATCATGCGGCAGAAGCGCGGGTCGTATACCGCGCCACGCCAGCATTAATGATGTCATCCGTAGGGCACTTGTCAGCGTCCAAGTGCCGGCCGTCTTGGAACCTAACGGCCTGGCTAGGGACGATGGTAAGAGGCCCGACGGTCTGACACTGGTTCCTTGGCGGATGGGTCGGCCTTTAGTATGGGACGCCACTTGTGTGGATACCCTTGCACCGACCCATCTTTCAAGGACCCAAAATGTTGCTGGCTCTGCCGCGGCCTCAGCAGAAGACCTAAAACGCCGCAAATATAGTTCCCTTGGAGCTAGTTACATATTTGAGGCGTTTGGGGTCGAAACTCTGGGGACTTGGGGGCCTAGCGCGCGCCATTTGTATAAAGATCTCTCGGCGCGCCTTATAGAGGCCTCCCGTGACCAGAGGGCTGGCCAATACTTCGCTCAGCGAATCAGCATTGCCATACAACGTGGCAATGCTGCCAGCCTTCTGGGCACCCTTCCCATTGGCGGCGATCTGGGAGAGATTTTTTACCTTTAGTTTAGTTTTAGTTAGTAAGTATTTAGTATTTTAAATTTTAGTTTTAAGTTTTATAATGTACCTACCTCATTATAATTTATTTACTTTTTTTGAATAAAAACATACTTACATAAAAATTAAAAGCTTAAGTCATTTATGTACTAGTGATATTAGTTCCCTTCAGTCCATTCGTGCCGCTCGTAAAACGACTTCTACTTAATTATTACTCTAGAACATTTTTTTTTATAAATAGAACCAAGTCAACAACTTCCCACTAAGACCCCACTTAGAACCCTTTAAAAAGTTTGCAGTAAAGTTTTTCACCGACTCTTCACACAAAACGTTATTTATAGCCGAAATTAAATATAGGCCGAAAAGTTATCCCTCTCAGCTTGAGCCAGGTTAAAGTTGTCAATAAAACTCTATTTTAGGTTACCCGAATTCTCAATATAATTTCATTTAAGCATAGTTATTACGGTAAAGGAGAACCATATTAGGGGTTTTCTTATTAGGCTTCCCTGAGCAAGACACTGAAATAGCTGCTTTTTAGAACCATTCTGTACATTATTTATACGATAAAAACTAAATATATAAATATATTAAGTGTCTATCACATCTCAACTTGTTTTACTACGTTTTATATAAATTTTTTTCGTATTTAATACTTATGATATCTGCATCACAAGTAAGTCAAGACGCAATTAATATTCTGTCACTACATCATAAGCATAATTTACTTTGATTTGTGACCTAAACCAATGTATAGAGATTTTAATAGGATGGGATTTCTACGTTTAAAATTATTATGATACCTTTTTATAATCATCATCATCATCACCATCATCATCGGCCTATTTACGTCCCATTGCTGGGCACCAGGCCTTTATTTGTAATGTTTAAAAAAAATTAAATAAGTAAGTCATTTAGGTATACGTACGAAAAGACGCGTTTATTTGTGATAACACTGTGTAAAATGAAGTTAGACCGATGTTTAATAGATGTCACTAAAATGAAGTTGTTTAGTAGAAGTGAGGTGGGGTGAGAAAGGCGCGAAACGTTCAAGGTCATCATCTCAGGGAAGCCAAGTACTTATTAGGTACCTACTCATAATCAGTGTCAAAATACATCAGTGACCAAAATTATAAGCAAAGTCAACATATTTACGTAGGCATACTGGTCATAGTAAAATGATAACGACATACATACATAGGTATATTGTTGGCAATGTTTATAACTACGTGTAATTATTTTAGGTGTTTATTATAGACTACCTTTTACCCGCGGCTTCGCTCGCGTGAACCATAAGCATTTCAAAAATGCAAGCAAGCAAGCGTGCAAGCGAACCTGTAAGCTTGCAAGCAATATTGCAAGCTAGTATGCAGGCAAGCATGCAAGCTGGCACGCAAGCAAGTAAGCACGCAAGCATCCAACCAGTCATGCAACCAATCATCCATGCAAGGGTACAGTTAATCATGATCGGCCTGAAGAATGCAAGCAAGCAAGCAAATATGTAAGCAAGTATGCAATCAGGTGAACTTGAATACGACCACACAAAGCTACATACTGTGCCTTCCGTCTAATCGAGCAAAATCTGTTATTTAGCTGTCCCACAGGAACTACTTAAGAATTTGGGATAAAAGTTTCCCCATGTATATTAAATATTAAGTAGGAAAAAAATACTACTGCTGATGATGATGATGAATGATAATATTATTTGACTGTCCCACAGGAACTACTTTAGGAATCGGGATAAAAGGTAGCCTATATCCTTCTCCGGGTCAAAGGCTATGAGCATGCCAAATTTCATCAAGATCGGTTACGTAGATACGGCGTAAAGGTGTAACAAACAAACAAACAAACAAACAAACGAATAAAGTCACTTTCTCATTTATAATATTAGTTAGGATGATACAATCGCTAAAGGTTTCTAAATATTTGACATAATTTGAGTTACTTTTTGTTGTTTTTGTATTTAACTGAATTCTAAAATAGAGGAGATTTCCAATTCGATTGTATGTTTATTTTTATAAATGTACTTACGATAATTCAATAAGTAAAAAAATCACCACCTAAATAAACTTATGTAATTGCAAAATGTAAGTAGGTAGGTACTTAAAGAATGAATTTTCTTTTAATTATTAGTGCTTTAATCTTTAATTCACATTGAAAGGAAAATTAAATAAAATCGAAAAGCGTAGGTAAGTATATTTATATTTAACGTAGCTTGTACTGACTGTACGGTTTCACCCGTTCGTTTTTGCATAAGAATAATCCAACCCTTCTCAGAAATAATTGAACCGTGTACTGTTTATTTTTTGTACTATAAATAAAACTATGTTGAGGTACGGGCGGTACTGAGTTACTCATCTGTGTTATAATCATAACTTGGTTTTCTTTTTTACAAGGGAGGCTTTATTGAGTTAAATTTATTTTTTACTTTCATGGTAAGATCATTAAAACAACATAAATAGTTACGTAAACATATAGAAATAACTCTCTGTTAGTAAGTAGGTAGTTTAGAACTCACCAAAAGTTATTATTTATAATGGTTAGAATTTCAATCGTATTGTTTGATATAATTCGTCGTAGATAGGCAGGTACCTATACGCAACGCAGGCTTATTGCGTATTTTTGAGTTTGTGTAAGTAACAATAACATGATGTCGTGTCGTTTCAAATATATTTCAAATCGGGTAAAGGTTAAATAAATAAAATAAGCAGGTGTGTTAATCTAAAGATTTCAATTAAATTATTTATGTTACCTAATTAACAATTATTACGTCCATCATCCTCAGACCTACTTACAATGTGCTATATATGTAACAAGTGTAAAAATTATTTACAATTTTTAACAAATCTTATATTACTTTTGGCGGCTTCGTGTTGGACTGCGCAAAAGGACTGAAAGTCGTCGGTTCTGTGTCCCTTGTAATAGACCCTCTTCTTAAAGCATTTTGAGTGTTACGCGGCCTATTATACCGGAGTGGCCTTCGGTACATCACTATCCGAACAGGCCTTCCATGCAACCTCAAAGGCGTCGATACTGGCCTGATTATAATCTTAGCTTTCGCCGGCACAAATGAATGAATGTGCTTGATTTGCTGAAACGGCAGTTGGTTCAGGGGCGGTGGTGCAATATAAGTAAGGGGAACACGCTCAACCTCCACTGAAGTCTTTAACTTCTGAGGCTTGTTCTGAGGCTCCAGCGGCAACGATTGCTTAGGAACAAAGTATTGACTGAAGCCCACATTCTGATTCGAGGGCAAAGCTTGGGCGAAGTTGTTATTAGAACTTGACGGCAGCGGTGTCGTGGGTTCAGGTTCTCTGATAGTTGCTTTAGTGGGATTGGCCTTCTTAGTTGTTGTCGTTGGTTCTGTTCTAGAATCTTCGTCGGGGACAACGATTGGTGGTGACGCTGGTATGAAATTGATGGCCGGGGGCGGTCCGAACGGGTAAGGTGGTAGAAGAATTGTAGCGACTGGTGCGGCTTGGGCGGTCGCGACGGCAATCGCTACATTAGGCTGGAACGGTATGTTTGGTTGTGGCTGTACGGGGACGGGCACTGCTTTCGCAACAGGCGCAACGACCACCGGAGGGGCTGGGGCCACTGGAACAACGGGTACAGCTGGAGCCGCTACCAAGCGGTTGAAGGTTCTTTCGAAATATTGTGAGCTCGCTGCGGTCACCACTGGGGCCAACGCATGTCCTTGGGCTAGTCCAGAACAGTGGACATAACCGCATATTGCTCCAAATAGTAACACCTGAAAAAATAGGCTCTTTGAATCCGTCTCAATAAAGCTAGCATAAAGTTTGAGATTAGATTAAAATAAATTTACCTTAATAAGCATTGTATTGGAGTCCCTATCGTCACCACTTTTGATATGATAATGGGGCGATAGAAAATGAAGCCCATGCTTTTATATAGGTGTAACAAATTTTGCATTAAGGTGAGGCAACGTGGCATGTGTCGCGGAATACCTAATGGTTCAATGGGTAAGGACACAGTCCTTGATGGCTACAAAAATCGTATAGAAATTACGTCGAAGGAATAATAATACACGCTGGGCAATTGGGAAAGTACTTCCTAGGTATATTGCGTTTTGCTATACATATAGTAGCGCGGAGTGATAATAACATTATTGCACATTTAGACATATCTCTACGTGCTTACTAGCATAATATATTAATTAACATTAAAACTGTAGAACACGCTTGAATGTAAAAATAATACAATCTTCTATATTTCAGTGTGGTAAGCCACATTTTAATATGAACTCACAATGATCTCAATGGTATATTTTTGTGTTTTTTGGCCATTTTTTTTATTTTTACGGTTTTCCTTTTAAAATCTTTGAACATTTTAAATACTCGCCGAAACACAGAAAACCAGAAAAATATGACTACCGAACCCCAATCACAATTTTTACCTTAAAATTATTTAAGCAAAAAAAAACAACGCGTGCTTTAATCAATACATAATTACGCAGAAAAAAACTACGTTGATATTGCATTGATAATTATTGGCACCTAAGCATGTTTTTTTTCTAATAGGCACCAATATTAAGTAAATAATATTGTTATACATATACAGAAATAATAACTTTTTAAGTATATCTGCATTGTTTCTCTGTCAGACGTGTGTTGGGTATATCATTATATATTTTTAACGAAAATGGAAAATTTCAATAAGCAATTTCAGTAATTTACAATCTATGACTGGCGGATGTTACAAATGCGTTAACTTTTGAACACCTGACGCAAAACGGAGTGTCAAACTTTAGGGGTGTCAAAAGATTAATGTGTGTGTGTGTGTGTGCGTGTGCGTGTGCGTGTGCGTGTGCGCGTGTGTGGGAATGACCACAATAGAGACATCTCTCTCTCCAGGCTGATGTTATGCCTGGGGACCGAAGTCCTATGGAACAGAGTTGGAAGTTGTATTTATGCAACCGACTTGTGAAACTTCGTCAGCGTGATGTAGCGCAGAAACTGCGGAGAACGTTCGATGACTAGATGGCGCTAGGTAGATGGCGCTAGGAGTCGTTAGAATGTCGTAAGTCGACTCCTACTGGATGACAGATGGCGCTAGGAGTAGTTGGAATGTCGTAAGTTGGTACTCCTACTGGATGACAGATGGCGCCAGGTCGCCCACCAGCCCCCCTTTTTAGACCGGAGGTCGGTGCTGTGCAGTGCAGACTGTGCGTCATGTGGGCGCTTTGCAAGTGCCAGAGTTGCGTGGTTGCTCGGCGCCTCGTTGGCGAGCGTTGTTGTTTTTGCTGTTCTTGTCCGCTGCGTTGTTGTTGTTGTTGTTTTGTTGTTGCTGCAGTGCGGGAGAAGAGTTTTTTGGCACACTAGAGACACCAGGCATGAAGACATAGCAACATGCTAGTGGTGCACAGTGTGGTAAGTCTAGCTTGCTGCTGCGGGCGTCCTGTCTCGCAGTGCCATCGTAGGTTGCGTTTTTTGCCCTTAAAAGTTGGGGGTCACCAATGTGAGAAAGACCGCAATAGAGAGATCTCTCTCCAGGCAGATGTTATGCCTGGGGACCGAAGTCCTATGGAAGAGAGTTGGAAGTTGTATTTATGCAACCGACTTGAGAAACTTCGTTAGCGTGATGTAGCGCAGAAACTGCGGAGAACGTTCGATGACTAGATGGCGCTAGGAGTCGTTAGAATGTCGTAAGTCGACTCCTGCTGGATGACAGATGACGCTAGGAGTCGTTGGAATGTCGTAAGTTGGTACACCTACTGGATGACAGATGGCGCCAGGTCGCCACATGTGTATCTAAACATGTAAAATTTCTCAGAATATCGGTGACCCGACGGCAGTGGATGAGATAAAAAATAGAAATACTACATTACGACGTTAACGCTAACAGAGCAGGGCATGGCTGTGTTATCAAGTAATACGCTTCACATCTTGCAAAAGAGATTTAATTCGATACACTTAAACGAATTTACAAAAGTCACATCATGGCGGTACGGCGGGAGCCAATAGAAAGGGGAGAGAAAAAAAGGAATGTCATAGACATTATAGAGTCAATCCATAGACTACTTATAGATATATTATTTAAGGCAGACACACATTGCCCAACACTTCCCCTTATGCCTTATAATAATGTACACAAAACAACATTGGCATAGTTAAATGAATATAAGTCAAACTTATAATTAAGTAATCTCTACTATAAATGTAGAGACAATCATCAAAATAGCTCTTTTACACAATAATGTAAGTCAAAAGAATACAAATAATGTTCTCTACCTAATAGAGTCAACATGGTATAATATAATTATTAAATTAACATTAACACAAAATTCTGATTGTACGTCAAATAGAAAATAATTATTATATTCACATTACATTATGTAGAGTCGTCATGTGTCATTAAAATACTCATAGATTCAATGAAGCCACAATGTTTACGTACACATAAAGGTTTGGTCAGGACATCTGCTATCATCTTGTCAGTACAGAGATATTTTACAGAAATAGAGTCACTTTTTATTAGATCCTTAACATAATGGTATCTAATGTCTATATGTTTGGTTCGCTTATGGCAAAACTCTTTACATTCCAAAAGTTTTTGTGCACTTTGGTTGTCATTGTGCACTGTACAAGGAATATTCGTGTTCAACAGTTCATAAAGCAAACTTTTTATAAAGGAAACATCTTTACAAACATCACCTAATGCTAAATATTCTGCTTCTGTACTAGAAAGTGCTACACATCTCTGTTTACGAGACTCCCAGTTTATGGTATTTTTCCCTAGCTTTATGACAAAACCTGTATAGGATTTGCGGTCATCAAGGTCATTACCATAGTCCGCGTCAGTATAAGCCTCTAAGTTCCAATTAACGCTCCTTATGTAACATAAAGAGTACTTAATTGTACCAGCCAAGTACCTTAAAACGCGTTTCGCTGCTATCCAATGCAACCTATCAAAGCTGTTATTAAATTGGCTAAGTCTACTACACGCAAAAGTTATATCAGGTCTTGTACATACTGATAAATACATTAGACTACCAATTAGTTGCCTGAAATTATAGGTCTCATCCTGAATATGAGCACTTTGATTTTTAGGTACAGTCAATTTACAATTTAAAGCCATTGGTGTAGAAACTGGTTTACAAGATTGCATATTAAAACGCAATAAAAGTTTCTTTATATACTCAGTCTGGTCTAGACATAAAGTACCTTTTGACCTATCTCTTGTAACTCTCATGCCTAAGCAATTTTTCAATGGACCTAAGTTCTTTACATTAAATTGTTTTTCTAGAACATTTAGCAATTGTCTCTTACACAAGCTATTTTTAGAATAAAAGACATAAAAGTCATCGACATACAGAGCTACAACTACAAAATCATTGTCTGACTTTTTAGTATATATACATGGTTCGCACAGGGATTGTTTAAAACCATTATTTACAAGTACATTGTTTACTTTCAAATTCCACATTTTGCTAGCTTGCTTTAAACCATATATGCTTTTTAACAGTAAACAGACTTTGTTATAATTTCCATTACAAAAACCTACAGGCGGTTCCATGTATATAACTTCATTTAAATTGCCATTCAAAAATGCAGTCTCTACGTCAAGATGATCTATTTCTAAGTCCATTTCATTAGCTAATGCGAACAAAATTCTCATAGAAGAATGGCGTACTACTGGTGAGAAAGTTTCATTGTAGTCTACACCCTGCTTTTGAGTAAAACCTCTAGCAACAAGTCGCGCCTTATATCTATCGAACTTCCCATCCGCATCATGCTTTAGTTTATATACCCACTTACATTTAACGACGTTCTTGTTAGTAGGGCGGTCAACAAGTCGCCATACCTGATTTGAAACCAACGAATCATATTCTGACTGCATTGCTGCAATCCAATCTTCACGATGTGGTGACGCAACTGCTTCATCATATGACTGCGGTTCCTCAAATAAGGCATGCTGAGCCAACATAGAATAGTCATAATCACCATACCTCTGTGGGGGACGTCGTATACGATCAGGACGACCAGACGCAACAACAGTAGCTTCATTACCCTCTATATCTTCCCCTCCATCTGACACCTGACAAGATGATGTGAGGCGCTCGGCACGCCCATCACCAACAGATTCGTCGCTGGAGCCGGACTCACTCAGCGACCCACACTCTTCCTCAGCAGCATCGCCGTCTGAAATGATAATTGAGGAATTATTAGCATTACTTGAATTCTCCACATTACAGTTAAGACTATTCAATTGCTCATTATTATTAAAATTATTATTCATTAAAATGTCATTTGGCATTAAATAATAATTATCATTAAAATTTATTTCAGGTCTATTAGCATCATAAAATTTATTCTCTATAAAGACTACACTTCGGGACAATATCACAGTAGCAGGACTAGATGGTTCACATAAGCGATAACCTTTGGTAGTTTCGCTGTATCCAACAAAAATAGCCATTTTGCCTTTACAGTCCAATTTTTGACGTTTTTGTGAAGGATTTAGATAATATGCTAGACAGCCAAATACTTTGAGGTGGCCGAGGTCAACCTTAGACCCGGTCCATAGTTCCTCAGGTACTCGTCCCGCTAAAGCAGCTGTAGGGGATCGATTTTTTAAATAAATTGCCGTCATGGCAGCTTCTCCCCAGAAGCGCAAGCAGAGACCAGCCTCTATAAGCATACATCTTACTTTGTCCATTATCGTGCGATTTGCGCGCTCGCTCACCCCGTTTTGCTCAGGACAGAAGCGAACGGTCCGCTGATGTATAATGCCCTCAGCTTTTAAATAGTCAGAAAATCTGTTATTGATGTATTCACCACCATTATCAGACCTTAACATTTTTATTGACAAGCCCATTTGTTTCTCTACAAGTGATTTAAAAGTCATAAAATGGTTAATTACCTCAGATTTTTGCTTCATCAGGTATCCAAATGTTCTTCGAGTGTAATCATCGGTGAATGTCACTAAAAAACGAGCTCCTCCCCAGCTAGGCTCCTGCATGGGGCCGGTGACGTCACTGTGTATGAGTTGAAGCGGCTGCTCGGCACGCGTTGCACCCGCACGAGGATAAGATGCGGCCGACATCTTCCCCTGCAGGCATGCAGCGCAGGTCTTCAGATTTTCATCCTGAAAATATATGCCACATGCACCATCCCGCAAACATTTCATACCTTTTAGGTTTAGGTGACCTAGACGCCTATGCCATAACTCTGCTGGTAAGCCTGCTGCTAAACTGGCCCTCGGTGATTCCTGGCTACCTTCCAGGAACAAAGAGTGTTCCATTGACGGAGAGTTTTTGACATTCACATTGACATTGACACAAACATTTAATTTAAACAAACCATTATGACATAACACACATGCAATTGGGCGATCAATACTAGTGGTTTCACTCTTGTTGTAAATGAGACAACCTCTCTTATTAAAATGTATAGTATACCCTTGATCAACTAACTTTGATATTGAAATCAAGTTGCAAGATAACTGGGGAACATACATGACATTAGCTAAAATCAATGGACTCACCTGATCACTAAGCTTCACACAAATGGACCCTTGACCCTTACAAGGTATAACATTGTTGTTTGCAACTGTGACTGTACTTGAATGTGAAACAAATTCTGTGAATAGCGCCTTGTCCTTGACCATATGGTTACTTGCTCCGCTGTCGAGGTAGAAATCATGTGTTGGCAGATGGGCCATAAATGCAGTTACCAAATTGGTTTTAACAGGGGCCGACAATTTGTTCTTTCTCTTCAGCTTGAAACACCGTGCCCTGGAATGGCCTTGCTTCTTGCAAAAGTCGCACACCAAACTAGCATTCCTCTTCACAACATAAGCTGTGGTGTTATCGACTGACAATGATGACTTCCGGCTGTACTCCTGAAGAAGACGAGTCTTGACAAGTTCGCTGGTGATCCTAGCACTTGCTGTTGATGTAGCTGTAGCTGTAGACAGGTTAGAGACGAGGGGGTCATATTCAGATGGTAAGCCGCTGAGCATTATTTCTGCAACTTCAGCATCATCTATATCCCTGCCGATGTCATGCAGCTGTTGCACTAATGTAGTTACATTTTCTATGTAGTCACTCATTGAACTATAATCAGAGAACTCAATACGATGTAGCTTCCTCAACAATAAGACGCGCCGATAAAGTCCTCTGTCTTCGAAGACGTCCGCTAAGCTTTTCCAGGCTGCTTTGGCAGTTTCTGCATTTCGTACGTATTGATATAATTCCTTCTGGACGGACAAGCATATGCGCGCCAGCGCACGCTTTAGCCGCCCGACGTCGGCGTCCGACCCTTCGACGGCGTCCCATAATCCCTCCAAAATTAGTAAATTCTTTGTTGCAAACTTCCATGTGTGATAATTAGAATGACCAATAAGTTTTTCGTAAGTCGGCAAATGCAAGGCGGAGTGATTCGCCGGCAAGCTCGACGACGTGGCAGAATCCGTTGACGGCATCGCAACGACAATGTGAAGTGAAGCGTAAATTATGACGTAAAAACAACAAACCAGCTCTCAGCTCGATGTTAGCAATATTTCTTCTTGTTAATGTAGTATGTAGTGGATAATGTGGTAATCGGTAAAGATTTATAACTCACATTTCACTGGGCCCATAACCTCTCAGAATATCGGTGACCCGACGGCAGTGGATGAGATAAAAAATAGAAATACTACATTAAGACGTTAACGCTAACAGAGCAGGGCATGGCTGTGTTATCAAGTAATACGCTTCACATCTTGCAAAAGAGATTTAATTCGATACACTTAAACGAATTTACAAAAGTCACATCATGGCGGTACGGCGGGAGCCAATAGAAAGGGGAGAGAAAAAAAGGAATGTCATAGACATTATAGAGTCAATCCATAGACTACTTATAGATATATTATTTAAGGCAGACACACATTGCCCAACAAAATTTAGAAACGTGACTGAGTGACTGATCTATCGACGCACAGCCCAAACCCCTGGACTGGAATATTTCTTTTATAATGTACCTACGTCCGGGATAAAGTGGGATTTTTCGAAATTTCCACGGAATAGAGAGTTCTGCCACGGGAGCGAAGCCGCGGGCGAAAGCTAGTTTTTGTGTATATGTCTGTCCGTCTGTAACATCGCAGCTCATAAGCAGATAAAGCGATTCGGACCCGGTTTTTTCATAGAAAATCTGATTTTTTTTATCATTTATAAAAATGACGAGGATTTTTTGCCACCTTATGGCTGGTTATCTTTTAACCCGGTGGAGGTGCCTTTTACTCCACAAAAGATTAAAGCGGTAAGGATCCTCGACACAAGGCAAAAGTGGACTGTAGTTTGTTTAGCGTTATATGAAATTTCATATAATTTGTAAATCACAAAGAACACTTGCAAAGACCTGTGGTTGGCTTGGAAATAGAATAAGGTCGAAGAACGGGATAAAGGAAAAGAACATGCGCACTCAACTGATTTTCTCGTATTGGCACGATCGGGAATCGAACTCCTATACAGCCAGCAAGAGCAGAGAGGGAAGCCACTACACGAACACAGGCTCCTGATTGTCCTTTGCTTATAATAAAAAAGTCACTCCCGACACAAAGTTCATGTGTTAGCGTCACAGCGGTTTTCGGAAGAGTGCTTCACAATTTAAAGCTCGAGTTGCAACGGCCGATGAGAAGGATAGTCGCTGCAATAGTGCACAAGTTTGGTAGGGATGGAAGATGTGAAGGTTTAAGTCTTTGCAAGCGTATAAGTAAACTACCCTAATTTTAAATATCAAAAATACAAAAATACGAAACCCAACACCCGGCAAAGACGCATGAGATTTAGTTCACAGGCCACCCATTTTATTTAATTAGGCATGAAATAAATGAGTCTTGTTTTTATTTACCTATTTTTGAAGTGTCACTTTTATAAATAACTTTACTTAAAATATTTTCTTTCACCTACTTAGGTAATCAGTTTATTTAATAGCAATGCGCCATACTCGTAGTAGAATCGTTCGTTGGTCATAGATTTGAACGCCTACACAATTCTGTAGTGTCAACGTTGCGATGTATTCTTTGAAGGCGTCATGATTAAAAGAAAAAGCGCAGATCAATTTTGTATTCTTTGTTGTTATTTTTAACTCAGTAATTTAATTACCTTACACTTCTATGGAATAACATCATGATCAAGTTGAAATAGATTTTTTGCACAATTACTAATTATTATTATCTATTCGTATAAGTTACTAGGTGAGTAACTTATTACAAACAGTCATAATATCTCAACATTCTTCGTCTTAAAAACCAACATAAAACCCCTCACCCTGCATCGTACCCGGCTCAAAAGTCAAACTCGTGAGTGAATCCCCTAATAGTTTTTACTGTTCTGAAGTCCTATAAGTACCTGCCTACCTGTTGTACGCATTAAATTATTAGAAATTATTTGTTTGTATCCAACAAAATTGTATATTTTTGCAATATCATGAGATCATGACACTTGAAGCTATTTTAATTTTTCATTTAAGTATAAGCGTCTAAAACGCTACAATTCTAGACGTTGACATTGACAATGCTAAAAACTATTGCGTAATTCTAATTTGCATTGAGCCGCCCGGCCATTCAGCATGACGAATACTAACCAAGTCATTCAATATATTGTTTTCCATAGCGGTTTCAACCAAAAACAAAATGTATTTCAACGTTCAAGAAAATTAGTGTCAAGTGTAATGTTTTTCAGAATTGAGCTTCAAGCTTTTCACCATTTCCACGCTTTTCAACGCGCTGACATTCCTCATTTCCTAATGGCATTTTCTTATGCATGGAATTTTGCAATTTTCATACTTAACCTTAACGCAAGAGAAAACAGTTTATTGAAACTTTATAAAGAAAATACATCACTGGTTTGTTTAATATGATTTGATTGTTTGGTAAGCACTTGGCAATCAATGCAATCAATACCTTCAAGGTAAGTACTGATTTTAAATACTTATTGATATCATGGTAATGGGTATGAACTTAAACGTATAAACTTTAATAATATGCTAACATGAATTTTTGTACAATGCTCCAAACTTGATATTAACTAATTGATTCCTGGAAATAATAAAAATACTTCCTAGTTCGTCATAGATTGTAATTATTACTTATCTAACGACAAAAATTACGATCTAGTGTTCCATCCCAAAATTCAAATTCAAAATTTAAAAATTTTATTCACCAAATAGGCAGTTGAATTATATGCTCTTTTACACGTCATTTTTTGATTCTACCAGCGCTTTCGGAAAGACCATGATTACTAAGAAGAGTGCGCTGCAAAGACCCTTGGCACAAAGTATTTTTTTTTCTTCTAAAAACAAGTTCAATTCAATTCAATTCAATTATTTATTGCAACCATGGTGTTTATACAGGTCTTATAATATTATAATTGTGTCACATGGACCCTGATACATTTGAATACTTTCATTTATATTATCATTAAATTACACATGCATTTCTGTTAATTAATTAAAAAAAATAGGTACAATATCATTCAATAAAGCTCATCAAACATTATAAAAAAGAAACACAAAATTAATGCCACAATTTGATACATAATCATAATATATAGAATTTAAACCGTATAAAATTAAAAACAGTGAAAGTCGAATCATAAACAATAGACATTCAATAAACTCAAATATGTAAATATAATATATCATTCCATAATGTCAAAATTTATTTATCATAATCAAAAAACTCGTTTAAGTTGTAAAAACTATTTGCTAACAAGAACGCTTTTCATTTATTATAAAATACTGAGTCTTTTCCTACCCCCTTTATACTGTTAGGTACCCTATTATACACTTTGACCGCCATGTGGCGTGTGCCTGAGCCGACATTTTTTAGGTTAGTAAATGTACTCGTTAATTTGTTTCTTGGTCTTAAACTATGTGTTAGACAGTAGTTATCTCGAGTCTGTTCAAACAGGTGAGGATTTTTCCTTACGAGTTTACATAATTCAAAAATATACATATATATACATGAAAGTGTCAAAGTGTCAAGTTAGGTACATAGCTCTTAGAATTCATAACCACAGATAAATTACACAAAGAAGACTCACTAATCTAATGATACCATCAGAAAATAAAGAAAAAAAACAGTATTTTAGGAATAAAAATGTACAAATTAATTAATAGAACAGCAAAACGAGAACACTTTACTGGCATGATTTAATTGACCAGGAGATGTATAGGGTCCTCCAGGTCAAACATCCACGAATATCAGAATTACAAAGGGTCCCAGAATGAATAGTATAATATAATACTTAACCTATTTACTTAATATAAACTAATACATACTTAACTTAATCTATCCCTGATTATAAAGGGTAATTTTTCAATTTCAATAGCCTTTTAAATAACATTTCTATTGCTACTTTGTATTGTACTGCCGATAGCGATAGGAATCCACCGTTCCCATTCCTGTTCCCGTTCCTAAGCCACTCTGCTTTGACAGTACGGATATAGGTATATGTATAATATGAATATGACGTTACGAGTATGTATGACTTTATTGGTAGGTGCAGTCAAGGTCACCAATATGTATACACCACATAGTCCCAAAATTATGTAAGTATACAGACCTTATTAATGTTTACTGCGAAGACGGTAAGGTTGATGTAGGTATACATATTTGCGCGGATCCATATCTTTGACTTTGACTGCCCGTACGTATATACAACCGAAGAAGTTTTGGCGATTTTTCAAGTACAGTCGTTAACATTTATAACTAGTCTGACCGCTATAGTGCGCCTTGTCACATTGTGAAAATTTTACGGACGGTCAGCTTAGAATCTTTCCTACTATACCTACCTTGAATTATTATTTTACACGACTGTCCAAAAAAGTGTTTTTAGTTATTATTTCAAGGTGACAACGTCATCATCGCTATGTTAATCAGGTATTTTGTTTTTTGTTTTTTTTATTCATAGAGGGAGGCAACCGAGCTAGCGGGTCACCTGATGGTAAGCGATCACCGCCACCCATGAGAACCAGCAACCCCAAGAGAGTCACCAGTCCGTTGCCGGCCTTTAATTTAAGAAGGTATGTTAGTGTGAACTCTTGTAAGCCAGTGTCACTTGACTTCTCGTGGTATAGGAAGGACTTGAAATTTAGTATAAGGTACTAGGTACCTAGTTAGCTCTGATGTCTATGAATGCACTTACAATGAACTTATGAACAAATAATGTAGTGACGAAATAAATGGTTTGTCTGCAGGTAATTAATTTCCCTCTAGCATTTTTAATTTAATTTATTATTATAAGTTTGACCGCTACGTGGATGTGTCTGTCTGTAGCACCGTAACTCTTTAACGGGTCTTAATTTGGATGCAGTTTTTTTTTTAATTTGAAAGCAGGTGTTTTAGCGGTAGTTCTTAGCTAAGTTTCATAAAAAGAAATAAATGAAATTGAAATTAATAATGAAAATCGGTTTAGCCGTTTCTGAGATACTGAACTTTGAAATGAAAATGTCCTGGGTTTTCAACTTTTATAAGTTGATTAGATAATTAAGTAATATATTACAGACCAAATATTATGTCCGTGAGCAACGCTATAATTCGTGGTAATAGTGTAGCTGTAGACCTAATAAGAGTAGGTCTGGTC
This sequence comes from Clepsis dumicolana, assembly GCA_963691665.1. Taxonomy (NCBI): domain Eukaryota; kingdom Metazoa; phylum Arthropoda; class Insecta; order Lepidoptera; family Tortricidae; genus Clepsis; species Clepsis dumicolana. The sequence continues at coordinate 8,213,826 of OY829517.1, read as the reverse complement.
GTCGTTATTTTGACACTCAATGACAGTGAGTGATAGTAGCCGTTGCCTCTATTAATTTGATACAGATACCAATACCGGAAAGCTTACACAAGCATAACATTTACTCAGTTTGATTTGGATTTGGCTACTAGAGAAGTCAGGAAATTGTCCCTAAAATAACTATTTAGGTAGTTACCGTTATTTAAAAAGAGGCGTTTGAGAGCAACAATAATATTTTTATTTTTAAAATATCACAAAACAGTCATGGTATGCTAATGGCTAAGCACATATTAAACAGCAACGATAGGAGCAGAGTACGGAGCCGCAACATAGGGAGCCGAGACGTAGGGAGACGCGTAGTATGGGGAAGCAGCGGCCGCATAGGGAGCCGACGCCACGTACGCCGCGGGCGCAGCCACGTAGGCGGCCAGCCCGCTGTTGATGCGGTGGTAGTACTGCGAGCTGGTCGCCGTCACGATGGGCGCGGGCGCGGCGGCCACCAGCGGCGCGGCCAGCACGGATGGCTTAGCCGCGGCCATGGCGACCAGGGCAGAGATGATTATCACCTGAAATTAAAATAAAATATCTAGTTAAATATAAATTGTAATTGGCAGATCGACTTCTTGCTATCTTGCTTAGGACCGATTTAATAAGATAGAAGAAATAAAAGAAGGGGGCAGATTTATGATTACAGGTTAATGAAATACTCACGAGCTTCATCATTTTGTTTGGTTTGAGTTGGTGCAGGTGGTTCACGAGTGGAGCAAGCAGGAATCTGCCGGACACCGTGGTCGCGGGTATATATACGACCGGCCGAGGCGCATGGCGCAACGGCAGCTGCTTGAGCGACGTCGCTGGCATTGGGGGACGCGTGATGAGAATCGAACCAAGCCTCATGTGCATTTGAGCACTACACTGTCAATTGCAATTTCGGCATATTACGTAAATTACGAAAAAAGAATATTGAATCGGCATGAGCTAAACTGGTTGTAATCCCAATTTCTTATCCTTGTGGTAGTAGTAATAAGACCCATTGAAAAACAATGCAAAGAAATGCTAAAGAAGGTTTATTTAAGTAGTAAAAACCTTTACCGGGAAAACTATACCTTCATGTGAATTTACCTAATTATAAATAAAGAGAAACCCGTACGGGATCATTTTCCTAAAATTAATTTAATAAGGGCGACCTTGTCGAACCCAGGCTCATATAGCTATTCGGTTCTTTTATGTCTCCAAGCGGCAAAGGTTTTATTTTAAGTAGTCTTGTACCGATGAGCTAGCTTTTGTTAATTTTCCTACCATTGTACCGTTGTAGAGAGCTTATACCGAGCGGCGAAACAACTCGTGTTCTATTTTAATATCAATCACATGTGAGTCACATAATACCATCACACAAAACAATATAATGCATTTTGTCCGTTCCGAAGTAAAATGGATTGTGTGGCCAAACGCTTAACAAAAGGTTCGCTAAGCGATTACATGTTCGTAGTCGTACGCGTTCGCGGATTCGATCCAACAATACCTGTCTGCAAACGGAATATGTTGCAAAATCGACCCCCTTGACAGATACGAGTAAAGTTACTAGATGAACCAAGCACACGATATAATGTGTATAAAAAACAATAACACCCCTTAGCCTGTAAAAGAGGAATCCTGGAAAAGCGCTTTTTACGTCGAGGTATGCTTTTTTATTGAAAGAGGGAGGTAAATGAGCAAGCGGGTCACCTAATGGTAAGCGATCACCGCCACCCATGAAAACCAGCAACCCCAAGAGAGTCACTAGTCCATTGCGGGCGTTTAAGGAAGAAAAGGGATAGAGGAAAGGGAGTTAGAAGGATCGGGCCTCCGGCACTGTCACTGACCGTACGATACGCAACAGGTGTGCTGTTGCTTCACGCCGATTTTCACCGAGAGGGATGTTAGTGCTTTTCTCAAACGTGCAATAAAACAAAATTGAATAAATCGATATTTTTTATAAGCCAAATAATTTAAAGTAGACTTAAATTATAACCAGCCCTTTCATCATTATCATCAGCTTAAGCCTTTCTCAACCAATTTGGTGTAGGCCTCCAGCAACTATCTCCATGTCACTCTGCTTTGGGCTGGCAGCATCCAGTTCTTCCCTGCCACTTTTCCGATGTCGTTCTTTCAAGGCTTCTGAGGCCTTCCAACCAGTGCTTTATTACACGTAAGTGTTATAACGTTCTATTTTCAGCTTTACTGATTTGTTTTTTAAATGACTTTGCCTCCACGATGCTGTCTCACAAATTGACAATGTACGTGCTACATATACGTAATATTAATTTATTTCAGTGTATGGAGCGACGGCCTCTTAAAGATCGCGGGACCACGGTGGATGCGGAAAGCACAAGACCGGTCTGAGTGGAGAGCCTTGGGGGAGGCATAGGTCATAGGACATAGGTCCAGCTGTGGACGTCTTTCGGCTGACATGATGATGATGATGATGATGAGTGTAATATTTAGTGACAACCTTCTGCAACAAACAAATGGTGTGATGACGTAGTATCAACTAAAATACCATTGAGTGACTTCTTTAACGTACCTATTAGAAGAAAGTTAAAATGCCAACCGTAAGTTGCATCGAATTATCTCATCCAGAGTTTCTGTAGTCCCTTTCGGAAGCGACAGTAAATACTACGTAATCGGGAGTACCGCTCCGAGGCAACCCGGCCCTGCAGCGGACACCTTCCATTATTACGTTTAGGTACGTACCTCTTTCATTGCCAGGAAACGCTCATTGTTTCTGTCTGTTTCGACAGGTGGTTTGAAGTTTTTTCTTACTTTGAAAGGATTTGGAGTTTCCATGTGATCTGATTTCCCTGTTTGGTTTTGAAGGCTGAACACTGAAAAAAAAATACTTTTATACTTGACTCATCTCATGAATTGAGATGCGGAATTCATCGCTCACATTGGAATAGGTATATTGAATCACATTTACCTAAATGTGTTAAGTACTGTGAAGTGTAAGTACATAAGTCTAAACTTCATGAGAAATGTACTATTTTGCTTGACGGCCACAATAATATTAACTTTCAATGGTGCCTACCTGTTTGAAACTTTTGTGTTATTGTTGATGTCTGCTCTGATGTGGTTTCTATAAACTGTATCAAGTGGTTTAAAATGTGTACATACCTAGACTGGCTTTCTGTTTTATAAAGAACAGGGCATTTTTTTTACCTAAATCAAAAAGATAAGTATTTATGTTTAAGTTCTAGACGTACAATAATATTTAGGTAAATGTTAATATTTACCTAATTTCTTGTTACCTATTCTCTACAGCTAACCGTTAAATAACAGCAATTTAGGTACCCGTGTATCGCAAGGATATCGGCTACGCTTGAAGAAGTACAAACCAAAAAGAATAATCAGTACTACTACTATATTATTACGTGTATCCGGTGTATCGACGTTATCAAATTAGACGACAGTCGAAAGGGTTTCTTTTTTCTTAAGTACTTATAATACTTGTACCTTTTAAAATAATCAGTACAAGCTCAAGGTTAGCCAGCTAAGAGGCTATGGAACCAATGATTCTACGCGTTTAGAAGTCTAAACGAGACAGGAAACCCAACCGAACACTCAGAACAGGAGCTGGGTGGGACCACACGATGATATCAAACGATTTAAGGCCGATTGGAACTTGAAACAGCCATCAACAGAACTATAGACATTAAGAAAAGGACGGTGGAGGCTTCCGGCTTGCTAAAACGAAAACATTTCCTTGATTGTTGCGAAACTTAACGCCATAAAAATTTTGGGATCATTAATTGCCTTAAAATGCCTACGCAGCAGTATTGGCAAAAAGTTAATCCAATAACGATTATAAAATTACGATTAATCGCGATCATTGACCGAAGATTAATTGCTTTCAATCGATAATCATAGATTAACGATTAATTTTATCTAAATATCAATCGTTAATCTAGATTACAATTAGGTAAGTCAGTTATCGTCAGTGGATTAACAAGTAATTTATTCTTATAGTCAATCGTTAATCCAGATCAGTTCCCGTCTTTACCTTGTTACCAATAAAGGGAAGCCTTCCTGTGATACTGATGATACTGATTCCTGTTTCATCCTAAAGATAAGTGTGGTAATTTCATGTAAAATACAAATAAATGACAGGTTGACACTGACAGGCTATAAAAGAATCCTATTGTCATCTTGGGTATTTTTCCGTTGTTATCAGCTGGGCCCGCGTGGGAACTACAGCCCAAGCCCTCTCACTCTGAGAGGAGACCTGTGCCCAGCAGTGGGACGTAAAATAGGCTGGTGATGATGATGATTTTTATCAGCTTTTGCTGTATGCAGATAAAAAAAGTCATCCATGTGAACTTTAAGTAATATTAATTAAATTGCAAAAATCAAAGTAACGATTAATTCAACTAATTGGTTGCTACGATTATCTTAATCACGATTAAATTTAATCATGATTAATAATCGATTAAATTTTCAATCGATTAATTAATTGAGTAAAGAAATTAATCGGTTGATGCCAACACTGCTACGCAGTTTGGTATCACAACCTGAAGTGCACAGACCGCTCTTCATCGTCATGACCTCCTGACCTGAAATCCGAACATCCAGTACACACCTGTGTCTATTGTTATTAATTGAGGACCAAATCGACATCAGATCCTGCCGCTAATGATGGTACCCACATCGCTTTCAGGTGAGCCCTTAAAATTTTAGTTTTTTTATTCTAGATAGCGGAAGTCAAGTCTAGTACTCCGTTTTAGGGTTTCATACCTAAATGGAAAAAAAAAACTGAATCGTTCGTTGTCTTCGTTTTTCTTTGGAATGCGTAGAGGTAGCATTGAAAATAATATCAAATACTCGGGCTTGCAATCCCTTGAATTTGTAAAAAAATCAAACTTCTAAGTCAACGCAACCAAAAGATACACAGTCATTAAAGAAGGTTTCCTCATACAAATTGCCTTGGAACAAAAACCTATAATAACCTCCCAGTTGTCTTAGAAACTTGAAATTTGCTATGAAGCTATTGTAGCACATAACTAATCAGATAATTCAGAAATAATTTTTCATGACCCCACACTGCGTACATTTTACTTAGGAGCAGGGCTCCGCTAAAACTAGACAAATCTTCGAGACTCGATTCCCGTGATAAACGAACTATTTACATTCGCCTACAAATTTGTATGAAACCCTCGACGCGCGAGTCCGACTCGCACTTGGCCTCTTTTTCGGGTTTCGTCTTTAATCAGTTTTTAAAAATCCTCTCTGGAAACAAGAATCAACGTACCTACCTGAAGCTACTGAAACAAAAACGGATCACTCACGTATATAAGTCGAGTTTAGCCTGACATGTTTCGGCCTAATTCGTAGTCCTTCCTCCAGGAGCTCACAACCCCGCGGCAGCGAGACGCACACTACGCGCTACTACTGGTACTAATAGTCACACTATGATGGAGTCCCACGGTAGTTTCATGTTAAAAGTATCTGAAGCTACTTTATACTAAACACTAAAATGTACAATACCCCCGCACTTCACTTTGTCCCGCTCTAATTAGTATAAGTATTAGTTGTACGCGTTGCCCACAACTCATAACTCGTAGCACGTTTTATCGCGCTAAACAGCGTACGTCACGACGACGATCCAGCCGCAGGCTACGTTATACAACCTAAAGATGAACTTTTACACGTTTTCTTCACAATAACACGTGCCAAAGGAACGCCGCGCCGTAGCCGGTCACGGTAACTGATTTACGTGACGCTGTAACGTGGCTCCGATAATGTCCATGAAGTACATTTTTTCCATTCATAATTTCGCTGGGGAAAGTAATTATCATTATTCATTATCCAGCCACGTTTTTAAAAGTTTATTTTATTTATAAGCTTTTTGTATAATACTTAACAGTTATAACTAGCTTTTGTTGTAAACTGTACCGATTTATACATGGATTAACATTTTCAATATTACCTCGATCAAGCCTGTATTTAAATATGTACCTTGACAATGCAGCATAATTAAAATCAGTGAACGGAGGACTAAAATTACGCGTCAATGCTAATTGACGCCAGACAGCAATAAATCTAGAACAAGACAATACACAAAAGGTTTGCTCAGATGGCATCAAACATATTGGATGAAGCAGCCATTATCATCATCATCTTTTCAGCAGGAATACGTTCACTATTGGGCTTAGGCCTCGCCCCACTGATCTCCATGGCGAGCGATCCTGAGCCTCGCGCATCCAACGGCTCCCCGCTAACTTGACAACGTCATCTGTCCACCTAGTGGGGGGGGGGGGGTGTTCTGCCGAACAGTCGTCTTTCGGCTTGTGTGGTATATACTCTACAACCTTCTTCCCCAGCGGTTGTCATCATGGCATGCCTGCCCATGGCCAACATCTACCTATACAATAGTATAATAACACCTTTTATGCGTAATAATTATAGCCTATATGCGTCAAGCAATATCGGTACACCTGGCTATTGTTATTTTATCTTACTCTTACACGCAAGAGTTGTGCTGAAGACAAAGACAAAACATTGCATTGTGTTGCATGGAAACATACATTTGCCGCACAGATATAACTATTTGTCATTAGTGGTCGCGGGTGAGCAAAGTAATTGTTTTTTAGTTCATAAATATGGACCTCCGCAAAGTAACGCCTGATTCAATAAATTACAAAGACAAAAATTAAAAATTTAATTGTGCGCACGCCAAATGCATGCCTTAGTCTATTCGGATGCCTTACAAGACAGAAACAATCGACGTCGGCGTGCATGGATTACGAAGCAGACGCTAGCCTACTATGCCTATGACACAAGAATGCTGATTGATTTACTCATTATTCAGGTGGAATTGTTCTAGAACAAGGATTCCTAATTTTACGACACCAACCAAATCAGCGATAGCGATTCACGTGACGTCTCTTTTTAAGTACAAAATGAAAAGTACTCTAAGACTCGGGGGTCGAAGTGATTTTAGAAAATGGATGTGGAAGGCGTACCTACTCGGAAAAAGTTTGGAACGTACATCCTAGAACATTCTTTCTCGGAATAAACAATGGGGTCCCGAGACCACAGACGCCGTTCCTTGTTGCGACGCATTCACGTGCCCCGAGAAACGTGCCATGAGTTTTGCTTTCCAACTTAATTAACTAATCGAAACGTTACCTGTTATTGGAGTAGGTATCATCAACACGTTCGATTAACTGTTTCAATTTAATGTCACTAAGTATTTGTCAGTCCCTTATTAATTGCTCCTCTCTGAAACTAAAAGGTTAAAATCCCTGAAGGATAAGTCTGTCTTTTCTTTTCTTCCTTTATTTTATGTTTCTATGCAATAAAGTGTTTATTTACTTCTACATACTTTACTTAACGACAATGATGTTTAATGCAAAGAAATGTGTCCAGCAACTAGATGGGTGCGGTATTTTTTTCATACAATAAAGGGTTTATTTAATTACCTACTTACTTATATTGTGATGATCGTGTTCAAATATACATTGCAGTTGTCTTTGTATGAGTAAAGAATTTCAAATGTCAATGTTTTGTTTAGGTACTCTCAAACTGTCGCCACTAAACCAATACATTCAAAGACAGGATGGAATGCGTAACTTATTTATTTTAATATTCGCCTGGAGTATTGTACCTAGTCTTGAGATCTGACTGATTCTGTGCAGTGGCAAACTATAGTTTATATTCTATTTAGTTAATGTGTTGTTACCGCTTACTCTGTTCTTGGATAGCTAGGATTTCTCGGTGATAATATTTCGACCGATTCCAGGATCAAACCCGACAGTAAACAACTTCAACGTGACGTATGTGATATTGTAACAATTACGTCTCCAATTACATTTCTATAGACACATAAGCTTCTAAAAGCGCCATTTATTTAATAATGACATAATACGCTATTATGATAGACGTCTTACAAGCCTTTAATGAATGGTCATTTGAGTAAAGAATACGACCAGCTTACCCTGAGATGAATTAATACGTAACAATACAAATTCTAACCTTATAATGGTTAGCGTCACAATAATGAAATTCAAGTTCATTCAAAAAGCATTTGCCTTTGACTTTATTGTTTAGAATTAATTGACGAATAAATACATAAAGTTAAGCGATAACATTCACTTGAGCACAGTGGTTCTGGTATTTTCCCTATATATTCCGTGAAGGTCCTAACGAAGGTAGTATGCGTACGGTGAAGCGTATCCGTATGCTGAGTAGTAGGGTGCGGTGTAAGCGCTGCTGTAGGCGGAGTAGGTTAGGGGCGCGGTGTACGCAGCCGCCACGGGGGCGGTGTAGGCTGCTGCGAAGGGGTACTCGTACACTAAGGGCTTGGCTGCGGCGAAAGCCAGCAGAGCGGCGAATAATAGCTGGAATGAAACACAACCGTAAGCCTTTTTCCATTTTTTTTCTTTTCTAATATTACTAAAAACGAAATATGTGTAATTACTGAACTCATTGTTATATTGAATTCGATTTGAACACTTCGTGAAATCATACTTAAATTGCACCAAATTCACATTTCAGTGTCAGTTTTTTTTTTATATCTCAAATAGGGATATAATTCAAATACCAATTTACCTGATGGAAAACCAAAGAAATGTTTTTTTAGAAAAGTAAAACATGTAAGTATAATATATGGTCTTTCCGAAAGCGCTGGTAGACTCGAAAAAATGACGTGTAAAAGAGCATTCAACTGCCTATTTGCTGAATAAAATTTTGAATGTGAATTTTGAATTTGAATTTGAATTATAGTTTCTACTTACACGCTAGAATTACTTGAAAAATTACGATTTGTCAAATTAAAAAAAATATTCAAGTGTGAAAGTAAAACCAAGTAAAATTAAAAAAAAAGGCACAAAACATAACTTCAGAAGAAGGAAAATAACAATAAACTGGACTTACGTATTTGAACATTTTTTGTATTGGTTGGCTGGAGGCGATTGCAAATGAACTGATAAAGCACAGGAGCTAAATCACAATGATGACTGGTCGGTGATGAAGTCTTTTTATACAGGCTGATGCGCGAACGCAGACCGGATAACTAGACAAATATATCCTCCTTACTTCATTACGTATTACAGTCATGCGCAACCTTGCGGGCTGACCGCTACAAAAATTTATGAGAGCAAGGACTAAAACACAACTAACAAGCAAATTATATCTTATTGTAAGACTAGTTTTATGACATTTGTGTAACTTTGATAAAAATAAATTTATCTACGTTTCTAGAAATCTATTAAGAATAAACGAAGCCTCTGTGTTTGGGTTGCTTCGCATTTTCTCACTCGATTCCCTCAAAACATAGTTTTAATTAAGACTAACAATGCGCTAATAATTGAAACTTTCAAATGACGCATAATTTAATTTTTTTAAGATTAATTGTTTATTTTACTTTAACAAAAACGTGAGAACGTATTCATTTAACTTTGAAAGCGTTTAAAGGGCATCTTATGTGCGGCTATTTTATAGCACGCGTCACTGAAAGTCAGGCGTGAGGTGTTTGCACGTGGCAACGGAGGTCGGATAATTGTGTTTTCAAAATATCACTTAGTAAACAATGATTTTTTATAATAAAAAAGCCATGCTTGCTGAATACGTGCCCAACTCCGAAGGTATGCAAAAAAGTAAGTATATATACCCATTGCTATCTGATCCCGTTTGCGAATCTAATCTGCTAATTGGTTTTAAAAATAATTGAATTGTTAAGGTGTGCTGGCGATTTTTAAATAAAAAAATTGCTGCTTACATTTTTTTTCAAATTCAAACGCATTTATTTGTAAGAATACAATAAAATACAGTCGTCTTAAGATAATATTATTGATGTCCTTGTATTCAGCATGCAAGCAAGCTTACAAATATTTCATTATTAGTAAATAATATTATTTTAGTTATAATTACATAGGTACAGTCACCAGCAATAATATATGATTATGGACAGCACTGCAAAAATATCTGATCATGGTAGAAGGCAAAAATTTATGACGACATTCGACGGCAATAAGATCTGATATGTTGCGACCGGCATAAATATCGTTCTTGGGTAACGGCATAAGTATCGGACACAGAGTCGCTTAAAATATCTGATACTTGACGAAATCAAAAATATGTGAACAATCAGCAAACATGAACTTAATTCAGTAGTATTACGAATCTAATTTGAATGCAGCGATCTGACGCTTCTCGAAAACAGTGCGTACTTGTCACTGTATATGTCTGTCTCATGTTTTGTTTTATATATATCCAACAAATTCAGTTCTTCGTTTCTAATATGACATACCCTGTTGACGTATTATTTTTTCCATATACTTTACCAAGGAGTTTAACCGCTAATAAAATAACTTCAAGCACAAAAATACTGTTCTTGTTTTAAAAGCTAAGAAACGTGAGATAGATATACGTAGTGACAAGTATGCACTATTTTCAAGAAGCGTCAGATCGCTGCATTCAAATTAGATTCGTAATACTAGTGAATTAAGTTCATGTTTGCTGATTGATAACATATTTTTGATTTTGTAACATGTGAGATATATATGCGGTCCGTGTGATTTGATGTTTTTGCTTCCAAAGTGAATACATATTTATGCGGGTGACGAGTCTTTTGATTTTGTATAGTATCAGATATTTTTAAGCGACTCAGTGTCCGATATTTATGCCCTAAACCAAGAACGATATATATGCCGGCCGCAACCCATTAGATCTTTATGCCGTCGAGTGTCGTCATATACTTTTGCTTTCTACCGTGATCAGATATTTTTGCAGCGCTGTCCATAATCATATATTATTTCTGGTGACTGTACACATTTTTTATTAAAATGTATGTAAATGTCAATTGTGCTTACAATTTAAGTAGCACTATAAAAACATTTCTCTATCAACCATCTTAGTATATATCGCGGCGCGAACGGAGGAGTGTGACATTTGGCTTAGTTAAAGTTTATATGAAAAAAAAGTGCAGAAAAGTGATATTATAATAATAACGGTCTGATTTCGACCTCTGGAGTAATTTTATAAACACTCTGTACATAGGCATGAGATATACCGGAACGGTCAAGGTGTTTAAAACCAACTGCATAGTGAGATAGTAATAAAAATCATCGATATATTCGTCTTTGTATTATTATTTTAAATCGCCTTGTTTTATTGAAATCGTCACTAGCCTGGTTACATAACAAGCAGGCAGTCGCAACCTTATTCAAACTAGAAAATATAATCGAAAAATAAAGTCACATTGAGTCAAAACGCGGAATTACTTAAGCTAATAAAAACAGATGTTAAAAGGCTTAGGTATACCTAAAAGTGCATTGTTCTTTTAGAAACCGAAAGTCGAGAACAATTTACTTGAATTTTTATGTGTCTGGTATGAAATTACGATTTAACTACTAATTATTCAAAATAAATGAATGGAAATTACCAACAAATGGTCTGGTGCTTAGCTATTGAAACTCAGAGAAACAGAAAATTTTAAAAGTATGAATAGTTTATTATTTTAAATATACCATATTCGACATTTATATTATAAACACTATATTATAATTTATGAATGATGTGGAACAAATGACCAAACATCTTGCGTTAATTATTGAAACTTCAACAGGGGGTTGCTTCATTTAAAACTACAGAGAAGACCAACCCCCTCCCCCCTGCCTCTCGAGGTTTAAAAAGTGTCCAGTCAGAATACTATAAACAATAACGGCATTGCCGGTTTTCATAAAAGTAATTATGCTCTAAATAATTTGGTAAATTAAAATTTCACATTAGTATTATTAAACATGGCTGGTGTAATTATGCACGTGACGGAACATCAAGGTACCGGTTCCTATTCCCGGGCTATGCTATCTTTTCTTGCTTCCTATGTTTCCTTGTTACAGTAATTATTTAGAAATTTGATATTAGTAGGTCTGTATTATACTGGAATACCTAATTACCGAAGACCGGTCAGAGTGGAGAGCCTTGGGGGAGGCCTATGTCCAGCAGTGGACGTCTTTCGGCTGACATGATGATGATGATGATAATTTAATTACAATCAAAAAATATATCCACACATTATACCCACGCTCTGTTATTGCTATTCCCATTGAAATATTTGGTAGGACAAGAAAAATACATTCACAAATTATCTTTCTTAACTGCGAAGAAATAGAAGTCATATAAAATAATATGTAAGTAATTATAATCTTTAATTTTTCCAACAACGGGGTAATAATACCTTAGGTAAAAGTGTAGTTTTCTGTGCGATTTTTTTAAAGGGATAAAAACTTTAAGCACGGGTGTAGTTATAGGTTTCTCATGAGGAGGGGGGTGTCTAAGTTTGAGAGGGGGAGGTCTCTCGAGCGTCACAGGTAATCTGTGACACACAAGGCAAATTTAAAGCAAAGGGGGGGGGGGGGGGTTTCCCGCCTCCTAAACCCCCGCTTATTAAACCCATGGTATAAAGTAAAGGTAAACCAGGGTGAGGAACCGCTACTGTTAGTCTAAGCAATCCTTGGGCGATCCAGCCGAATAAGGATAGGGCGATGTCGTTGCACTTTCCTGGTCCTGTACACTACGGGCCGCACGCGCACTATACGAGTAATTACCGGCTCAGCGGCCGACCCTAGCTCGAGAGCCGCCGCAAAGGCCACCAGGAAAAACAGGAACCACTGGAAAAATATAACAGGTCAAAGGTCAATTGTTGACAGATTGATAAAGAATTTGGACACAAACTCCAAATTACGATGCACCTAGAGTTAGCAACGAATTGGTGCTTAATTTTCTAAACTACTTTCCATGTAAGTACCTTCTTAGGTATTTTGATATTTTTTCTGCCAACTGAAAGTAACTATTTACCTACTAATAATTTATTGAATCCGGCGTTACTTTGCGGAGGAGGATTTATTAACTAAAAACAAATGCAAATGCATGTTTCCATGCAACACCTCCGCCTCCACGGATACACAAATCAACATATGCCACACAGACCCAACTATCACCACTACCACTACACTAAACGCTGACGCGTTTCGGCACTCTCTACGAGGCCGTTGTCAAAGCATAAAAACAACCGTTCAACATGCTACTAATTACACAACTACTACTTACTACCAGTGTACTACTAGCGTATTTATTATTGTATTTTGTGTACAATAAAGCGTTTACTTACTTACTTTTGGTCGATATTTACCCACTAATGTGAATTTGACGTAGGCGTTACAGTCGGTTGGAAGTAAAATCATTACATATGGTCTTTATTAATCACATCGTAACGCATTTCTAGTAAAGTTTAGGTTTCAGACTTAAAGGTTAGCATTTACGTACCTACATACACAGACTAACAACTTTGATATGTTTTCTTTAAAAAAAACATTTGTTAGAAAACCTGTCCTATTCGCGGACACGGAAGTCTTTTAAACTAAATCTAGACTTGTGTGGCCAGCTAACTGCAATAATTTACTTCATAAAATATAGATACATTCGTGCATAAGTAACCTACAATGTTTGCTGTTTAGCCGTAAAACGTGTGTCTTGTAGGTGTAAAACGTGACACGATTCTGTATGTACTACTTTAATTAATTAACTATCGTAGATACGCTATGAAGTTAAATTTACCGTCACGTGATTTAACGTAAATAAATATGGCAATAGTTATTTGTTATACAAGGGTGCAAATTTGTATTTTACCCGCGAGTGCTTCAACACATGAGAAGTAAAATACATTTGGTATTTTTATCGAATTCTCAAATAATTTATCAATTATTTAATGATAATTATTATCGAACGAACCATTATTATGAGCGTTTTACGTTTTGTTGTCTGTCAAAAGCTACTTAAGCACGCTCCACTCCAAGGTCAAATTACTTTTATTTATTTAATTACCACTAGTGGATAAAACGCGATTTTACCCGCTTGTATTAAAGGATAAAAGACGGCTTTCCGAGGTAGTGAGGGGAAAAATGGATTATTGTTTCCATGAATTCCGTTTCGACCTAGTAAAACGATTACAAAAACTGATCCCATTCTTTTCTGGATTGGATTGCAGTTGAATATAATAAATATCCTACTCATGTATGTCGTGTTATTAACCCCAGACGCAAAAAGAGGGGTGTTATAAATTATAAGTTCGACGTATGTATCTGTGTGCCTGTCTGTGGCGTCGTAGCTCCTAGTCGGGTGGATCGGGACATGTTTTTTTAATCGAAAGTTAGTGTCATCAAAATCTGATAAACCTTTTTTCAAATATTGGACTTTAAAATAAAAATGACACGGGGTTACCAATTTTTAAGTTGGTTTGGTTAAACGATACCGAAGTTTTAATGTGTATAGTGTGCTGTAAACGAGCACTTCTAAAACTAGTGTTCTATTTTAATGGGAAACATGCTATCCTGGCATGAGGTATGTTATGGAAATGTCTATGAAACACACAGGAACTTTTTTTGGTTGAATTTATAATTTATGACATTAATAAAATCTGGGCCTGATGATCGGGAGTTGGGATTTTACTATTCCTACTCCTAATAACCGCTTCCTAAGCATCTTCAGCGGGAAGTATTTACCTAACTTTTAACACGCAAAAAAAAGCATTCACTTACCACTTTGAGCAGCATGTTAACTGCTACCGATGTGCTTTTCCACTTGAGTGCAGCATTACTGCGTTGTAATATTTTATATCACTCAGCGTACTGCACAGCTGATTAGGATTAAAGAGCCGTAACAAGTAATCTGTACCACCAGAACTAACTAGCTTAAGTACTTAACGAGAAAACATCACGTCGTTAATGAATTTACGAGATTTAGAAGATTTTTTTCGAGCCAGTATTATAGAGCTATGTAGCTAGTATTAGTCTGGTATTATTAGGTAGTGAGTGATCAGCGTCAGCGTACCTACTGTTCACAGTAAGTAACTTTACATAATATTATGTACCTATAGAAAATGTATTATGTGCACATGCGATTGGACATAAATTTAAGTTGGTTTTGAAGTCAGATTTTGGTGAGCAATATAAGATTTTCTAAATAGCTCATCTGTTTTACGGCATATCGATAATAATATTAATTCATGCTTTTAAGTCTATTTATAAATGAACATTTATTGATTTCATGGTAAAATTATTTGATTTGCTTCATGTAAATAAATCTTTGGTTATTAAGTGATGACTAAATATACCTATCTCACTAAAAGATAGGTGTTCCACATAAAGCTTTTAATTAGACACAGCTATTGTTAATTAGTCGCAGCAGGTCTGCGGCGTTGAGGTGGCCGAATTTAGACAGAAACGACAAATTATTATTCTAGCCATACCGCAAGGCTGTTTCTCCATAGCCACCCAATACAAATGTAAAAGTATAAAACCGAGAGCCTCCCTGTCAACAACACACCTCACACACGTCCTCTGTCGTGAATACTTGCTCACTTCGCTTAATTCACATTTAAAAAAACTATCAAAATGTTCAAGCTGGTAAGTTTGGCGTGTTTATCACAAACATGCCGATAATCTATTAATTACTAAGCTTGCCTCGGATACTTTATAAAAAGCAAAAAATGGAAAACTAGTCTTTCTGGTTTTGAAGTTTCGGAATTTGTGATATAATTAGATTGTTCACTTGATTTTGGTACTTCTTGATTATTAGCTAGTAATAATTAATAAATAAATACCATTACAGTTCATTCATGGAATCGAATATCTCTGGTAAATATAAGGGATCCAAAATTGGCTAAAAATAGCCTTCCCTTAATTACGAAATGAGATGAGTTTTTGACCGGATTCAGTGTTTCATCAGTCTCATAATTGTCCATTTGGTTAATCCGTTGCTTAGCATCATAATTTAAAGTCGAAGTCAAAGTTAAATATTTTTATTTTAGACTGCTGGTACATAAATGGTATTAATTGTTATTTTAATAATATTATGCTATTATATTATGCTATTTCTATACAGTTGATCACCGCCTGCTTCCTAGCTATCGCCGCCGCGAAACCTAGTGTACTGGCTCCAGTAGCCGCTGCATACACTGCACCCGTAGCTGCCGCGTACGCGGCCCCTGTTGCAGCTGCGTACACCGGCCCCGTCGCCGCTGCGTACAGCGCCCCTGTGGCTGCGGCGTACACCGCCTCTGTAGTGTCACCGTACGCCGCCTACACTTCACCTGTGGCGGCCGCCTACACTGCACCCGCCTACACCGCTGCTGCGTACACCGCGCCTGCATATTCTGCGTACTCCCCGTTCGCCTATTCTTCTCCGTACTCCACGTACTCCGCTTACGGCTACGCCTCCCCATATTCTGCGTATTACCTCCGCCGTTAAGTAAAACCAAAGCTTTTTATACTTAATCGACTCTCCATGAAACAATAAACGGTCTGATACCTATAAGTACAAAATATTGATGACTTATTCTTACTCCTTGATTATCTCCTAAACTATGTTTAAAATAGTGATTATTAATATGGCATGACGGAAGCGAAAACCAATAAAGTAGGCAAATCAAGTGTATCACAATGTCGCTCATAATAAGAATTTTACGTAGTGGTAATTAGGTTTTTTATGGTAACTTAATATGTAAGTTAGAACTAATCCACATAAATAAAATGGTTGAATTGAACTTAACTACATGTACATATTAATAAAACATGTTTAACCGGACAAAACTCTGTATTAAGTATAAGTATGTACCATAATTAACGTATTTAAAGGCATCCGTTTTTAAACTATACAAATAACTGACTCAGTATTGTGTTATAACAGTATAAGTTTTTGACTGAACATGAGCGTGAACAGACTTAAAAAAAGGAGGAGGCTCTCAGCTCATCGTATTTTTTTACATTATGATATTAAAATAAACAACGTCTTTAGCAACTCGTACTCGTAAAAGGCTTTTCTCGGTAATTGACACATAATGCGGACGAGTACGAGATATTAGTAGTGCCAAAAAATATTGGTAAATCCTAAGATTTAAACCAGGGATTAGAAATTTGTCTTTTTTATTATAAGATTAGTGACAAAGTATTTTTCTACTCCTATATTATAATCTGTCAATCAAATGGTAAAAAAGTATACAATAATGACTAATGTTATACTTAAGTCTGTTTCAAGTTGTATGCTCTGTGGTAAAAAAATAGTAACATAATAACCCATACAAATTTCATTAAGTGACTCTTATTGAGCAAAATAACAGCATTTGAAAAAAGAATACTAAGTTCGATTCTGATATCGAGTTTTTTTAAACATGCCTGTGCCTCGTGATTGGTTGCTTAACCACTCAATTGCTTTTGGCAACTAGAGTTGCCTGTCAACGCTCATATTTTGTTATAAATAGAGTTCAACTCAAAATTCAAAGCAAGTGAGTGGTTATACATGAGTAAGAACAGCTGTAAGCCAGTCGTAATTAAGGAGTATTTTTTAAGCAAAATTCCGTAACGCTAATATCCTAGCTCTGCTGTGGTCTGTGGTACGCATGCAAATAAAAAAAAAAGAGTCAGCTGGCGAGTTTTACTGTTAATGCAAAACGAAGTGATTATATTCTCTTTGATGCACAAATTGCACTTAATTAGTTATCGGATTCGTTTCGGTTCAGTAAAAAAAATTCTAAATGAGCGATGAAAATGAGATAG
Organism: Clepsis dumicolana; assembly: GCA_963691665.1. Taxonomy (NCBI): domain Eukaryota; kingdom Metazoa; phylum Arthropoda; class Insecta; order Lepidoptera; family Tortricidae; genus Clepsis; species Clepsis dumicolana. The sequence continues at coordinate 8,196,259 of OY829517.1, read as the reverse complement.
GTACAGTATACTACCGAAAAAAATAAAATAATGGCGCAAACAGTGACGGAAAATGTGCTGCGGGAAAAGTCCAAAAACTTTATACTTAACAAAAACAAATAAACAACTCCGTGAAATGGTGAATTTAAAAGTGTTAAGTACATCTTTTTCATTATTGAACGTCATTTTTCTCATTTTCAATGGATTAAACGATGTGTTGCTCTGTAAAGTTTTATTTGAATGAGTTATATTCAATGAGAAAACTTTACACTGAACTTTAGGAAAACTTACCTGATGTAAGTAAACAAAGAAACGAAATTTACCGTTTTATACTCACATTGTCAATTCCTATATAGCTCTTTTTGCAATAATCTAAACAAATTAAATTAAGTAAATAAGGTTTAGTCATCGCCATTATCATCATATTTTTATTTACAATCTTCTTTTAACCTCTAAAACTATTCCGCTGTACCGACCGACCACTCTGCTTTACCGACCGGGTAGGTAGTCTGCTTTATCGACAGTATAACTTTAAATTTGAAAATGAAGAAATGTTTAACTATTTCTTTACGAATATTTCTTATTTCTACAATGAAGTCGTAGAAAAAGTAATGTATGCAACTGTACATAACTGGTCATGTTACAGTTGCATAAAATACTATTGTGTAACGACCAATTGGACCAATCAAGGACGGGTATAGTGAAATAGAGAACATAGATACGAACATGGGTTTTAAGTTTTGTACTTACTAAATTTTCACCCATGTGAATCTATCATTAGCTGCTAACATTATCGACGAAATAAATCCATGTCCCAAATACTGGCTAACAACATCATACCGATATTCCATGAAGCTAATTTTAGTACAGGTTAACCCGTTATTAGCTTAGAATAATAATGTCAAGCCTATCACTGGTACATATTTGATCACGTGCCGATTTTCGAGTGATGTATGTTTAAGTTAATCTGATTATTCTGGTCATGAGGCAATACGCATTGAAGTAGCGGCTAATATTAACTATTCTGTGTAGCTACTTAACTACAGTTGACACTAAACTTTGACACAAGACCGTTAATACAGTAAAGCTTCGAAACAAGGGAGTTGATAGTAGTAGGTACTTAGGTAGTTGGCTATTACAAAAAGGCGAAACAGAAGGCACAAATACTAATTTAATTTGGAATCTAGGTATAGGTTCAGTCGGCAGCAAAAGTAGCTAGGCAACCGACGCGTTCACAATGATCTAAGCACGGCATTGTTCTAGACATAAGAGCTTGTGCAGATCAATGCGATCGCTTCGACTGCTCAGCTACTTGTGCTGCTGGCTGTACATACAAAACCGACCTGTAAAAAGCTCCTTTTCATGAGCTTGTAATTTAATTAAATTTATTTTTCATAGCACTGTTTGTTTGTATCTAAGTAAATAGGTATATACCTAACTTCAAAATTTGAAAACAATTTTTCTATAACTTGTTGGTATCAGATTGAGTTGAAATTTGTACATTAATAATGTAGCGGCGTAGAGCTGGATGAGCGGGTCGGCTTGTAGGCGGGATTAGCAGCAATAATTTTGAGACTTTTTCTTCAGAACAGTAGTGTTTAATGAATTTAACAACTTACAGATTTATAGAAAATAATTTAGAATATAATTTAGAAGAAAAGATAAATGTGTGCGCATCGGCGCTGTATAGTAAAGGCGAGTGTCGGACGGTGGTGTGCATCCCTCTTTCCGAGAGTGTCGACCAATCGGAGCAGCCGTAGATGGCGAGATATCGCCGCTGATTGGTTCTTGATGTCGTTATGTGTACGGTGGGCATAGCAGTTGCAATATGCATTTTTGCTAGTCATTGAGTACAGTCATCCACATAAGTTGCATTGACATACTCCCGGCCTTGGAATGCCTGCCTTCCAATAGAATTCAATTATTAAGTGTCTCTTCATTGTCGGCTTGAAGAAGAGGGCATATCTTTGAGAATGCGCGTCTCACTGTGCCTGTAGATGTTCTGATGTCGGCTACTCTGGAGACGCCGTCCTTGCCTGTATAAGTCTTGATAATGCGCCCGAGGCTCCATTTGAGTGGAGGCAGGTGGTCTTCTTTGATGATGACGAGCATGTTCTCCTTAAGGTCATCTGTCTGGAACCTCCACTTGGATCTTGACTGCAGTTCTGGCACGTACTCTCTTGACCAGCGACTCCAGAAATGTTGGCGGATCTGTTCTACGCGTTGGTAACGCGTTAAGCGATGCTCGGGAACATGTTGCAGATCAGCGCACACCGGTGAAGTTAATGGACGGCCAACCAAGAAATGCGCCGGGCTCAATGGTAAAAAATCGTTTGGATCCGTCGACATTGCTGTCAACGGTCGGGAGTTCAGAACGGCTTCGATTTGAGTTAAAACCGTACTGAACTCTTCGAAGGTCAAATGTGCGTTGCCAACCACTCGTCGCAAGTGGTACTTACAAGATTTGATTCCCGATTCATAAATACCACCAAAATGACTAGCGTATGGCGGATTCATTCGGAATTTAATGTTCTGAGATATTGCGTAATCCTTTATTTCACCTGTAATACTCGAAAGAAATTTATCGAAGTCGTTCTTCAGGCCAACAAAGTTTTTGCCGTTATCGCTAAAAATCTGTGCAGGTTTTCCTCGACGTGAAATAAATCGCTTCAGAGCAAGTAAATAGGCATCAGACGTTAGATCGCTGACCAACTCTAGATGAACTGCGCGCGTTGCAAAGCATATAAATAAACAAATATACGATTTCACAGTTTTTGCGCCCCTACCCTTACGGTTTAATATGAGCACTGGGCCAGCGTAATCAACACCGCAATAAAGAAATGGATAACCTGGCTCCAGACGTTCTTGAGGCAAGTTGCCCATGATAGGCGTCAGAGTCTCGCTCCGCAGTCGCTTGCACGCGACGCATGCGTGGACAACCTGTCGCGCTAGGTCCCTAGCTCCTACCGGCCACCAGGCCTCTCTTATTCTAAACAACAGTAGTTGGGGCGGCGCGTGCAATAACCGCAAATGCTCATAGCGGAATAACAATATTGCGAGATGATGTTTAGCGGAAATTAAGAGGGGGTGTTTTTTCTCGTAACTAAAATGAATGCCGTTCTCTAAACGCCCTCCCACTCTTAACAGGTTTTTATCGTCTAGAAATAAGTTTAATTTTGTCAAACTGGCGTGTATACCCTTAAATGATTTCTTTTTAGATAAACATTCATGCACGTCCCGGTATGAGTCACGCTGCGCCAGCCCCGCGAGCAGCAGCTCGGCCGCGCGCAGCTCGTCTACGCTCAGCGTGCCGGTGCGTTTGTTTACTTTGTTTCGCGCGTTATAAACAAATCTTAATACGTAGGCCGCGGCGCCTCTTATGCGGTTGTACTGTGAGAATCGATCGAATGGAAACCAGTTGTCAGTGTCTTGATTAGACAGTAAACTACGCGTAGTACTAGATTTCAACTCCGGTAATTCCATGTCGTTGTTTGATGTTAAGTCGGAACAAAGATTTAAGTTTACATCAAATAGAAATTGCGGCCCTTCCCACCATAACTTTGAAGTGCATAGGGCGTCCAGAGGTCGTCCTCGCGATATCAAATCGGCTGGGTTATTTTCACTTCGCACGTGACGCCATGGATTATTTTTTGTCAACTCATGAATCTCTGCGGTCCTATTTTGAACAAAAGTTTTAAGTAAATTCGGAGGCATGCGCAGCCAACCTAAAACGATCGTCGAATCTGTCCAAAATACGACTTTATTGAAATTACTGCGCAATGAATTAACAATTTTTTCGTATAGTCTGGCTCCTAGCACAGCGCCACACAACTCCAACCTCGGGATACTGACCGGTTTAATTGGCGCGACCTTTCCTTTGGAACATAACAATTTAACAGATACAACGTTATCGTTACCAATGGATCGTATGTAGGCACACGCTCCATAAGCAGTCAAGGAGCTGTCAGTAAAAATATGCAGTTCCAGATGGTTAGGGTTGTTACCAATCACTAATCGCGGTACGTGAACCAACTCGAGGTCATCTAGACTCTGAACGAACCGATTCCAGACCTGCGCGACGTCGTCCGGTACTGGCTCGTCCCACTCCAGCTTTAAGAGCCAAAGTTTCTGCAGCAATACCTTTGCGATCATAATAGTGGGGCTCAATAAACCAAGCGGATCGAAAATTTGTGATGAACCCGATAATATCATGCGCTTAGTAATCGGTTTCGAATCCGTCTTAATTTTAGTGTAATAAAGTAACTCGTCATCGCGGTTATGCCATCCAAGCCCTAATGTTTTGTTTTGAACATTATCACCTAACGATAACTCCTTTTTACCGTCGATGGTTTCCTTAAACTCAGTGAAATCAAAGTTAAAAATCCACTTGCGCAATGGAAAGCACCCTGACTGCAGTAATTGAGAGATCTCGCGGCAAATTTGTCTTAATTTTTCCTTGCTAGGGTGACCACAAATAAGGTCATCGACGTAAAAGTCCTCTCTAATTATGCGGGATACCTCAACGTCACTGCATTCTTGGGCTAACTGCTTTAAACATCTGCAACTTAAATAAGGCGCTGAGGCGGTTCCGTACGTCACGGTGTTTAATTTATAAACGTGCATGGGATCAGTAGGGTTTTCGCGCCATAAAATTAATTGTAAATCCCGTTGCTGCTCATCTATAAGTATTTGACGGTACATTTTCGCTATGTCCGCACACGCAACGTACCTATTTTCTCGAAAGCGCAACAAGATTGACAACAAATCACCCTGTATTGCTGGCCCTACAAGTTGCAAGTCGTTAAGCGATTGCCCTGACGAGGACGGCATGCTAGCATCGAACACGACGCGTAAAGGAGTAGTGGAAGAGTGTTCGCGGAACACTGCGTGATGCGGTATGAAATAATGCGGGGTTCCGTAACTATCCACGCGTGCCATATGTCCCAAATCGCAATATTCCTTTATAAAATCGCTATACATTTTTTTAAGGTGAGGGTAGCGTTCTAATCGTTTCTCTAATGCATAAAACCGTAATTCGGCTTGTTTACGCGTATCGCCTAAGTTGCTAGGCGAGTGTTTAAAAGGAATGTGCACACTGAATCGACCATCGCCGAGGCGCTTGGTAGTTTGCAAAAACATCTGTTCACAAAGGCGCTCGTCCTCACTGCGCGATAATTCGCTTGGCCGGTGGCTATTATTAGGCAAATCTTCGAGCTCCCAAAATTTACGTAATTGTTCGTCTATATAAACTTGCTCGTCTATAGTTCGCATAAAATTACAATTTATATTTTTGGTAGTATTTTTATCAGCAAGTAAGGGCCCGGATATAATCCATCCTAATTGCGTTTTTTGAAGGATAGGGCCGTTACTAAGACGAATTTTGCCATGTAAAAGCAGATCCCAAAATATATCTGCACCTAACAGCAGGTCTATCGGTTGACTTTCATAGAAATTGGGATCCGCCAGAGGAATTCCGTGCGGTATACAGAATTGTTCGCTTAGCATAGCAACAGAAGGTAACGCGGAGGTAATATGCGGCAAAACTAGACACTTAATGCGCGAATTGTAAGTGCCTAACAACGATTTAATTTGAATATCACAAGTTCGCGTGCATTGTGATACCGAGCCTCCAACGCCCTTTATTCGCTGAGTGGACTGTATTAATTGCGTGTTTAGTTTATCGCAAAGCGATTGAGTTATAATGCAGCGTTCGCTTCCGCTGTCTAATATAGCGCGGGCTTTATGGTAGAATCCAACACTATCAGCAATTTCGACTACTGCAGTTGATAGTAAAACCGGTTGCATAGCTGACGACTGTGCGCATTGGACGTCTGAATAGGTATTTACCGGGTTCGATTCTACCTGTGCATGAGTTGTTATTGTATAACTACTTGAACCGGCAGTTTGCGCCTGCGCTTGGTTCGTCGCGGATTTATTCGGCATGGCCGGGCCATAACTACGATTACCGTGATTATTATTCGTATTAGGTTCGTCGCGATGAATAATCGAGTTATGCTTCTTCTCGCATTTTCTACACGGTCCGTACCTACACATGTCTGCAGTGTGACCTACGCGTAAACAATTTTCGCACAACTGTTTATCGGCTACGAATTTTATGCGGTCCTGCACGTCCATGTTTAGAAATGACTGGCATGAATATAGGGGATGATTAGCGGCACACATTGCACATAGTTTAAATTGCCGTTTGAACGGAGCTCTGGTGTTTTGTTTTTCGGTAACAACATTACAGTGAACCTTAGAATAGGATTGCGTATTATTTGTGTATTTTTTAGGTTCGTGTGCGGTCCTACTGTGCGTAACGTTTAATGTTTCAAGCACATCTGCCCTGTCCCGTAAATAGTTTAATAAATCGTCTAGTTTAAGTTTCGAATCAGCTGACTTTGACAACAGGGAACCCTTTTGTTGCTCCCATTCGCGTTCGGTTGCTAGATCAAGCTTAGATACGACCATATAAATAATCAAGGTGTCCCACGATTCTGTGGGCTCCCCAAGGACTTTAAGTGCGCGTATATTTTTTAATATCGTATCTATGAGCTTTCGAATCAACGCCGGTGATTCTCTAGGCAGTGATTGTATGGAAAATAAGGACTTTAAGTGATTGTGAACAAGTAGCCTGCTATTGTTATACCTAGTGAGCAGCAATTCCCATGCAATGTCGTAGTTATCTGCCGAGAACTCAAGCGAATCGATAACTAATTCGGCGCTGCCTTTTAATGACGATTTAAGGTAATGAAACTTTTGAATGTTTGTGATTTCTTTACAATTGTGTACTAACGACAAATATGTGTCTCGAAATTCCAGCCAGTGCTCATACGCGCCGTCAAAGGTAGGTAACGATATGGTCGGTAATTTAACGTTTTGCAACATATTGTGATTAACGTGTGGATTAGAATTAGAAGTGTTCGAATCACTCATGACCATGCACTGCGCTTGAGCCATCATGCTGTAATATTCGGTATCTATGATATCTCGAATTTCGAGTTGGTTGCTTAACTGCGTTTCCGGAAGAACTTCCTCGATTCTATTTTGAATTTTATTAAATTCAGCATAAAGGCTCACCACAGCATGCATACGAAGCTTTATTTCGGCGATTTGATTAGCGGATAACGACTGATCATGAAACGACTCGATATATTTTTTAAATTTGGTTAATCTACCCTTAACAGAACCTCTCTTTTTAACAAGTTCTCGCAATATCTCGTCCTCAGTTTTAACTCCTGAATCGAACGAATGACCTGCTGGGCTATCATTTTGGGGCATTTTAGAGTAGGTAGGAATCAAAGTACTCACTGCAATCGAAATCTAATAGCTACCACGGCACTTCACTGCACCTGCAGATGGTTCGGTTGCTGTGGATTAGCAACCAGTTGCGGAAACCAGTGGCAGGCAGACGCAAAGATGACACAAACACTGGAATTTGAAATAAAATACGGTTCACAACTATCATTGAACACGGTCGCGGTAACTTGGCTGGTTCGCCTCACCAAAATCACGGTGCTAGCTGCTGTCGGTGGCTCTTGCCGATTGCGTTCCTCTCATCCAAGATCCTCGAATCCTGTGGCTGACTTGAATCCGGGGTCGAAGGTCCAGAAATATGTAGCGGCGTAGAGCTGGATGAGCGGGTCGGCTTGTAGGCGGGATTAGCAGCAATAATTTTGAGACTTTTTCTTCAGAACAGTAGTGTTTAATGAATTTAACAACTTACAGATTTATAGAAAATAATTTAGAATATAATTTAGAAGAAAAGATAAATGTGTGCGCATCGGCGCTGTATAGTAAAGGCGAGTGTCGGACGGTGGTGTGCATCCCTCTTTCCGAGAGTGTCGACCAATCGGAGCAGCCGTAGATGGCGAGATATCGCCGCTGATTGGTTCTTGATGTCGTTATGTGTACGGTGGGCATAGCAGTTGCAATATGCATTTTTGCTAGTCATTGAGTACAGTCATCCACATAAGTTGCATTGACAAATAATAATATAATAATTGGCTAAATAAAGTTTTTTGAAGAAGTGCAAATTTTTTTTTGACAGTCGTCGTCTTAGTAATCGAGGAACTGCAGCTCTCAACAATAACACCGCGGACACTATTATTTTTTGACGTCAAAAGTGACAGTTGACGTAGTTTTTTTTTTATTCTAGGCAAGTGCTAGGCACCAAGCTAATCAGCCATTAAATCTGACAAATGTCATCTCGATCACTTAAATAAATATTTCTAATTAATGATAGGAAATAAAAGTAAAAGAGCTGCAGTTCCTTGATAACTGAGACGACGACAGTCGAAAAATAAATTTGCACCTCTTCAAAATACTTTAATACTTAGCCAATAGACATTATCACCAGACTTACATAAATGTATTATTTAAGGCAGGTGACAATACAATAATTTGGTAGTGAAATTCTGGTGGTACGACTTGAAATTTGCCATGGATAATAATATAAATGTAAGTCCTATGAAACTACAGTCAACAAAAATACAGTCGGCAAAAGAGGAGGTCGTATTAAAAAATATTTTTGTTTTCATAAAACTTATTTTCATGTATTATAGTTTCGTGCTTGATAATAAATAGTAGGTAATTTAAACAGTTGATTTAGATGAATTTTAGTGACTCATTGTAGAACCTTCGTTGCATTACTATGCCTGAGAAGAATAATCATCATGAAATTTACTGTGAAATCGTTCTAGTGTAGGCTAGGCTATTCGGACGTCGTTTATCAAAAGTGATTTAAAAGCTAACAACATATCAACATCATTACGTCATTAGTGTACCTAATCTTGAACCTTTCATTTAATCAGTTCAGAAACTGACGACTTAAAAAAAGAGCAGGTAAACAACCAACAGATATAAACTTTTAACATGAACTGTATTAAGACAGTTCAGACAGAGTTTTTAACCCACTTCAAAAAAGGAGGACTATTAATACTACTACGTTCCACTGTATGTATTTTTTTTTATGTATGTACTTACATCGATTACTCCGTCAATTGTAGATCTATTTTCAAAGGGTATACTCCTGAGGTGGTCCCATTGTCACCAAGTCATGATCTGATGATGGGATCCTAGGGAAATCGAGGGCAACCCTCAAATTTTACAGGCACGTACTATGTGTTTTATATATTTTATAAGGTTATTCAAGTATTTGCGTCTGGTAGTCATCATCTCATGATGATGAGCTGATGATGGAAGGTGCAACTCATTAGCGGTTAGGAGTTGGAGGATAATTCTGAAAATATTAAATCATTATTCGAAAGGGTATACTCCAGAGGTAGTCCCACTGTCACCAAGTCATGATCTGATGATGGGATCTCAGAGAAATCGAGGGCAACCCTCAAATTTTATAGGCACGTATCATGTGTTTCTTATATTTTCTAAGGCTATTCAAGTATTTGCGTCCGGTAGTCATCATCTCATGTTGATGAGCTGATGATGGAAGGTACAACTTCTTAACGGTTAGGAGTTGGAGGATAATTCTGAAAATGTTAAATCAACGTAAAATTGTGAAATAAAAATCTTTTAACAAAAAAGTAACAGGACAACAGGACAAGGACAACATAAACTAAAGCCTAAAGTTTTATGGCCTAGCACTAAGCAGCAGAAATATGAAGTCGGTGATTCATTCAAAGAATATTCCCATAAAACGTTAGGCTTTAGTTTCTGTTGTCCGAAATAAACGCATTTTATTTTATTTATTTATCATTATTTTAGAGGATTATTTAACGTTTTTTTTTCTAAGGTTTTTTTTGAAGGCGGTTTTTCGATTTAAAAATATTTATGTAGATTTTAACTTGTTTTGAAAATAAACTCCCACCTAATTAATGGCCTTACTTTGTTACAATATTTTAAATGCACGAAGCCAAATTGCAAGAAAAACATAAGACAGTAAAAAGGTGCTAACTAAATATACTTACTCACCAGCACAATTTTAATCGCCCACCCCATTCTTATTATTCGTCCATTCATTTTTTAAATACCTTTGACAATAATCGGGGAAATTGAAGTGCTGGGCGATTAATATTGTGCCGGTGAGTTTTATTAGTTATTTGGACGGTTTGGTTCAAATACTTTTAGGTTCTCCCCAAACATTTCGTGTTTAACAAGATAGACGTGACTGTTTTATTATTATATTGTATTATTTATTTGTACGTATGTACGTGTCAAACTAAAGTAATGACTGACACCGCATACTGGAGATACTAAGAGCCAAAACAATGGCTATAAATTTTAATCCTTTGCAAACGGCGAGGCGTATATAAATGTGGAAAAAAGGATTTCTTTCATTTGGCGAACATTTTGCTAATAAAAACATTTTTACAATATATTCACAACAAACATAAAAATAAAAGTTCCTTTGTTAGCACTAAAGCACTTGAAGTATTTAACTTTTTAATTGGTAAATAATATTTGTCTTTGTTAATCGATCCACTTAGGTACTCTTAATTATCCAAGATCATTTGAACGTCTATACGATTCGATCGCTTATAATTGGACTTTCATGTGTTTTTCCGCCTAATCTCTATTCTGGGTCCGTGCGGCTTGCACCGAGGGCCCTGGTTGCGTGCAAGCGGCCTTCGTGAGTCACTATAAAGACTACTGCGGATTACCACTGGACATCACTCAGCTCAGCAGCAGCACCGTGACAACCAAACCCACAAAATGTTCAAATTGGTAAGCAGAAAAAAAGGACGCTTGTAACAAAACTACCCCACATAAAAGTAATTAAACATAACGTTAAATTCCTTATTTTTGAAGTCAGTAAAAATAGGTTTAAACAAATAGGAACCAATTAAGTAAACACATCATTAACTGTTGATATTTTTAACAAATTCTTGATTTAAGTAAATTAACTGAATTAATAATTACAGTATTCCTATCTTAATATAATATTATGTATCTGCAGTTGGTGTTTCTTTTTTATTTCAGTTCATCTTCTCCTGCTTCCTGGCCCTCGCCGCGGCCAAGCCTCTGGTGGTGAGCTACGCCACGCCGGTTGCGGCGGCGTACACCGCGCCCGTGGCGGCCGCCTACACCTCGCCCCTAGCCTACTCCGCATACAGTGCCTACACCGCGCCCGTCGCCTACTCCGCCTACGGCTACGCCGGTCCCTACTCTGCCTACTACCTGCGCTGAAGACTTTGAAAATGAAATCGGAATAATTTGCAACGTATCCTACAATAAACCATGACAGTATACCAAAACATTTTGTTTAATTACGCCAATACCTATGTAGCGACCCTAGCGCCACACGCGAGTGACGTCACTGTTCTACGTCACTGTCCTACATCGCGCTAACGAAGTTTCTCAAGTCGGTTGCATAAATACAACTTCCAACTCTCTTCCTTCGGACTTCGGTCCCCAGGCATAACATCTGCCTGGAGAGAGATCTCTCTATTGGAGTCCTCCCCAAACTGGTGACCCTTGACATTGGACAAAAAACGCAACCTTCCAAGACCTACGACAATGACGCAGTCTCACAGCAACGCCAGACTACCACACTGTGCACCACTAGCATGTTGCTATATCTCCATGCCTGGTGTCTACAGTGTGCAACCCTCTCCTACACTGCTACGCACTCCGACGAGGATCCAGACTAGCAGCAGCTCATCGCTCCCGCCAGCACAGCGGAACAACTCATCGCTTCCGCCAGCACAGCAGAGCAACTCATCGCTCCCGCCAGCACAGCGGAACAACTCATCGCTTCCGCCAGCACAGCAGAGCAACTCATCGCTCCCGCCAGCACAGCGGAACAACTCATCGCTTCCGCCAGCACAACGGAGCAACTCATCGCTCGCCAACGAGGCTGAGCAAACCTCGCAATTGGCCCTTGCAAGCGTCCTCACGACGCACAGACTGCGCTTCCACACCGACCTCCGGTCTAAAAAGGGGGGCTGGTGTAGCGACCCTAGCGCCACACGCGAGTGACGTCACTGTTCTACGTCACTGTCCTACATCGCGCTAACGAAGTTTCTCAAGTCGGTTGCATAAATACAACTTCCAACTCTCTTCCTTCGGACTTCGGTCCCCAGGCATAACATCTGCCTGGAGAGAGATCTCTCTATTGGAGTCCTCCCCAAACCTAGTAGCTTGCAAATGTGATGGAATCGTAAATTCCAATTTCTGACTCGGAATTAGTCAAATCGTTTAGGCTATGAATAATAAAATCTATGGAAGCGTAAATAATAAAAAAAATAGGTGCTATGGCGGGCGGGGCGAAAAATATAGACAACGCAGCGTATCAGTCAGCCCAGCTATGACATTAGTGACGTGCGGGCTTGTGACACGGGAACTTCAATTGTGAATATTACTATTGTTTTGCGTAATTTAATATTTTGCAAATATACCATCGTGTGTCGTGAAGTGGTGTAGATATGAAAAACACTAGAATTACCTTTAATAAGTAAATAAATTACATTTTAAAAACCTATACTTGACGACTCACACCGTCCTCGTTAAAAGGGATAGTTGGATGGTTTGACCGAGCATAGACGAGAAATACCGAGCGCAGCCGACGAGAGTCGCCGCTCATTGGCGAGCTGCGATTTTCGATGTGCGAGTGCCACGTGTACGTGCATCGTTGTTGTGCGTGTTATAAGGTCATATTTTCGTGCGCCGATGTATAGGCGTTATGTTTCCATATCTTTATAATTCGCTGCGGTTAGGAGACAAATTTGAACATTCGTGTTCACAATATATTTTTATTGCAGCGCCCTCTGGCGAGTTAATACTATAATATCTATCTGAATTACAACTCTTTACTGAAAACCACGTTTAAATCGGACGAACCGCTTAGGAGATTCGTAGTCAAAATCACACAAACAACAAACATACTCCCGCCTCAAACGCATAGGTACACCGTCTCCCTTCACGTGGGTAAAAATATTAAACAAAAACCGGCCTAGTGCGAGTCGAACTCGCGTATCGAGGGTAACGTGCCAATTTGTCGGCATGTAAACAGTTCGTCTATCACAGGAATAGTCTCGAGGATTTTTCTTTTAAATTTTATTTTAAATTGTCTAGTGTTAGCAGAGCCATGTTCCTATGCAAAATGTACGCAGTGTGCGGTAATTTTATATTAAACAGTATTAACATAATTATTAACCAGACAGGCATAAAAATGAAAAAAAAAAGGTTAAACTGTACCAAATTTCAATTGTCTAGGACAACTGGAAGTACCATTTAGGTTTTGTTTTGGCATTGTTTTGTGTAGTTACTTATACCATTAACGTGTTTGGAATATTCTGATAGTCCTCGGTTATTCTTTCTAAAATGCAACATTTTATCCGTGTTATAATTTTTTTGTGAAATACGATGTACTTAGGTAAACAAGTATACTTCAATTTTAAGTTTCTAGAATTTTAAGACGAATTAATTTCCATCATAGTTACGTTAATTGTAGTAGTTTAAATATAATGATGGTCCTTAATAAACGACTGTAAGCCAAGTTTCATAATACGTTCACACGAGAGGTCTAATTATGTAGAGTTAGATAATTAACTTTATCTGTACCTCGTAATATCATAAATACTATAAGTTGGATTCAGAAGCCAAAAGTATTTTTTTTTTATCATAGACAAACATACCGAGCTGAGATTTCGTATAAACTTTTTTTTACTGAGGCCTGTTTTTAGAAGATGTTTTAAATTCGAAACTTATAATGATATCGAATTCGATGTCGTAATGACATTATGTTACACACCCCTATTATCTACTACCACAGATAAGATAAACTACTTAGCTCAAAAAGCAACACTATAAATGAGCTCTTTTGGTTACCATTTTTTACGTTTTAAACATTACTTTACTTTTATTATTTAACCTTTTTTACGTTTTAAACGTTAATTAACAATTATTATCAGACTTAATATAACAGATTCATATTGATTATAAATAGCCACAAAGTGATGTAGTAGTACCGCATAGAACATTTTCTTCTTCATTCCATTCAGTCCGTTCATAGCTCTATGGTAGCAAATTAGTGTCTTTACACTAATAATCAAGTAGGTACTACCCAATAAAAAACGTAAACTTTGTTAAAAGTGTTTTCATGCCAATCTTTATGACATTGAAATAAGATTGAATTCCTATTAGCTTTTAATTTTGTTTTTGTTGTTTGTTCTACGTAAGTAAAATTCTTATATCTAGCACATCATGTAGCACTCATTCAGCTTGGACTTTTTTTCGGGCTTTGGTTCATATTTAAAAAAAATCTATGTCATGGTTTATTGTGGCATAAATATTGGAATTAATTCGGCTGTAACTCTTCTTGGGTCTTCAAAGTCTTCAGCGCAGGTAGTAGGCAGAGTAGGGAGCGGCGTAGCCGTAGGCGGAGTAGGCGACGGGCGCGGTGTAGGCGCTGTATGCGGAGTAGGCTAGGGGCGCGGTGTAGGCGGCCGCCACGGGCGCGGTGTACGCCGCCGCAACTGGCGTGGTGTAGCTCACCACCAGAGGCTTGGCCGCGGCCAGGGCCAGGAAGCAGGAGAAGATGAACTGTGATTAAAGAAAATAGTTTCGAGTTATTATCTTAACATGAAACGTAATTCAATCAAGAATCATTTAGTGCTATGCATCACGCGGCAGAATACTGCACGTACCTAGTTGACTGCTTTGTGTTATGGCGGGTAAATGAACTTGATTGTTTATGCAGAGTGTGCATATATAATGAATACAACATCAGTAAGATAGTGTCAGCTAAAAATAAAATCACTGTAAGTTTCAACGATGAGTCGGATTAATATTTGAATTGTATGACATGAGTGTTATATTTACATAATATCACATCACCTATTATAATCGTGTAGGTGGCATTTAACTGTTCGAATTAACTAAATCCCTTTAAACTCACCAATTTGAACATTATGACGGTTGGTTTTTCACTGGGGTGCTAGTGCGCTGAGTGATGTCCATTTGCCGTGAGCAGCAAACTTTATAGTCGATTACGAAGGCCGCGAGTGCGCAACGAGGGACCACGGCTTGCCAGGAAAAAGTTTAGGAGAACTATCATACAATGCATTTTTTTAAAACGAGGATTGTCCTTTAGTGATTTTATCATTTCTAATTATTAAAATACAGGAAGTTTTATTTGTACTGAAAATTTTACTATTTACTTACTTACTCAAGAAGGGATTTATAAAGAAAATCCAATGATTTTTACAAAGCGAAGCGCTATAAGCAGACGAAATATGAAAAACTATTTAATTATTAAAACACGTTCACGAAAGATGCAAGTACATCAGATATCAAAAGTATATCGAGACTTAAGTGTTAGTGAAAGCAATAAACATCTAAACAATAAAATGCAAAGAACTATGGCATTCAATGGTAACCTTTGAAGTAAGGAAATGCCAACAAATGGTTTGTGTAGGACGCACCGGTACAATCACAGTAAAATTAAGCTCTTTAAAGATATAAAATAAAAGAAGAGCGTTTTTATGATCGCATTCAGGTGCATAAGCTACGGATTCACTCGGATTTTCGAATCCGTGGCTTAAATTTATCCGATTTTTGCACGAGCTAAGGGGTCACGTCTGAATTACTTACTATGGGACAATTGGCAGCGCCTCTAACGGCACGTCTAGTCTCAGTATTTGACATTTTAACACAAACGTGTTCGAGACGTAATTTGTGGACATCAAATCCACGGTACAAGTGAAAGTGACTGTTTTATTCATGATGCCAGCAAGAAACACCCTCTTCGTGAGTGTCTAAGAGAGACTTGTCCACCAGCGAATAAAATTATTAACAGATTTTTGCACAAGCTAAGGAAGGTTATGACTATTTATCTATCATTCTACGACTTAATTTAACTTACGACTTAACTTAAAGGCGCCCTGCGCACTTAACGCGCTACTATGTGATGTATTTAAAGTTTAGAGACTGAAACACAGAGACTGTATTATTTCAGGAAATATTACGGTCCATAATGAATTTCAAATACATACTTACATTAAAAACTTTCGCATGTAGCTTGCCGTGTCTGTGTATTTTTGCAAACAGATTTAATTCAAGATAAACATCCTTAAGCAATGAGATGAGAGATGAATGAGTGTCTGATAAAATTAGCTGATAAAGTCAAATACTTGCGATTTGTTATTTATGGAGTAAAGTAAAAAAAAATGTAATTATAGCTAAGCGTAGTAAAATAAAGCTCCATTTGCAAAACAATAAATTAAACAATTGATTATGTTTTCACAATGATTATGAGAAAGGAACAGCTGCTATCGTTATCAAATTCCATACGATGGCATCTAGGAGTGGAGTGTTATCATACTGTGAATGAAGACAGTACTTAGTAGTAATCAACTTCAAAACAGAAAATACCCGTTCCAACAAAGGCCCTGCATCACGAACACTGCTTTGAAACTGCCATATCACAGGTAAATAAACCATAATAACCCTTTATGGTGGATATGAATACGCACATTGACCTCCAGATGTCGTTACTCAATTAGGTGCTTTGGAGAATTGTCAGCGCAGACACGCGCAGGCTAACCTTTGATGCAACGCTACCGGAGTTGCATGCCCAACGCGATGAAGTGTGCTGTAAGGAACCAAGACCCCAAAAAGTAGTTGATATTTGATACTTTTTAAAGGCAAGTTTTTACGTTATGACATTTGTACTCGTAAGATGTAAATGATTTTACATTAGGTTTTTTCATGTGCGTTAAAGGATTATTATTTTTTTATTTAAAGCCCCTTGCATTACGTTTTATGTATGTGCCCAATTAGAGCAGATTTCATCGCAGTTTCTTTTTAATCCCATATTTCGTGGCTTGGTTTATTTAATGTACCTCATCAGGATTTTAGTCTCAGATAGGTTAAAGTGTGCTGGCGAAATTATCTGCTTACGATTTCACTAAGATTAATTTACTTATGTTTATTATATGCATTCCAAAGTAATCTTAGCCACAATTAGGTATAAAATATAAGACGAAATTTCATTTCGTAATTTATCAAACTCTGATTGTCCACTCCAGTATGATAGCATCCAAGATGGCTATCTTGGATTCGGAGCATTACTGATGCGCAAGCCCCCGTTTCGTCTTCAAACAATTCTCATTCGTAACAGAGTATTTAAACCAACCACATTTTTCTCTAGGCATCATTCACTCTCAGCTTACCTACCAACCCCAACAAACCAACAACATGTTCAAACTGGTAATATTATTCATGCCTAACTTTAACGCAACTAGGCTTCACCTCTTTCGTTTAGAAGTTTTATTATGCCGATCACGTTCTTAAAAAGTTTCGGAAATCTAAATATGTATAATTAAAGCACATACTCATACCCGAGTGATCTGATTTAGGTGACGTCTTTACATTTGCCTATTAGGTCAAAACAAACGTTTGCAATATCGCGAAGACGTCATATCTGTCATGTCACGTACCAAACTTTACAATCAATGGGAGTAAGGCAAGACTTTTGTTAAAATGTTTGCTTTTATTTCTTGTTTTGCATTAATGAACTGGTGAACTTGTGACGTACGCGAACGTGCCGACGTTAAATTATTTCGTAAAATTATTGGGTCTTAAGGTGTTTTAGTGAAAAGGTACTGTGGGTCGGGCAACAGCGCTCGAAAGAGTTCGCGTAAATATACCTGATGCAGTGTCACTTTTCTTCTTCTTCGGCTTGGGTACTGTCGCGTGTTTAGAATCGATTCTACTTTCACTGTTATTACTGGAACTGATAAAGGTATTTTAATGATTGTTACTAATAAATATTCTCCAACAGGTGGCCTTCGTAGCTCTGTTCGCCGTCGCCGCGGCTAAACCCGGCATCCACTCCGTGGCTTACCCCGCAGTAGCCCCAGTAGCAGCCGCTTACACTGCACCCTTTGCTGCTGCGTACACTGCACCAGTAGCAGCCGCTTATACCGCCCCAGTAGCTGCCGCGTACACTGGACCAGTGGCTGCCGCTTACGCCGCCCCGTACGCAGCGGCTTACTCCACTTACGCGTCCCCCTACACTGCGGCGTACACTGCACCTGCGTTCGCATACCTCCGCAAATGAATAGACTGTGATGCTTGAAAGAAAATGGAATAAATCATATTGAAGTTTATTGAAAAGTTGTCTTTTGCTTTTTGCGAGAATTACATAACTAGATCACCATTTTTTGAAAATAAAATAAATACCTAAGTGCTCTTATGCCCCTGACCTTCCTCGAGTACTGAGTATGCACTCACATTTTTTTTATAAGAATGCCACGTCGAATTCAGAAGTTAAACGGCTGGCCAAAAACACAACTGAGGAGCTGTTACTCCACCGACAAGAGGTAGCCCTTAAGTTTAAGAGCAGACTGGTGGTTTCAGAAATTTTCGAGTTAAAACAAAAACAAACCAACACTCGGTATTCAGTTTTATGAAATCAGTATAGATTAGATAAATTTAAACGGTAATGTAATATGAAGGAACACAAGCACACAAGTCCCTAGTGCATCCGATTGCTTTGTAGTTATAACGATAAAATAGTGCTTTAGTTACTGCACTGATCCAATACACATTAGGAACTTTACACATTAAATGACTGAGAACATCGAATTTCACAGCGTTATACATTTATGGTAACTCAACACTTCCTAATAATAAAACATTATTAGAAAGCGAGTAAGAAGCACGGCAAATGCAAAGTACAACAAAATAAAAGTGATCTTAGTGCAGTCACGTTCAAAAATCATTTTCCCCCTCACTACCTCGGACGCAGTGTTTTATTCTTTAAAATAAGCGGGTAAAAACGCATTTTATCCACTAGTGGGAAAAGTAATTTGACCTTGGACCGTGTTTAAGTAGCTTTTAACAGATAACAAAACGTAAACCGCTCATAACAATGGTTCGTTCGATATTAGTTATCATTAAATAAATAGTTTGAGAATTTAATAAAGAATACCGAATTTAGCTTTATTTAATGATTTAAAGTCATAACATAAACCTTAAAATTCCATAATAAATATTTGTTTTTAAGGTTCCGCACCTCAAAAGGAAAAAACGGAACCCTTATAAGATCACTTTGTTGTCTGTCTGTCTGTCTGTCGAGACCATTTTTCTCTGGAACGCCTAGAGATAGCAGACTCAAATGAATGTCAAATATTCAAACCTGCAGTTCCTTAAAGCTGTGAAAAAATCAAACTTCTAAATCAAAAGATACAGCAATTTAAAAGGTACTTCCAGTTGTCCTAGAAACTTGAAATTTGGTATGAAGGTAGCTCTTATAGCACAACCGCTCAGAAACTTCTCAAACTCTAAAAGTTGTCTGTCGGTATATGTCACAGACCAATATAAAATGACCCCACACCGCGTACATTTTGATTTGGAACAGGGCTCTGCTAATACTGGACAACTTAAAACAACAGAAAAGCAGGAAAGTCTTTGTACGGAACCCTCATGCGTGAGTCTGACTAGCAATCATGCCGCATTTCTCGTGTTTGTATTATATTAAGTTTTGGAAACTATAGGTCTGTATTCAACATTATACGCTTGTAACCTTGTCTTTGTATGACCGTTTGTTTCAAAATAAATAAATAAAATAATACTGAACGCACAAGTTGAGTCTGTACAATTTCAAAATTCATCTTCAGAAATGTCAACATTGTCAACAAAAAAAATCTCACCAACTCCGACTCACGTACAAATACACAACTTCCAGAGTTTTCTGTTACAATATCGTAAAAAAATGAGTGAAATGCAGTGATGAAGATTTATTTTTTATGAATTTTTCACAAATTTCAAATTTGATGCGTACAGGTACAGAAAAACCAGAAAAACTTGTTCTCGAATTGGGGTTCGAACCCAAACTTTTACCATACCGTGGTAACGCGCTAATCCAATTACGCTATCCGAGCAATTGGAAGTTAGCACGAAAAACTCCTATATATTCACGCATCAGATCTTGTTACTTAGCGATATTGACTCGCTAACG
Source organism: Clepsis dumicolana (assembly GCA_963691665.1). Taxonomy (NCBI): domain Eukaryota; kingdom Metazoa; phylum Arthropoda; class Insecta; order Lepidoptera; family Tortricidae; genus Clepsis; species Clepsis dumicolana. The sequence continues at coordinate 8,176,356 of OY829517.1, read as the reverse complement.
CCATCTAAAACCGATAGAACCGATCTTTTTGTATTATTTTTATTTACTGTAAAAATAAAAATAATACAAAAAGTTAGTTTATTTTTTATGAGCTGTTTTTTTGCATGTTGCACTTTCCACGCTACAGTGAGGTGAAAAAAACTATGGAATCCTTTCGCTTGCTCGTGTTTCAATTTCACACTCGCGGGTAAAATACAACTTTGCACCCTGGTATTACAAATAACTACGTATTTACTAACAATATCAACATACAAATACAAAAAATAGGCGTACAAAACCCCTGACTAAAGCTTGTTTTTAGGGTTCCGTACCTCAAAAGGAAAAAACGGAACCCTTATAGGATCACTTTGTTGTCCGTCTGTCTCTCTGTCTGTCAAGACCTTTTTTCTCTAGAACGCGTGGAGGTAGCATGATGAAATTAATATCAAATACTCAAGCTTGCAATCTCTTGAAGCTGTAAAAAAAATCAACCTTCTAAGTCAACGCAATCAAAAGATACAGTCATTGAAAAGGCTATTTCCTTACAAATTGCTGAAATCCAAATACCTAAAGGGTACTTCCAGTTGTCCTAGAAACTTGAAATTTGGTATGAAGGTAGCTCTTAAAGCACAAACACTCAGAAAATTCTCAAAATCTTCAATTTTTCAGTCTGTCTGTAGATTTCGCTGACCAATATAAGTTGACCCCACACTGCGAACATTTTGCTTAGGAGCAGGGCTCTGCTAACACTAGACTTCTGAAAACACTGGGGAAAAGCTTTAAAATCTTTTTACGGAACCCTCGTGCGCGAGTTTGACTCGCACTTGGCCGGTTTTTTAAATATTTGGCACTAGTGCCGGAACCGGAAACCGGAAGCACCAAAATAAGTAATTTGAGGCAGTGTTTGCATAAAGCCGTTTATAGCTCAAGCATTCAATTTTATGTTAATTTTGTATTGAAATTGACTGCATAATAAAGACAATGGTTCGATGTCAACGTAATCGCTATATTTTGTTCAAAGTGATCTAGAAGTAGAAAGCACAATGTTGTTTAATTATAAATAAAAAACCGGACAAGTGTGAGTCGGACTCGCGCACGAGGGTTCCGTAGAAAGATTTTAACGCTTTTCGCCAGTGTTTTAAGAAGTCCAGTGTTAGCAGAGCCCTGCTCCTAAGCAAAATGTACGCAGTGTGGGGTCATCTTATGTTGGTCTGTGAAATCTACAGACAGACATAAAAAAAATAGATTTTGAGAATTTTCTGAGTGGTTGTGCTATAAGAGCTACCTTCATACAAAATTTCAGGTTTCTAGGACAACTGGAAGTACCCTTTAGGTTTTTGGGGTACGGCAATTTGTATGGAAACAGCCTTTTTAATTATTGTATCTCTTGATTGCGTTGACTTAGAAGGTTGATGTTTTCACAGCTTTAAGGGACCGCAGGCTTGAGTATTTAATATTAATTTCAGAATGCTACCTCCACGCGTTCCAGAGAAAAAGGATCTTGACAGACAGACAGACAGATGGACAACAAAGTGATCCTATAAGGGTTCCGTTTTTTTCATTTTGAGGCACGGAACCCTAAAAACAATTATCATTATCATGCACGAAGTTCAAGGTAACTTTTTAATAGCAGCCTTTAACGTCCTTAAGGCTCCACAGATATAGATAGAGGATGTAGCAGCAATTAATGGTACAGTCACATACGACGGAATGTTCTACGACATTCACGACTGCCTATTACGACCTTGATTAGGTGACGAATTGTGACTCTGCCAATGTGTCTACAGGCTGTTCGTTAAAATTATACGACCTGGTGGCTATGTTAGGGAATCTGTATACAGGGTGGACTATTTATGGATGGGTCGGTATAGCAAACTGAGACACTACATATAAGACATAGTTTTTTTCTCTAAGGTACCATATATCATCGATTCTAATAACAAGAAAAACTACATTCATAAATAAAATAAACTTTGTAAAACTTTTTTGTCTATCTACTTGGCCGGCAGTCCCTATTTTCGCGGCGTCTGCAGTTAATGTACTATTAATAAAAAGTCTAAATAGTGCCCCAGGGCTGAAAAAAAATCCCCTGCTTTCTTCCACTTAACCTTACCATAGCACACACTCCTGCCAAGCGAACGTTATTAAACCACTGTATCACCCTATAAATTACAAACTAGCAGCGCAATCAAAGATATTCAAGTCGCGTAAAGGTCCCGCGTACAGCCGAGGTGCGCGGGCGCCGCCAACAATGGGGGTCATCCGCCAATCGTATAAAACTGCCTGGACACCGTAGAACAATCAGTGTTGCACTAGCATTCCCAACAAACAATCAATATGTTCAAAGTTGTAAGTATCGCAATTAAGTATTATTTAAGCTTGACCCAGTTAAAAGGTTTCATAAGAATCAGGGGTTTCGATTAAATAATAATGATAATAAGCCTGAACTGTTTCATGGAACCCTGGCGTCATAGAACTATTGGGGCAATTCGTATGTCAAAAAGTTTTAAGAAAAGACTAAGCGACTATATCTCGTTGTTGGTGTATTCTCTCTCTTGCTTACTGCTGTCCTTTCTGTGTACAAGTCTGGTGAAGAGGCCTAAGATTTTTAGACACTGTGGACACGACGTGTTTTTGTGTATGAGAGATGTCACATTAATCTGTGGTGTGATTCCTTGTGTGCCTAATTTTATCCCTTTGCATAGACGCACCATCGTCACCAAGCGGACGCGGAGTTACAACGATTTTAAAGGATACTTATCGTCTTGAATTGATCGTAATTACTGATTTTAATTTTGTGTTCTATTTCCAGCTGATCTTCACTTGCTTCCTGGCCCTGGCTGCGGCCAAGCCTCTGGTGGTGAGCTACGCCACGCCGGTCGCGGCGGCGTACACCGCGCCCGTGGCAGCGGCCTACACCGCTCCTGTTGCCTACTCCGCATACAGCGCTTACTCCGCGCCACTAGCCTACTCCGCCTATACCTACGCTTCGCCTTATTCCGCATACTACCTCTAAGGATCAGACCCGAAATTTGTCAAAGTATATAATTTAATTATGAGACTCATTATGTAATGAATAATGAACAACCCATGCACGCCCATCGTTAACACAATGTTGAACGAAAAAAAAATATTATTTTGTGAGTTAATTCCGTAATTTAAGAATTATTGTTCATTTAAATAAATAATTCTTACGAATGTATAGCTTTAATTACTTAAAGGTAAAAAATAAAATACTTCGATTTTCTCGAGCCGACATAAGTAGATTGCGTTTTTTATTAATATTTAATGGAAATTTGATTGGTAACAATCATTAAACTTGAAGTTTATTATACTTTACACATCTACCTAATAGTATGTTATATTTGTGACTAGCATGATCGCGGAGTTACATTTATTTCTTTCGAAATTTAACACACCTGACAGAGTTACTTATTATCCAATCGAATGGAAACACTTATCGGAATTTAAATCTTGCATTGGTAGGAAAACTACTACTGAGTGATAGCGTTATGTCGTCTGCTCAAATTTCATTTACTTGCCTACTACAACTAAATAAATAAATAATAAATATCATGGGACAATTTACACCAATTGACCTAGTCCCAAACTAGGCAAAGCCTGTACTATGGGTACTAGACAACGGATTAACATACTTATATAGATAAACACATACTTATATACATATTAAACATCCAAGACCCGAGAACAAACATTCGTATTCATCATACAAACATCTGCCCCGACCGGGGTTCGAACCCGGGACCTCAAGCTTCATAGTCAGGGCCACCACTACCACTAGGCCATCCGGTCGTCAAACTACTCTGTGGGAACTATAATGTAGTAGTAGTGGTTTCTGGTTAAAAAGCACCAAATCTCCATCTCCGTCATGAAAACAAATCCGCTAACTAAGCCGTCAAGATTGGCCCGACGACTTCGTTACAAAAAACCGGACAAGTGCGAGTCGAACTCGCGCACGAGGGTTCCGTACAAAGATTTCCCTGCTTTTCCCCAGTGTTTTAAGTTGTCCAGTATTAGCAAAACCCTGTTCCTAAGCAAAATGTACTCAGTGTGAGGTCATTTTATATTGGTCTGTGACATATTCAGTGTGACAGACAGACATAAAATTTTTAGATTTTAAGAATATTCTGAATGGTTGTGCTATAAGAGCTACCTTCATACCAAATTTTAAGTTTCTATGACAAGTACCCTTTAGGTTTTCACAGTACGGCAATTTGTATGGAAACAACCTTTTTAATGACTGTATCTTTTGATTTTGTTGACATAGAATTTTTTTTTTCACAGCCTGCTACCTCCACGCGTTCCAGAGAAAAATGGTCTTGACAGACAGACAGACAGACAGACAGACGGACAACAAAGTGATATTATAAGGGTTCCGTTTTCTCCTTTTGAGGTACGGAACCCTAAAAATATTCGGACAAAAAGATACAGAGACAGAAAATATGGCTTTTTCAGTTACAGACATGACAACATTTAATTTAATGATTAATTTCAAACAATCATCATGGTAGCTGCGCATGCTTTGACATCGGCATCACTTCCTCAATATGTTTTTTTTTTTGCGCGTATCAAACGGCAGTGAGTACTTAATTGATCCAGTTTCGGCGAATCGGCCTTGGGTTAATAAATGCATGACATTAAATAAATCTTCGATTGTTTTTTACTAATACAAATTCAATCTTTGATCTAAAGCAAAAGGTTTATTTTATCGTTCGTCGGTTATCGCGTACAAGTTTTTGAGAATTCGTATAAAATAGGCGTGCGTCGTGATGGTGCCATCATTCGATTTCGTGATTTTCTTGTGAATTCTCCGATTTACAACTTTACCTTCGACCATGTTCAAGCTGGTAAGAAAATATTATTTATTTGTATTTAAAATAAAAAACTGTAAAAAAAAAAGTATTTAATATAAAAACGAATGAATAAATAAATAAAATTTAAACCAATTGACGTAGTCCCAAATTAGGCAAAGCTATGGGTACTAGCCAACGGATAAACATACTTAATTATATATATAAGTACATACTTATATACATATTAAACATCCAAGACCCGAGAACAAACATTCATATTCATCATACAAACATCTGCCCCGACCGTTGATCGAACCCGGGACCTCAAGCTTCATAGTCAGGGTCTCTAACCTCTAGGCTATCCGGTCGGCCGGTATTTGCTATATTACTTTGTTTGGACATGTAGTTTCAAATGTCAACCGATTTGAATCAAGGGCTGCCATGGGATCTGTTCTTTGACATTTCAACAATTATTAAGAAAAGTTAATATGACATATTTGTTGTAAATAGTATTTACAGTGTCCCACAAATCAGTATTGCTGTCTGTACCTCTTATTTAGTTAAATAAAAAGTGTTGCAGTAACTTCAAAGTTCGTTAACTTTGGTCAGTAAATTAGTTTAACTTTAATTATTACCAAACGTGAGCGAAGAATTCAAGAAGAAAGCAAAGTCACGTCAAGAAATATCAATCTGCCCGACAACAACAGCTTGACGTACAGTCAGCAGCAAAAGTTGCCAAGCAACCAAAGCGGTCAGAATGATTTATAGATATACGGCTCTATTTTTATAGACATAAGAACTTGTGCAGATCATAGACATAAGAACTTGTGACCGCTGCGATTGCTTAGCAACTTTTGCTGTTGACTGTACAATCTTCTGATGATCAGTACTTATTTTAATTTATATTTGTTACACATAGTTTTATTTCTATCACGAGCACTTTTCACTTACCCATTTCTGGCTTTTAATGGACCTTCTGTATGTATCCAATTCTCTTTTCAGGTGCTCGCCGTCTTCGCTGCCGTCGTGGCCTTCGCCGGCGCCAATAAGCCCTGGGATGAAGTGGCATACGCTTCCCCTGTGGCGTACTCCTACGGCTCTCCTCTGGCGTACTCCGCTCCTGTGGTACCTGTAGCGTACTCCGGTTCCCCTGTGGCCTACTCCGCGTACTCTCCCTACGCCGCTGCCCCTGTCGGTTACGCCGCCAGCCCGTACTCTTACGCTGCACGCCCATACTCTTACGCTGCCAGCCCCTACTCTTACTTCTTGAAGAAATAAAACACTTAATACTGACAATTCTAATGGATGACGAGACGTATTATGCTTAACAATAAACTGTTATAAATGTATACAACTGTGTTTAATTTCCACTTAAAAATATAAGACGTAGCTGTGCACACTGTCATTATTTCTAATGGTTCAGAATACGTTTAGCTTTTGTCACTTTAAACGTCTGTAGAATACAAGGTCATTGGGACGGACGTTGTTTTTGGTGACATAGACGGTTCGTTTGTTTCGGCTGTGATTATACATTCTTTTGTTACCGGTTGAACCATTCCACGAGACCTTGGTAATAGTTTTCTAAGCATCGATTCTTTCACACCGGTATTCATTCGTTACTGTTTCATTTACAGCCGGACACAAGTATGTATATAAGTAAGGACATCATCGTATTTCTTACTGTACTGCAAAGACAACTGTTTCAGCAGTCGGTGTTACTAATTCCTCATAAAAAATATAGAAAATATAAATATGACGAGGATTTTAATGGTGAGATTTTAAAAGTTGTTTGTTTTGTACTACTTCGAGACCCTTTTCTCACTATAAATTATCACAATTTAACAATATTGAAATACAATTCTGAAGATGTAAACAGGTTTCTGATTTTTGTTTTTTTCCATCGTTTCGGCTACGATAGTGTTTCGTTTATTTCAGCAATTATTGAAAGTTCTTTAGGAAATGTTAAAAAAAAATTGAACATAGATTATCATTCTTATTTATTTGTATTGAACTTAATTCACAGCTGATGCTGGCAGTGTTCGCGTCAGTGGCAGCTGAGCCCCTAGTCTTCAGCTCGCCGTATCTGGCGTCACCGTTCGTGTCGCCGTACGCGTCAGCAGCCCTGGTCGCGCCAGCAGCGCCTGGCGTGGTTGCACCAGCAGCCGCCGTACCCGTTGGCCTGCCATGGTCCTCCGTGTCAGCGTACTCATACGGTTCCTCTTACAGCATACAGGATTACGCAGCACCTCTAGTCAACACTGCCGCAGCGCCTCTATACAGCTCCGCATACAGCCTACCGTATGCCTATGCTGACTGGTTCTACCGTAGATAGATTAAATTACTAGTAATATAAATTCTGTGACGATATTTAAGCTATGACGACTTCAGTCCTTTGTTTTAATAGGTAGTGGGTGTGCTGATATTATCTCTTATTGCACGTCATAATGTTATCTTGATTAAGGAGTGTTTTAAATTCAAAACTGCCATGTTTCAGGTGGCATACCAAATGAGACTTGTTATTATTGTTGTGACATAAGTATCCATTATAAAATGAGTGTGGTCAGTTCTAACATTTATTGTTCCAGTGATATCATTGTTTTATTTACTCCTTAACTTTAGTGCTATTTCAATAAGTTTACGACCTAGGTATTTAAAATCTTTAACAGATGTAAGAAATGATTCTTGTGGCTATTAAATTATCAAAAAGAAAAAAAAGTGCTGAATAAATTAATGATGTGACTTTTAAATTAGTTTTTACTTAATAGGAAATTATCATAGTAATACTTGATATTATTATACTGTTAATACAATTATATTTAACGAATTATATATTTTTACTTATGAATAAAACTTAAATAAATTAATAAATATCATGAGATATTCACCTAGTTCCAAACTATGCAAAGCCTGTACTAGACAACGGATAAATTATGTGTAGGTATAGATAAATACTTACTTATACATGGATATCAGACTATTTAGGTACGTTGAGAATGTATCATAGTACAGTAGCTACAGTACAGTATAGTAGGTACATAGTACAGTAGCAGCTAGCATACAGCTAGCTACTGTACCAGGTGGTACTGTTTTCTTGGTATCCATTCATTTTGCCAAATACAATACAAATAATTCTTTATTGAAAACCACAAAACAGTACCTAAAAGGAGACGAACGAAAAAGGGAATGCCAAACTGATTAATTTCCTGAAATGGTCTTTTTTTAAAACCGTAAAATATTTAAGGATTTATTTCAGGGCCATCTCGTAGAACCCTATATTTTATGTTAGATTTGTTTTATAAAAATCCCGAAAAAATTGCAGTTTCGGAAAAAAAAAGCATTTTGGGAAACGAAACATTTAAAAATGAATCAGTTTTTTGGCAAATATTAGTTTCCTAATAGTAGGTCTGTAAGTAATTCAGCGTTCAATAAAACGTGATTGGTGTCATTTACTAGCAAACCTTGCTCGCACAACATCCCGTAAACTTATTTTGTAGTTCGTTCGTGGGCCAGTTTTAATGTTTTAACCCGTTTAAGTTATCTACCTGCGTCCAGGCCACAGCCGGCCATCGAATCGTTCATTCACTTGCCCACTGCTCCAGTTAACAAAATTAGGTAGGTAGTAAAATTACGTTTCCCAAGGGACATTTCGGCTTGAGGACCTTTTTATGTATTCCGGTTTCAAATCATTTCGACCTCCTTTCGTCGCAAATGAAAAGATTGTTCAATTTGTTTCATTGAAGATTCATTTTGCGAACATTCCTTTTTAAGAATCAATTTGAGCCTCGTAGGTACGATTCCGAACGAAGTATACCTACACTTACGGAAATCAATCGATTAGGTTCCCCATAACGCAAATTCCATGGATATAAACATTTTAGGTAGGATTAATGGTTTAATTATCATAACTACGTTCGTATGTAGGTACGTACTACGGTCATAAAAAAAGTAGTAAAAATTGGATAAAAACTGTATTTGCCGCACAGATATAACTATTTGTCATTAGTGGTCGCGGGTGAGCAAAGTAATTGTTTTTTAGTTCATAAATATGGACCTCCGCAAAGTAACGCCTGATTCAATAAATTATTTAAAAACTGTATTAAAATAAAATGCAAAATTGATGAAGTCAGCTAGGCTTTTCTAGTTACAAACCTTAAAATTACTGATTTTTTTTTATAATAAATACCATGGGACAAATTTACACCAATTGACCTAGTCCCAAACTAGGCAAAGCCTGTACTATGGGTACTAGACAACGGATAAACATACTTATATAGATAAACAAATACTTATATACATATTAAACATCCAAGACTCGAGAACAAATATTCGTATTCTTCATACAAACATCTGCCCCGACCGCGGGATTCGAACCCAGGACCTCAAGCTTCATAGTCAGGGTCTCTGACAACTAGGCTATTCGATCGACATTTTTTTTATCTTATCACTATAAAACCATGATAATAGGTAAGTACCTAAACATAAACATTATTTATAAAAGAATAATTACTATACTTACCTGCCAATTAGTTACAAAGCTGTAGGTATACATTCAAGTCAACAATCACAGCCACTAAGATGATACTTGAAGCATACGGCATAAGGGCCACTACTTGTGAAGGTCCCGATAGGAAAACCGGAATAGAACCGGTGGTCGAGCGAAACCTGTGTATTCTCAGGGTCACTTGCAGGGACAATGATAATAATATTATTGTATATACATACTACAATGTTATATGCAAAAACTCAGGATGTAGATTAATTGGCTACTATATCACTTTGCAAGTGTAATTTCCACTACCTAATACCTTTAGATCAATATGACTAAATTTTTTAGATGCGGATATTTCAATTTTTCAATTTGTTTCTTTGTTTCAAATCTTTAACCCCTACTATCTCAATTAAAGTGACTTGAAAATAGGTACGTACGTGTACGCGTATTGTATGGGTCCGATCATTATGCAAAAATTAAACTATCAATCAGTGAAAAGGCTTGAATAAAAAAATTACTTATTGCATGCAGATACTACTATCGAACCAACTGAACCGTAACCCACTGTGGAACCTTTTCCTAGAAAATGTGTTAGTGACATCGCATTGCCTGACAAGGAAAATCATTACGACACTTACTGTGAGAACGTTCCACGGTGGGTAAGGAATCACATAGTTCGACTGCGCCTACCTAAACGTTTTCATACGACCTGGCTTTGATTTTTCGTTGATACAATGCACATTATCAGCCTTGCAAAATATGCAAAAAATCCGAAAAACTTTACTATACCAGATAAAGCCGTTACATAATTCTAAGGCTACTAAAAACGCTTAAAATATGTCATATAAAAATCTATTTGTCTTTTAAGCATTCATGAGGTACCACAAAAAATTGTAAGGGTAATGTCCTTTGGTTCCCAAAATAAATGATCAGGAATTTATTCACGTCGCTAATTTGTTTATTTTTAGGTCGTTTGCTTAATGAACTGAAAGCAATCTCTCACAACCAACAGACGAGCACTTTGAACACAGTTAAGACGATATGGGTCAGCTTATTTTGGCACACTCGTAATTAAATCAACCGTAATTTAAGAAGAGAAATACTTAGGACAGAAGAAAGGCTTCTAAAAAATAAAGATTAGCTTTTTTCACTTTATTATTTCACTTGCACCTTAATCAAATTAAATCGAAAGAACTGTACATGAAGTTATTTGACGTTCCCAATTTCAAAACATCTCACAATAAGTATACCTACATACTTACTGAGAAAATGGATATTTTTAATCTGCACTAACATATACTTCCAAAAAAACACGTCAGTCGCTTTCTCTATTATGAACTTATAATCTTCAAACATCAGTAAAATAACAAAGATTACACCCGTCTAAAGGTTACTTCAAGTAACCTTTAGGAACATAATAAAATAAGTACAGTTTTTATTCCCTGTCTCGTCTGGTCTGATCCAGTTCGTCCTTAGGTCGTTGCTTCTACAATTTGCATTCTTGCATAGGTGGAGGAGGGTATATAAGGGCACCCGGGCCTTGGAAGGGTATCATTCATCCCTGAACGAACTACTTGCAACATGTACAAGCTGGTAAGCATTGAATTTAAGTCTATTTTCTAGTAAATGTAGGTGATTTTAAGGTAATTATTGTTAATCGAAAATCATTAACTAACGATGGGCATACAATTGGTCCTATGGTATGACAAAATCATTATTTTCAGTGCACTCAAATTGTATTATATAATAATGGTCAGTTAAGTATATTGGCGACAGTTATGTACAAAGCAAAAGACTACGGTTACATAATAAATGTACCTACTTATTAAAAAGTTTAATACTGACTCCTGGGTATCAGAGCTACACTTTTTATAAAAAGTAACTTAGTTTAATTTGCGAACAACTCAGTCTGGACGCGATTTTAGGCCCCTTAAGTAAAGTTAAGATAGGGATTTTGTAACTTCTAAATATAAACTGTCCTAAAATAAGCGGGGGTTTTCTTTTCATGTCATAATAATTATACTCCTACAACCTATGTTAATAAATATAAATAGGTAAGTCTCACTTTCCCCCACAAATTATGATTTGCGTATTCGAGTATCTTTAATAATTATTTTACCATCCTTATACTATTAATACTACTTTTGCACCCGAATATTCAAAAGTTTAGAATATTATGCATAATATTAAACGGCCACACTATTTTTATTATTGATTGTAAAAACATTAACTGTAGGTATATCGAAATTGTAATCCCCGGTTGTTATAATAAAATGTATAGATATGCATATTTTTTAATTTATTGGTTGAATATAAATAAGTTTTCACAATAATCAGAGAGAATAGGTTGGGCGAATAATGGTGTCAGTGAGTGTATTAATTCCATGGCTTTACATGTTTATTTATTAAGTACTCCCTTTACTTATTAAGTAGCTACTAACTGTGTTCCTACTGCCTGATACCTACCTGGTGCAATAGTTTCACTACCCAAACACTTTTAAAGCCTTTATGCACGGACTTGGAAAAGTGCTATACAAAGTGATCCGTTATTTATGTACATTATTTGAATTTTTTACAAGAACACATAACAACGTCTGATTATTTACAATTATTATTGACGATTTCTTTAGAATTTAGATATTAAAATGCTCGGATTTTTTTTAATTAAGTTTATTTGAACATATTGTAGTTAGATATGCCCGAAACGGGTTGCTGTTAATACTTCCTTTGTACTATTATGTACATATAAGGTACTACTATGCACAGTTTATGCAATAAATACGTAGGTTTATTCTATAAAAACCGGATAAGTGCGAGTCGGACTCGCGCACGAGCGTTCCGTATAAAGATTTTAACGCTTTTCCCCAGTGTTTTAAAAAGTCCAGTGTTACCAGAGCCCTGGTCCTAAGCAAAATGTACGCAGTGTGGGGTCATCTTATATTGGTCTATGAAATCTACAGACAGACATAAAAAAATAAGATTTTGAGAATTTTCCTAGTGGTTGTGCTATAAGAGCTACTTTCATACCAAATTTCAAGTTTCTAGGACAACTTGAAGTACCCTTTAGGTTTTCAGGGAACGGCAATATGTATGGAAACAAACTTTTAATGACTGTATCTTTTGATTGCGTTGACTTGCGTTGACTCACAGCTTTAAGGGACTGCAGGCTTGAATGTTTGATATTAATTTCAGCCTGCTACCTCCATGCGTTCTAGAGAAAAAGGGTCTTGACAGACAGACAGCAGACAGACACACGGACAACAAAGTGATCCTATAAGGGTTCAGTTTTTTTCCTTTTGAGGTACGGGACCCTAAAAATAACAATTTATCATTTACTTATAATCTTCAATCTGTTTTCAGCTGATGTTCTTCGCCATGCTGGCTCTGGCCTTCGCCGTGCCTGCGCCAGCGCCGGTGCCACCTCCGCTGATCTACAACGCTCCCCTGGCCTACCCGTCCCCCTACTTCCAGGCTAACCCCGTGATCTACAACCCTGCGGCGCCCTACCCTGGCCTATACCCCGCCGGTCCCGTCGCCTACACCAAGTACTTCTGAATAATCAACGTAATAATGACGTGATGTTTTCTAAATCGGCAATGATTTGACAATTTAGAATAATTTTGCAATAAATTACCGTTCCGCCTATCTGATATTTTATTATTGCCATTCCTTAGATTATCGATCCTGATGCCAATAATGGCAGATTTACGTCGAATTCTGTACGACGTTACCTACTACATAATCATGAATTATCGGTGTATCAGGAGCTCACGGTCCTGAGGCAATAGTTTACTTCTTTCAGAGTCAATGTTCGTTAGTGCTGGAGCGGCCGTTTCTGAGTCTACTCTATCTATAAGTACTATAACCATCTCAACAAAGCACGTTCCAAATAAAATTTTCTCAATTTTTTTTTCGTTATTCTGCTATTCGAAACGGGGACAAATATAACAAATATGAAAGATCATAAAAATTGGCCCAGCCAGTTTTGACATATAAATGGTGTAACTAACACGACTTTGTCTCATATAGTTAGGTAAAGACTGGCAGTTCATGAGGCGATTTCCAATTATATAATTATAATTACATAGCAACCATTCTTGGTAAAGTGCTGGACAGTGCAGTGGGTTTTATTTATACCTATAGGCCTAAAAATAAAAGGATTTAAGGTTAGTTCATTATAGGCCAACATTTTTTTTCGAGCCTGAATATAGTGGGACAATTGACCTAGGCAATCAGACTTGATGAGAGCTTGTGTTGCGGGTACTTGACATAGGATAAGCATACTTATTCCAATAAAAATTAAACATGCAATATTCGAGAGCATACCCCGCAGGGTATCGAACCCGGGACCTCAAGCTTCATAGTCAGGTTCTCTAACCTAAATACGTACCTACATGTCAAGAAATATATGTAATGAAACATAAGCGGGATGACATTGTTACAATTAAAGAATGCGCCTGCGCCTTGTTTGTATTACAAAATTGGCGCGCGACAATATTATGTCAGTGGGCGTTGGACACACACATAGCAAATGTTGCTTGTTGTCACTACGCGGAAGGTAACTATGTCACTAGTCACGCGTTTGCAGATTTAATTTAAATCAGATAGATTGGCTTATATCGAGAACTAGTGCATTCGTTTAATAATCTCTTTATTACGCACGTAATTACTTATACATAGGTACGCTTAGTACAGGTTTTTAAGGAAGGTCACATTGTCTTTGTCCCCGGCATTCGACTACTTTTTTCAATGGAGTAAAGTCGAAGTAGGATTAGATGCTATTCAGGTCTGTGTGATATATTTTATATGCCATTAGTGAAGATTTAAGACTAGGTTTTTAAAAATCGTTACCTAAAAGAAGTTCTAAATATTGCTGGGAGCGCTGGATAGTATATGTCATAGTAATATTCGTCTTAAGTTATAAAATACAATATAATAGATTTTTATAACACCAGATATCATATAAAACAGAAAAGCTACACAGAAATTATACACGGTGGCAATCTGGCAATAGGTGACCTTGTATAACGCTACAGAGTTATCTCTATCAGGTAACCATAGTAGAGATGAATCGAACAGTAAGTTGGTAGCGTTAAAAAGGGATTTATTACAATGAGTTGTGGTGCAAGTAAAGAATTAAGTAACTTTATAATCACCTCCAAATACTCAACTCGTTGACTTTTCGAATTGTTTCTCTGACGATGATATGCTGTATGTGTTACGAGTGAATGCGTCGGATGGGTACATCTCTCATACTTTGAGACATCTAACACAGATTAAGCTTAAAATAGCCCCCAACGCCCTCAATACTGACTTTTAATTAATAATTGATGCCTTTCCAAAATGGTCGAAAGCTTTTGTTGCAATGATGGTTAGGATTATCATTCTTACTTTTCTATACAAAATCGAGTTCTATCATTTCACAGCAGTCACAAAGGCTGTGAAAAAGTACCTGACATTCAACCTTAAATAATTTGGTAGGTACACATTTAAGAACAAAACAATGAGTAATCTTGTAACTACGTACTCGTATAACAATATGTCGTTATTTTACAACATGGTTATATTTTTAACTACCCATTGACCTTATTATTCTTATTAGAGTGCTTAGCCATAAAAAACACTACCATTTTTTTTTACCTTAAGGACTGAGTCTTTGTTTACATGGTAAACTAAGGAATAAAAATACAATAATAAATTGCAAATGAAACTTTATTTAAAAAATCATAAGGCAGCATCGGGGTCCGTGTTCAGAGAAATACGTTTTTATCTTAACGAAGGTAGTATCCAGAGTAAGCGTAGGGGTAGCCAGGAGCAGCGGCGTAAGGCGCAGAGTAGGCGACCGGCGAGTAGGCAGAGTAGCCCACTGCTGGGACGACGGCTGGGGCCGAGTACACGGAGTACTGGGGCTCAGGCTTGGGGCTGGCGAAAGCCACGGCCGCGAGGGCGAGGAAGGCGAACTGCAAGAAAAAAATCAATTTAAGTATATTTAATGCCCAATTTACCCCAACTTGCCCAAATTTGCACTGACGGCAGCACTCAAATTAAATCCCGATTGGATACTACATCAATTGACTGAATTACTTTTCAAACTACGCTTAGATATTCACCACTTATGTATTATCGCAGATAATTAAATAAAGCTTCAAGCTCCAAAATAAGGTAAACACCTTCCTCTAGAGACTAGTCTGGTCTGGTCATAGGAATACGCGATTTGGTTATCCAAATGAATAATGTATTAACAATTAAATTCTGACAAAGTTTTTGGGGGTCCTAATTTATTGAGTTTCTGAACTCGGGTTTCTCTCTTATAAGAAATCGCATTCAGCCCGTACAAAGCGCTAGCATTCGTTTTAAAAGCCATGAATGAAGATAATGAGATAGTGATGAATCCTTATACAAGGACATTAGCTGGACAAGGACAGTCTTAACTGGTAATACGTGCTCACTGCTCATGCCCTAAAGATCTTTTGGCATCAAACGTATTAAAAAAGACAGTACATTTTAATTTTTAACACTCTGTTTATGTTGTGCCGAACACCCAGCGCACAATTTGTGTATGACACAATGGATATATATATCTACACACAGAGAGATATATTTAACAGCCTGAATAGGTAGGCCCGTAAGCCCTATGTCCCAGCTTTTAATATTAAAACGTTCAATGACGTCATGCAGTAAGCAAGTGTTAGATTTAAGTCCATTCAAGCATTCGGTATATACGTACCTACCCAATCGCATTAAGTTTCAATTGAATTGTTTACGACTTTTTTTAAAGCGAAACTGAGGAGCTTCAATATCAAAGTGACGCAACCACTGTGCCTTGTTAAATGACGTGTTTAGCTCATAATGTCCCTTGTTGGCCTGACTCCCTTGCTACATGTGTGAGCCAATGAGCCGGAATGGTCAAGCAGCTAAACTTCCACCCACAACGTCACACATTTGCTTGGCTATTTTTACACGGGGTGGCGTGTTGTTCATGCCTCGCAATAATTACTGGCCTTTCGGCGGTTTTACGCAGGGGTGACCTTTAAGTTGTTTGAAGATACCTTAAAGTACTCAAAAAGAGTTTAAAAAAGAGGGCTATGAATAGTGCATTATATCAAATTGGGCAATAAATTGAAAATTGTTCAAGAATAATTTTCTGCTAATGGGTCCTGGACTTTTGAAATGGCTTAAGAATTTTAAGCATGGTCCCACCTAAGTCTAGCCTTTTTAACCGACTTCAAAAAAGGAGGAGGTTCTACGTTCCACTGCATGTATTTTTTTAAACTTTGCGCACACTGGAAATATTTAATATGCACGTTTTCAGGATGTTTGCATAGGAGAATTAATTAATAAAATTAAAATAAAAGTATTACGAATAGATGTTGAACTTACGATTTTGAAGAACATTGTTGATGTCGGGCTTGCACTGGTAACAAGTGATAATTGTCAAACACCAACACCAGCTTATATAGGACAAGATCTACCACGCCCCAACGCAGGTACTTGTCGTATCTAGATAAAAAGTGTCCTTGATCTTCAAACTAATCGAGTATTCAATGGACAAACTTACTGATCTATCTGTCCGAACAATCAACATCCGTGATTCTCCCATCCTTTGGTTTGACGATCTTGCAAATTAAAACGAGCAGGCTTCGTGATTAATGGTTGAAAATTATAATAGCGTATGATTTATGGTAATCAAATAAACAAAAAAAAATGTTTTAGCAAGCAGAAGTATGTCTGCTGGTTGTTTTATGTGTGATAAAATATTTAATTATAAATGCTATAATTACGTATACGAAACCAATTTTATATCTGCTCTTTTTTCTGCAATATCTTATATTGAACTGGTCTATGTTTTCTTGTTTTGATAACTTACTTAAAATAAAGACATGCTGTTGTAATAAAATTGTTCTAAACAAGTAATTAGAACAGATTTTTTACTGTTATGGCCAATTTGCTAATACATTTTGTACGCAAAATAGTTTATTTATAGTTTAATTCTATTTAATCGATCGTGTTGCATTGAAACCTAGAAAAACTTTACTAGGTAGGTATATAGGTATGCATAGGTATTGACAAAGTTTTTCCACAGATCAGACAAATAACAATCTTAATAAGTCAAGGTCATAAGCACTTTGGACATGTGAAAACATTTCTCAATTCTACTACTCTCGTGCTCTATACAAACGGTTTTTAAGCAAAGTCTACAAAATACGTACCTATTTGATGGGTACTCAACAAAACCACAAATAATACTTAGTCGTCATATTATACACGTATATTTAAAATATTTACTGGCAATTGAAAGGTAGGTACAGAGCTGTTCACTTAATAGTAGCTGTAACCATAATTATTGTATGGGGATCCTGCGTAAGAGCCGTAGCTGCCATAGCCACTATAGGACAGGGGGTTGGAGTAGCCAGAGTAGCCATAGTAGCCAGGGTAGCCACTCGAGTACCCGCTGTACCCGTAGCCAGGGTAGTACTGCGGCTTAGCCATGGCGAAAGCCAGGATAGCAAACAGGAATACCTGGAAACAGACATTATTTTATGATCGCAAAACGACTAACGATTACGAATAGGAAAGTCGTTTTGCTCCTTATTTATTTTGAAATTAGTTTGTGGTTTTCTTTTATTCAAACAAACATTAAAAAAAACTGATTTATGTAAGAACACATGGGTGATTTTTTTTTTCAATTTTGAACTCACTTTTTGTCGGTCCCTAGTAAGTAAACTATTCCTCTCCATCACTCTAAGGTTGGCTGGTAGAGATCCCCTAAAGGGAAAAGTTTGCTTATGTACTAGTATTTGATGGTTTGTGGGTAATTTTGTGTTTTTATCCTATTTTTAGGGTTCCGTACCTCAAAAGGAAAAAACTGAACCCTTATAGGATCTTTTGTTGTCCGTCTGTCTGTCTGTCAAGACCCTTTTTCTCTGGAACGCGTGGAAGTAGCAGGCTGAAATTAATATCAAATACTCAAGCCTGCGGTCCCTTGAAGCTGTGAAAAAACCAAACTTCTAAGTCAACGCAATCAAAAGATACAGTCATTAAAATGTCTCCATACAAATTGCCGTACCCCGAAAACCTTAAGGGTACTTCCAGTTGTCCTAGAAACTTGAAATTTGGTATCAAAGTAGCTTTTATAGCACAACTACTCAGAAAATTCTCAAAATCTAAAAAGTTTATGTCTGTCTGTAGACCAATATAAGTTAACCCCACACAGCGTACATTTAGCTTAGGACCAGGGCTCTACTAACACTGGACATTTTAAAACACTGGGGAAAAACGTTACAATATTTCTACGGAACCCTCGTGCTCGAGTCTGACTCGCACTTGGCCGGGTTTTTTTAGTGACTCAACGATGACCGTCAAATTCAAATAATAATAGATGTCGTTCTAAACAATCGTAAGTAATGAATGATGTTGATCACTAGGTTCCGATATCAACACTGTTTAAATTTTTTGCGTGTCACCCGAATTTGATACCAACAAACAGAAAAAAACACATCCTTCTACGAAATATTGCCTAATGGACGTAAGGACGATAGGTCTGTTGCTATTGCAATATGCTTACGATTTTTACATTGAGTAAGATAATCAAAGTTTTCATTCTGGCAAACTATTAAGTAGTTTAGTTTTAATAAAATAAACTATTGAGTTTATCAGGTTACTATTATTGACGGAGATGATCTTAATTAAAAAAAAACATACATACAGTGGAACGTAGAACCTCCTCCTTTTTTGAAATCGGTTAATAAAAAACATTATTAAAGTAGCGATTACTGCTTATTGGTGTCAAACTATATTTAAGAATATTTAAGTTAGCATAAACAGATTTGTGCTAAAATCGCAGTACAAAAATAGAACATGTTGATCACTCACCAACTTCGCAAACATTTCTATTAGAGCAGTTGTTTGTTGCTTCAATTTATTTTATCACAACGCGGGCTTCCTTCCGAATTATACGCTTCTTTACCTTTGAAATCAGACTGTTTATTTTTATTATTCTGTCTACATATATATAGGCAATTTTCGTCCTTGGAACAGTTGGAACAATAACAGAAATACGTGTAACGCGTCCGCCGGGATCATATGTAAATTATAATGAACTCATACAAACGCAATGAAGACGAGCCCAGCATCGACAATTAGGTTTTCTTTGTCAATTCTCAAATGAACTGGCAAATCTGTGCTCTGTCCGAATAAAGTTATGTGTATTAGTTGCATATTTCAACAAAGCGAAAAGCTGTGTTTGGAATAAGGAAAAACAGTCTCATCGTCATCAGTCAGTAACATAAAACATTGCTTAAATCGGTCGTCGCTTAGGGCGAAACTTATTCAGCGCTCTTAATTTTTTGCACTTGGAACATATTGTAGACGTCAAGTACTTAGATGGTTCTCAAAAACAAGCCGTTACACATTTTCGGAGAGTCAGGATGTAACGCTACCGAGCTTCCATTGTAGTCTCGATCATTGAACTTGGCATACGCCCTTGCTTTGTCACTTGTCATCCGTCTAACAAAATGGATCATGTGCTATAAAGATCAAGGCTAAAATTTGGCTATTTAAGCTCGAGTTTTCTGTTCAGGGTATGATTCAGTAGTACACTGCATCGCATCCAACAATATGTTCGCCAAGATCGTAAGTAAAGTAAAAAGAAGCCTCCTAAATAATATGACAAGTGTTTTGTTTGTGTCCTACATTCACGTCGCGTTTAGTCAACCCTCACCAATACATTAGACATGGCTAGGTTCTCTAGAGACAACCACATCCAAGATATTACTTAGAAACCTAATTAATACGCCACGAGTTGATGTTTTTTTTTCTCCTATGGGAATTGTGCATTTATCACGGATTAGAATTGTTTCTATTTAAGTATTAATATCCGGGAATGGAACTACATCTTCGTCGAATGATGCTCAGACGACGTATTACCTTTTAATTCGACATTAATGTCATCGAACGATGAGTGTCGTTTCGAACAGTCGAAAAAACCTTTTCACATCTTTGTAATCAGCCTACTACTTAATGCAACATAAAATAAACATTCACGAGAAAATGTCAGCAGACGCGTCAGTTTTGCTTCTAAGAAATACAGAAGCTACGTAGGCATAGTATAAATGATTGCTAATTCCTGGGCCGTGAGAGATCAATTGAATTAAACGATTTCCCTCGTATTTTTCGCAACGCTTAGCCTACATTCTTATTTCGTGTCTATTTTAACGTTTTGGCTTGTATTTATTTTAACTTCTCTGTTTTGTTTTTGCAGTTCACCCTCTTCGCTCTCCTGGCGGTGGCCTTCGCCGCGCCGAACCCCAAGCCTCAGGTGGCGGTCTACTCTTCTGGACTCGATTACGTGTACCCCGGTGCCGCCGTGCCTTCCTACGTGTCCCCGTATGCGTACGACTATGCCGCTGCTCCTGTTGCACCTTTCGCCTACTCCAGTCTAGGAGGTGTTGTCTACGGTCGCTAAACCTCAAAAACTTCTACATGCTACCCCTCGGGCGATGCTTTGGCGTTTCTAAGGATACTTTCTATGAGTTCAATTTGGGATAGGATGAAGCAGACAACTTTTCATAAAAAAATATTATGCTTTGACGGTACAGATCATTTTATGAAAACGTAATGCAATTCATCCTATTTGTCTTTCCTAGACACTGGAGAAAGTTGTAAATGTTTCGCTGCCGTGTACTTCGTGTTACCAAAATTGACGAATTTGGTGACAACAGACAACATATTCGTATATTTGACTCACAAGGCACGGCGATTGAACTGCCTTGCGGCCTCACCTAGAAACGCCCGAATGATCATTACCCGTATAACTGACATAAGTATATAAACCGGCTTTATGATATTGATGACTATTTTCTCTGTGTTTTATAAACCTCAATTTTTCTATTTCAATTCTATTCATGTAAATAAAACTTAAAATTACTTGTTCGTTTCTTTTAACTGTAAGTATTTAGCGCGAAAAGTGTTTGTTATGTTGCTCTCTAACAAATTTAACTCTGGAATACATCTCGGCGGAATCCATTGACGTGCCTGTACTTGTTGGAATGCGACTTTATCAAAATAACAACAATGTTACGAAACAAATCAATACATACCTAATTACGAAATTTATCATTTTTGCTTAGGTATTCATACCAATATAAGGGTATCAGTAAAGCAAGCAGAATAAATGTATTTCACTATCTAAAAATTGTTCTATCTAGACGCATGTGAACCTGAAATCTCATACCGACCAACGTTTCGTTTTTGTTCAGTGCCCTAAGCACGACTTGTCGAATCCTGCGTCACGTAAAATGGAATAGTAAACTATAACGAGTTTGTATGACGTTTGGAACAGCGGCTGCCCGTGAGCGTATTTGGAACTAAAATTTAGTATGAGATTTGTCGATCTCGATACGATAACCGTAACGTAACGCAGGATTCGACAAGTCGTGCTTAGGGCACTGTTTGCTGAAAAATAATAACGTTTTAGGCCAGGGGTCGGCAACCCGCGGCCCGCGGGCCGCATGCGGCCCTCCGCCCTATACCTTGCGGCCCGTGACTGTTTTAGCCACTCAAATAACAGCCAGCAAATGTTTTCGAATGTTTAATACCACAAATACCTATTACCAACATTAGGAAGAAGTGCGGCCCGCCCTGTATTTCCATTTGCCACTATGCTGCCCTTGCCTGCCAAAAGGTCGCCGACCCCTGTTTTAGGCTAGTTAAATAGCAACTAGAACTAGAAAGTTTTGATGTGATTTGATGGACAGTCGCAACCTATACCTTTACGTGAGTGAAGGTAAAGCCGGAAGTAGCCGGTGTAGGTAAAGTCTACATTTACAAAAGCGTTGTTTTTCAACCCTGAAAATGACATAAGCTTTGACGTAGGCCCTCTGGTTGGTATCGAGATCTAACGTCGATTTTGAAATTCCATAGAATTGCATTCGATTTACTATACAATTTCACATTAAGTAAATATTGATGTTGGTTAGCTACTACGAGAATCAACGCCTTGTCACTAATTATCCATTCCATTTTGTCATAATTTTGCAAAACACATGATTTTTGCACGTTTTCTCTCAGAGAAAAACTCATTAGAGCATTAATTAATTAAAACTAATTGGAGTAATTACGAGTACACGAATAATTATTACTTATTTCCTTTTATTAATGTTTAACCGACAATTGAAACAAATCGTGCGATGACAATTGACATTGTCAGATGTGGAAGTGATATCAGGGTATCGATTTTTGAATCTCACTTGGTGACTAAATTCTCACCCATGACATTGATATCACTATTTGCCAAAAGCCTTATTTTCTAATGTCATACCCGTCTACTAACAAGCAGCTAATTTGCATTTCTGTCATAGACAAGCGAGTCAACATAGTGGATTGAGGTTAGCTCTCACCTGTGATCAAGAAGTCACTAAATGATCTCGTTTAGGTACGAGTGGGTGGGGGCATTCGTATTTGATATCTTAGGCATGAGAATTTTAGTCACCGGTGAGATTCAAAAATACTACCTTTTTAGAAATCACTGAATTTAGTCACCAAGTGAGATTCAAAAACCGATCCCGAGTCTCACAAATAAGTAATTCCATTCTGCAAATACCTCAGAAATAAATGGTCAGCCTTTATTTGTAAGGTGCACTTAATGTTTTACTGACCTACTATTGTGTTTATGTAGGTTTGCGTAGATTTTTCTCGTACATTCGCTCACGTGTATATCTAGTTGTTTGATTACTTTGATATAGAACATACCTACCTACTCGTAGCTGCTTAGTGGATAGTAAAATCATTCTGGAATAGGTAGTCTTACTCAGACACACTTTCGCTTCCATAGTTTAAAAGCAGACAGCAGAGCAAAAAGATAACACAGGCAGACAGGTACCTAAGTACCTCTAGGTATCGTATATTAAGTTGGTACTTACTAGAAACAATTGCTTATGAATAGAGGTAAGTAGGTACTGTGAGTGGGTAAATACACGTACCTACCTTGATATTCTTGAGTGTAGAATTACTGTATTTAAGCTTTTATAAAACTGTATTGGACACGCCAGTATTTACGTGTAGAATTAGCAGTTTGCTTTCTAAGCACGCGGTTGTTTTATGCGATAAACTCATTATTTTACATCAGACAATCTAATTACCAAACATCGTTTTACGCGGTGAACGTGGCATTAAACAAACAAGGCAAAAGTCGATCGCATGCGTCTAACGCTGCGACTTCCGCACAAAACATCCGCGGGCTTTAGAGCCAGTAGGACGAGCAAGAGTCTTCGAATGCTGCGTAACGTTACGTTTTTTAAATTTTAATTTTAGTTCCAAATACGCTCACGGGTGGGCGCTGTTCCAAACGTCATACAAACTCCACAACGTTTACTATTCGATTTTACGTGACGCAGGTTTCGAAAAGTCGTGCTCGACCCTCTGGTTAAGCAAACGCGTGTGACCGTAAATGTTTGCCGGGACTGCCGACGCGGCGCTGCGGTGGTCACGTTTTTAATCGCCTGCTGCTAGTTTAACGTGAAAAAAGATTGTTTCTAAGGTAGTACAGGCCTCGTTATCCCAAACCGGTTAAAGTCCTTGGGCATAATGTGGATTAAAACATTGATAAGTACCTATGTATATCGTACTTGACATTTAGTTAGTCATATATAAACACTTCTGGTTTAAATCTATTCATAGCAATCTAACTATTATTTTAGTTAAAGTTTTGGCTTGCTGGTCACGTGCCTATGCATCCGTTACACATTGATAGACCGGTACCTAAACCATGGTAGCATTATCTTTTCTAACGAGTACCTAACTACATTTTCATTGGAAAACCACTGGGTTCACGATAACGTATAGCCATTCCCACTATAATCAAAAACTTTGACACAAAACCCCAACGGTCACCTTTCTTGTCATTGTCATATTAGAATGGGCCGAATTTTGTTCATAATGGATTATTTATTATTACTTATTAATAATTGAGGTTCAGTAACTCATTATGCTAGGTTATTCAAGCCATTGACAAAGATTATTGAACTATTGTTCGTTACGTTAGCGCCTTTAAGAACTCTTTGAATAGGCTTTCAAAGGCATTGACTGTCCGTTTTGCCTCCATTAAACCGAGAGGCATTTTTTTATAAAAACCGCAGTGGTCCGGAATCAACACCTCACGAGCACACGTGAGACGAGCAAATTAACTTATAAGACAGCATAATCATTCAAACATTATTGATTAACTTTGAGATTACTACTTCAAAGTTTCTTCATTGAAATGGTGAGAAAATTAGTAATACCAATAGTCGAGCTCCAAAAACAATCCTAGCGCACTGATTGACCAGTGGGATTCGCCGTTGTTGAAGAAGTGGATGAAACTCCACACTTCTGGGTAATTGATTAGTTGTGCTATATTTTTAAACTGTATTTTAATTTTATTACTAACTCTAGAAATAAGCCTGTTCACTAACACAATGAGTCATGTTACTTGAAAATAAACGATTCAAATTTGATTTAGAAAATTCTGGAACGTGTACAAGAATATCAAGGTAGGTACGTGTAATTACCCACCCACAGTACCTACTTACCTCTATTCATAAGCAAGGGCGGTAAGTAAGGAATTACAAATTTCTGAACCGAGGTTAGTAACTCAATGTAACAAAACATTTTCTTAATCACACTTGCGAGGAAACGTGGCGCTCGATGCTGACGGGGGACGCCATTATAGCTCTTGAGCGATACGAAAAGAGAAAAAATCTAATAGAAAACTATTGTTACAAGCAAGTGTGATAAAATATATATAATGGTTGCTGAATGATGATCATCATTATTCGATATTTTTTAACCGACTTCAAAAAAAGGAGGAGGTTCTACGTTCCATTGTATCAATTTTTTTTTATGTATGTTCATCGATTACTCCGTCAGTTGTAGACCGATTTTCAAAATTCTTTTTTTATTCGAAAGGGTATACTCCTGAGGTAGTCCCATTGTCACCAAGTCATGATCTGATGATGGGATCCCAGGGAAATCGAGGGCAACCTTCAAATTTTATAGGCACGTATTATGTGTTTCATATATTTTCTAACGCTATTCAAGTATTTGCGTCTGGTAGTCATCATCTCATGTTGATGAGCTGATGATGGAAGGTACAACTCCTTAACGGTTAGGAGTTGGAGGATAATTCTTAAAATATTAAATCATTCTTCGAAAGGGTATACTTTTGGGGTGGTCCCATTGTCACCAAGTCGTGATCTGATGATGGGATCCCAGGGAATTGAGGGCAACCCTCAAATTTTATAGGCACTTATTATGTGTTTCATATATTTTCTAAGGCTATTCAAGTATTTAGTCTGGTAGTCATCATCTCATGTTGATGAGCTGATGATGGAAGGTACAACTCCTTAACGGTTAGGAGTTGGAGGATAATTCTGAAAATGTTAAATCAACGTAAAATTGTGAAATAAAAATCTTTTAACAAAAAAGTAAAACCGCCTTCAAAAAAAACCTTAGAAAAAAAACGTAAAATTAAATGCATTTTGCAATTTGGCTACAATTGGTAAAAAAATAATATATATTATATATATAATATATATATTATATTACAGCTTCCACAATAATCATGAACACAGGATGAGTGATTAATTGTGCCAGTAAGTGTACTTTAGAGCTCGTGATAAAATCGTACACCAATTAAACAGGTGCTAATTTATTTTAATACGGTAAGGTTTGAGCTTTTAGCGTATCGCCACCCCTGAAGGGTTGCTAACCAATAAAGTGGAGTCACTTAAAAACGGCAACGTTATCAAAGAAAAATTACTGTTTGTAACAAATTATTTAGAAGTATTTTTGATAAATTGAAAGCAATTTATTTGACGATATTAAAATATTTTTTTGAACCCGATGCGTTAAATTAAATTAAATTACAAATCAAGAATCAAGTCACAAGTAATTATTATGTATAACGATTCAGTCACAGATTTATAAACATCTCATTTTATTTTCCTCACCTGAACTGCATAATTAGCGACTAAACAAAATATATAATTGTCATTCAGTGATTTGTAAACAGGGTGTATAATTATTTAAACATCCCAACTTACAAAATGGCAGCGAATTAAATAAATGCTTTAATGTTTTCATTTCCTGTCACTACCAAAACACTGCATAACTACTGGTAATGCATTATAATCATAACAAATGTCCTTCGTCCTGAGCCAGTGGCATAGTAGGCTTCCGGCGGACGTGTGCCGTTGCATGCCGCGCGGAGCCGCCCACTGCGCATGACCAGGGAAAAGCTTATAAGCGGCTCGCCCGCCCTGCTTCAAACAGTTCCCAACACACCTCCGTAAAACGACCTGTGCTCTTGCGGAACTAGCCGACATCGGAAAACTTTCGAACACCAACAACAGTCATCGCATCGCTCGAAATTGTTTTTAACGTTGTAAAGTGAACAGCCGAACTTATGAAAAATATACTAGAATTTAATTTGGTGAAGAGTGAGAAATTTGTCGGCGAACTGCCGGTGAAAACCTCGCGGCGGGAATCAGTGACTCCGAAGATAGTAGTGTGCCCGCCGATGGAGGAGATGACGGAACCCATTGCTGCGCCTCGCGGCGGACGGCTGCTGCGGGCGCTGAGCAGGCGGCTGACGCGGCGCGCTGCTGACTCCGACTCGCTAGCGTCCTCCAGCAGCAGCGACAGCGTCACCTGCGACCCAAGTAGAACCACCGACGAGCAATCCTCCTGCTCAACCAGCGAGTCTGGCAGCGACGGCTGCGATCACCATCGCCGCCACCGCTCAACCGTTTCGCTCCGCCGTGTCTTCCAAAGCCTAAACTTAACATCGCGATCCCAATCGTGCTCACCGACCGAACGACAGCGCCCACCGAAGAAACAGACGCAGCCGAAGCGGATTCTCCGGCCTCCCGTCACCTACACCTATGTACGGGGCCTGTCCGGCTTGCCAACCCAGAGAGTACCACGGCGTGCTGTCTACTGCCCCTCCTCGGGTCTCCACCGATAAACCCTCAGAAGTGCTAGACGACTGTGAGCCTTATGAAGAAGTGAACACCGTTGGAGATCAAGACTGGTTAAGATTTAGGTAATCTAAAAACCGCTAGAAGGACTATAGTTCTCACCATATCAGTAGATAAATACTGAAACCGGGGCGGGGTCGCCGACTTTATTGTCTTCACCGAGGACCAAGATTGAGGCGGAGTTGGGAGCCTCAAGTGCAGGGTCCCGCGCGCTATAAGTACTTGTGCTGTGACACGTTTCACGTTAGATAAGGAACAATAAGACTGTGCCATACTGATTTGAATTCTGTGGGCCCGTTTAATTAAATTAAATAGTTAAAAACTATGTTACACTTGCTCTGGTACTAGTCATAAAAACAGATTATGCACTTTAGAACACCAATGTGGATTAAACTTTAGGATAGAAATTTCTCACTAAACTTGTTTGAATCACTGCAAATTGTAACAATTCGTTAAACACGTATACGTTTAAAATAACTTGTCAAATTAACATGATGTACCTAAAAGATTTGTAAATTTCCTATTATTCAAGCATAGTGCCTTTCACGATTTGAATTACTAAGACAACCTGTAGACTATAAATATACCACTATATTATAATGTATTTTACCAGGATCACCAAGCGAATTCAACATTCAGAATGCCAGCATTTCAACAAATTGTAAAACTAGTCACTATTGCTGTGAAACGGTTCGAATTTGTATATAAAGTAGACTTTGTCTATGTATATAATATCTATTCAGTGCATTCAGCAGTTGTTATTGATGTAGGCATGTTGACTACATAGGTAGTTTAATTATTACATCACGTAAATATAAGTCATTTTTATTGTAATTGTAAGTTAGGTTTCGTATTTAATGAACAATAAAAGAAAAATAAAAATACTTTTGCATTATCAATTGCATTCAACTTCTCTTCACCCTTAAGACAAATACCATAACGTTTAATTTTAAAAACAACATAGAGTCCAATTAAGAACCTCCTTTTTTCAAGTCGGGTAAAAAATGTAGCCATGTATTCGTAGACTAAACAAAATCTAGTTAAGTCGTCTTACATATTTTCGGTAAATAACTCATTTACCTACCTAATCCATTCTTACTAACTCTTACATAATGAAAAAAAATACCTATTAAATCAAAGGATGAACCGAAAAAAGGATCAAAAATATGATCCTGTACGTACTACAATAATCATAATTGATCCCACATCCCACTTATTTAGATATAATTCTATGATAAAATCACACACATCCTAAGGAATCATTTAACTGTAGGTACTTTCAAGGCCATATATACTCCATTTACAAGGAAATTGTACCGTGTTTACGGGTTTCTTTAAAGACAAACGATTTTCCTTTTTACTGTTATTAGCTTAAGACCAAATACAGATAGCGCGGGTACCTGTTTTATTTAATTCTAGCTTACGAAAAAGCTTAAACACGAAAAGTTTTTGTTTAAAGTAGATACCGTTTCTAACTGGCCATGCATTTTACAATAACTGGTAGATTGTATAAAATCAAATCGAATCATTAACTGTACGTCTCGTCTCACAGGTAAGTAAAACACATTAACAAATTCAACAGAGGGTCGAGCACGACTTTACGAAAGCTGCGTAACGTTACGGTTATCGTATCGAGATCGAGAAATCTCATACTAAATTTTAGTTCCAAATACGCTCACGGGCGGGCGCTGTTCCAAACGTCGTACAAACTTGACAACGTTTACTATTCGACTTTACGTGACGCAGCTTTCGTAAAGTCGTGCTCGACCCTCAGCAGCAGTGCAAGTTAGTAGTAGAGCGCAGAGCTAAACCACTTTTCTATGTGTGTGTAATGTATTCAAATAGATAAAATTCGTCGCGAATTCATCAATTGAATTTGTCTGCTATTTAATTGAAGGCGACTTGCCTGTGCTGATTGAAATTACTAGCGTCGGCTAGTGGAAATGCAAACGGCATTCGTTTTTTAGGGTTCCGTACCTCAAAAGGAAAAACGGAACCCTTATAGGATCACTTTGTTGTCCGTCTGTCTGTCTGTCTGTCTGTCAAGACCCTTTTTCTCTGGAGCGCATGGAGGTAGCATGCTGAAATTAATATCAAATACTCAAGCCTGCGGTCCCTTGAAGCTGTGAAAAAATCAAACTTCTAAGTCAACGCAATCAAAAGATATAGTAATTAAAAAGGCCATTTCCATACAAATTGCCGATTTCCAAAAACCTAAAGGGTACTTCCAGATGTCCTAGAAACTTGAAATTTGGTATGAAGGTAGCTCTTATAGCACAACCACTCCGAAAAGTCTCAAAATCTTAAATTTTTATGTCTGTCTGTAGATTTCGCAGACCAATATAAGTTGACCCCACACTGCGTACATTTTGCTTAAGAGCAGGACTCTGCTAACACTGGACTTCTTAAAACACTGGGGAAAAGCGTTAAAAATCTTTCTACGGAACCCTCGTGCGCGAGTCCGACTCGCACTTGGCCGGTTTTTCTTGATAATTTTGCAAAAATATTCATGAAAGTACTAAATTACTAGTTTGTATTGTATAATTTTGGAGTATCTGTCTTCAAAGAAATTGTTCTCACCAAACCTTATAGAGGTAGACTGCTTTGCTTGTGGAAAGCGGTTCTGTGACGTGGATCAAACCTTTATTCATTTGTGGTTATGAATTGTAAGAGCTAAATTGTAACTTGGTTTTAGAAAAAGTACTTTGTGCCAAACTTCTTGCGACGCATTCTTCTTGGCAATCATGGTCTTTCCGAAAGCGCTGGTAGACTCGAAAAAATATGATGTAAAAGAGCCTACAAAGCCAAACAAAGTGTAAAGTTCCTTATTTGCTGAATTTAATTTTTTGATTTGATTTTGATATATTTGTTTTCTTTTCATTTGTTGCATTTTCCAATAAAAAATATTAAAGAAAGAACCTTGTTTTTCTTTACTACATTCCATTACAAAACGAGGAATAAAAAAGCTAGAGTCAATACGACAAAAAAATTGTATTAATCATTCCATTAATTATGGGCGTTAATAATTTAATTTTGCTAACGCCAAAATCATTTTTGTATCAAGGGCAACAAAACCACTATTGACTAGTGATCAATTTATCGGCACGAGGCACGGACTTACAGTCAGATACAGCCACAGGATACGCCTACGAAGTCGTCAAACGTGATACAAAACGTTTTTCAGTTTGTACTATTCATATTTTACTGTGTGTTCATCAGTGCGATAGATCGGCATTAAAAACGAGTGGTTTATGACTTGAATTAATTTAAAGGATTTTAAGAACCTGCCCACGTAGAGTATTGTGTTAGTAATTTAGTTTCAAACAAATGCCAGGCGGGGAAAAGCCGACCCAAACCTGTGTACACATGATACTTACTTACGATTCTTCTGGGCGGCTTTTCTGTTCATTCGCGAGTTGTATTTCATCACATGAGCTTAAACAAAACTCGTAGATGGGTTCGCCGTCGACGGATATAAGTCGTCGTGGAGGCCAAAATCATTTTTATTCCCATTACATAAGTATATGTATTCATTTCTCACTTTAAAGCCTCCATGTGTGCGTCAGTGTTTTGAAAAGATTCAAAATATTAAAATAAATCTCAATAAGCTTGCAACTACAAAATAACTACGATAAAACGGAAAACTTTAGAATGTCGTCTTCCAAGTATTCTTAGTTACATGTCTCTCGATATTGGTTGGATTATGTTAATTCTTGAGACATTAAATTAAACTTGTTCTTTAAATAAGATTTGACGTCAAAAACTGTTAAACGGAACCTTTAATTTCGAAATATCATCAATAACTCCAGAAACTGAACTGCTATTGTTTTACAAGTTTTTAACTAGATGCCCAGTCTTGATTTTAATTGTTTCATGCGACATATTAAGAGATTGCATAGAAGTATCAGATCTCGTATTAGCACACAAAAATCAGATAGCAGACAACATTACTATATTTAAAGGGGAGGAGATGGTAAACCAAATGGTATTTATTATACTTAAAAATACTGTATTTTTTCAAATTCGATGCAACAGTTAGGTACAACCCTTTTATATAACTCGGCGGCATACCCAAAACTTTCAGAATATAAAATCCTCTTACTATGTAAGTAAGTGTATCCAGAAAGTTTCATATGTACCGACACTTAACTCGGTGACCGATTTGGCGTAGATATTGGTTGCAGTACGTGCTCCACACGCCAAGTGGCTCAGCTGATTACCATTTGAAGTGAAATATTTGGGTAACATGTCATGGCAGCAAGGAGGTCTATTTTTACCTGGATGCCAAGAACGAGGGATGTTAACATGGGCAATTACAATATGGTAAAGACGGTTGATTTCGAAATAAGTTTTATATGCTTAATAGAAATTATAAATGCGTAATAATTGTAATCAAGTGCGTTAGGCTCAATCACGTGTCAAACGGCTGCACGGATTCGTAGGACATTTTGCACGTACCTAACTTGATAGACGAAGCAAATGATACTTTTGATCTTGGAATACGCCATAGTTCCCCCGGGATATCGAAAACGAAATCATTTACGCCGACGAAGACGCGGACAAAGCGTACGGCTTATACAGTAGGTACCTACGCTTCAAACTTTAATACGCCTCTGAAGTTGTTCAGGCCGTCGAACCGGGTATCGGGATACATCTCCCATTTCCCGTTAGTCTCTGTGTGTCTCGCTTCCCTTACAAGTGACTGGGTTCAGTTCAAGTACATTTAAGTTCGACAATATTTCAGAAAAAAAAAACACTGATTTACAATTTAATTTACAAATAAATGGATGAGAACGTGTACTGCAATTTTTATTTTTTATTTTTTTACTATAATCTGACCAGTGATTGACCCCTATCTCACTTGATGGAAGGTGCAGATGAGGCCTAAATACAAGTTGCACGTGCTGTGCTGATCAACACGACAGTCAATTTGATTCAAAACCATGTACCTATTAATCCGGCAATGCAGGTGCGTACGTCCATTTATAGGTTACTGGGACACAAGGTTTAGGCACACTACACTAAGGCGGGTGAAGCCGGCCATCGAACCCGCGGTGCATCTATTGATCGCTCCGAGATGCCCAAACCAAGAATAGCAAAGTGCCAAGTGTATATTTGGAGATATCATGGGATTTTTTTACGAAACTGCGGCAAAATGTAGCCAGCGAAAGGTGCGTGTACTTATTATGTTTCATCTCCAGCGATTGTCTAAACTCGAAGGAGTTTTAGACAACCAAAACTGCTAGCATAAGCGTTAACATCTCCCTTGCTGCTTATTTAGTCTCAGTCATACTGGGAACGAAACGAATCACGGCTCTCCTGCGGCTAGGTCTCTGGGCAATTTTAAAAAAGTTGTTGTTTTTTACCGACTTCAAATAAAGGAGGAGGTTCTACGTTCCATTGTATGTATTATTATTTTTTATATGTCGATTACTCCGTCAATTGTAGACCGATTTTGAAAAAAAAAATTGTTCGAAAGTCTATACTCCTGAGGTGGTCCCATTGTCACCAAGTCATGATCTGATGATGGGATCCCAGGGAAATCGAGGGCAACCCTCAAATTTTATAGGCACGTATTATGTGTTTCATATATTTTCTAAGGCTATTCAAGTATTTGCGTCTGGTAGACGTCATCTCATGTTGATGAGCTGATGATGGAAGGTACAACTCCTTAACGGTTTGGAGTTGGAGGATAATTTTGAAAACGTTAAATCATTATTCGAAAGGATATACTCCTGAGGTGGTACCATTGTCACCAAGTCATGATCTGATTATGGAATCTCAGGGCAATCGAGGGCAACCCTCAAATTTTATAGGCACGTATTATGTGTTTCATATATTTTTTCTAAGGCTATTCAAGTATTTGTGTCTGGTAGTCATCATCCCATGTTGATGAGCTGATGATGGAAGGTACAACTCCTTAACGGTTAGGAGTTGGAGGATAATTCTGAAAATGTTAAATCAACTTAAAATTGTGAAACAGAAATCTTTTAACAAAAAAGTAAAACCACCTCCAAAAAAAAACCTTAGAAAAAAAACGTAAAATAATCCTCTAAAATAATTATAAATAAATAAAGTAAAAGAAAATGCGTTTATTTCGGACAACAGAAACTAAAGCCTAAAGTTTTATGGCCTAGCACTAAGCAGCAGAAATATGAAGTCGGTGCTTCATTCAAAGAATATTCCGCTCGCACCGCACCGACTTCATATTTCTGCTGCTTAGTGCTAGGCCATAAAACTTTAGGCTTTAGTTTCTGTTGTCCGAAATAAACGCATTTTATTTTATTTCATTTATTTATCATTATTTTAGAGGATTGTTTTACGTTTTTTTTCGAAGGTTTTTTTTTTTGAAGGCGGTTTTATCAACGATACACTTTTTTCAACAATTTTGATTTTTTTTATGCTAGGTACATACGTATCTCTTAGAATTAATTTTAGTAGTTAAAAAAGTTACCTTTTTTTCATATGTTACACTTGAGAGTAACAGGATGGAATTGGGATTGAAAAATTTTTTTTTACATTTCTGGGGCACTTTATTTCATCTATTAAAAAATATACTTGTGGTACATTATATACTAGATGTTGCCCGCAACTTCGTCCGCGTAGATTTCAGTTATCGCTATCCCGCGAGAACTACATGATTTTCCCGAATAAAAAGTAGCCTGGTTTATTCCTCAATATTCAAACTATCTTCTTACCAAATTTCAATTTCATCTAGATTGGTGCAGCGGTTTTCCCGTGAAGAGGTAACAAACAGACAGACAGAGAGACAGAGAGACACAGAGACAGAGTTACTTTCACATTTATAATATTAGTTAGGATAACACAAAAAAAAATCAAAATCCCAGAAACAAAGCGAACAATACTTTTTCTGAGATTACCCCCTACATGAACAAAGTTACATTTAATTAGTAAACATTTAGGATTTTGTATGTTTAACGGATATAATTATTAGCCTATGTACCAAAGTGGCAGGGGCACGCTGAGTGCGTTTCAACTCCACGTCCTCGCCATTCGCTTGGTATGACAAATGGCATGAAACAGCTGTGCTGTCTGAGCTGTTCCATGCTATTTGTCCTTGTTTGGTGTGTGAGTCCTTGGATCCAATCTTGTACCGCATACAGCTTAAACTTAATTTGAAATCTCTAGGTAAATGTCAATCAGATTTTGGTACAATATTTTTTGCAGATTAGATTACATTCATTTCATCACCAGCCTTTTTTTTACGTCCCACTGCTGGGCACAGGCCTCCTCTCAGAATGAGAGGGCTTGGGCTATAGTTCCCACGCGGGCCCGGTGCGGATTGGGAACTTCACACACAAACTTCATTGAATTGCTTCGCAGGTGTGTGCAGGTTCAAAAAAATATATCAAAAAATGCTTTATTTCATTCAACACAATATTTTGATAGTGTGACAAAGTGTGGAGGCCTCCCAGTAGGCGTATTATACACCTGTGTCAGGAGGGCTCGCTCTTCCTTTAACGGTACAACTAATTGTGTAGCCTAAAATAAGTCGCACCCACTATTGTTAGTCATTGGATAGGAATGTAATTACATCTTAAGCTATATTAATTATCCTATTTGCTAAGGTTGTATTTAAACTGTCTGTGTATGTGTGTGTGCGCGCATGTGCGTGTGAATGTGAGTGCGCGCATGTCGTGTGTGTGTGTGTGTGTGTGCGCGATACCCGTTATTTTGACATTGTACCTAATATTAATGATGTAGTTTTATATGGACCTAAAATTAATAAATAATAGATTACGCCATAAATTGTACAATGTAAATTTAAAATAATTTAAAAATATTAAAGGCGTCAAGAGTTTCAATTTTTTTTATGAAAAGCTGGAACTTTATTTTGTATTGCATTGATGGAGGCATCTTATACCTACCTACCTTAATTAAACAAGCTCAATTGAGTTTCTATTTGTAACGGCCTCACTGATAAAAGGCCAGTTAAAATCCATAAGTTTCATAAGGTTATCGCTGTTGTAGCCCGGCTTCGCCCAATGTCAACTAGAGGCCGGATATAGCACCAGAATACATTACAAGGCATCACCTCGCTCTATTTCAAATCAGCCTTTACCTCTGTATATCCTCTGTATAATGATACAGCTCAAAACAGCAATGAACTTGTTGTACAAGCACGCTAGGAAATTTATTTTGGGAAGGAATTGAGTGTGACGTGAAGTCGTATTGGAAAAGGAGATGGTATCAATGATACAACACACGCTCGGAGTGTAAACATGGAATGAAATTTACATCATCAAAGCATCCCTGGGGTTCGACGGCCGATCGAGGCTCTCGGAGCCCGTTTTCATTGTAATGCAAGCAGTGCCCTAAGCACGACTTGTCGAATCCTGCGTTACGTTACGGTTATCGTATCGAGATCGAGAAATCTCATACTAAATTTTAGTTCCAAATACGCTCACGGGCGGGCGCTGTTCCAAACGTCATACAAACTCGTTATAGTTTACTATTCGATTTTACGTGACGCAGGATTCGACAAGTCATGCTTAGGGCACAGGGTGCCAACGTAAGCCTGCCGTGCTGAGGGTCGAGCACGACTTAACGAATGCTGCGTAACGTAAAATCGAATAGTAAACGTTGTCGAGTTTGTATGAACAGTTGTATGAACAGTCAGAACGTTTGGAACAGCGCCCGCCCGTGAGCGTATTTGGAACTAAAATTTAGTATGAGGTTTCTCGATCTCGATACGATAACCGTAACGTTACGCAGCATTCGTAAAGTCGTGCTCGACCCTCTGTTTGCTAACTCGTATTACATTTTGATCCTCAACTACTAGACTCTGCTTCTTATGGTTTGGTAAGTAAATAAATATCAAAGTACTGAATTAATTTTATTACTTACTTTAATAGGCAAATAGTTAAACACTAGTCAGCTGCTGCTCTAAGACTATAGCCCAAGCTCTCTAATTCTGAGAGGAGGCCTATGCTCAGCACTGGGACATTAAATAGGCTGGTGATGGTGATGATGAAGTAAGTAAGCAGGTCATTTAGAAGTCATTGTTCGTAGCAAAAATCAAAGAAAAGATGCTTAAATTACGCGGCTACCGTAACGTAATTTGGTACCTAAACTGCGTTGCGGAGTGACACTCCCTGCCAAAGGTCTGCCCGATCATCGCATATACACTGTTCAAAAATGTCTAGGGATCAAACGCGTAAGGAAATCTGGACATAATTGACCCTTATGTTGAGCTGTATACTTACTATTTTTATAGAAGCAAAGTCTATACCTATAAAACAGTACCGTGACTGACTGACTGACTGACAGAGAACGCACAGCCTAAACCACTGGACCTAGAGATTTACAATTTGGCAAATATATACCTTGAGTATTGTAGAGGTGCACAAAGAAGGGATTTTTCGAAATTCCCACGGGATAGGGAACTAGCCCATTTTAAAATATTTCACGGAGGCACAGTCGCGAGGCATAAGCTAGTTAGAAATAAATTATAAGTTATTGGATTTGAACATTTAATGTTAATAGTAATAATATATAAGTACCATCACTGTGTCATATAATTTGTAGATGTAGTAGTTTAATTGTATAATATTCCTATACCAACTTGAAAATTAATATCGTTAATATTACGCAATAAGATTTTACGCAAGTAGACTCAAAGGCGAGTCATCGAGCCTTGATACCGACACGACAATTCCTAAATATTTCCTTTGAGGCCAAAGAGATCGAAATATTACATGTTAGATATCGGAAACCGAGCATTTTACATTAGATAGTTGGTGTTGGTGAGCGATCCAAGATAAGGTTAACTTTACGTCATGCACGGACGTGACAAAGATTTAATATGTAAATGTATTCACATTAGCGCGCCGATAATTCAGTCGAAAGACAACCTATTTACTGTAACTACGCAACTTTATCCCGTTTCATCATCATCATCATCCTGAAGGTTTCTTTAATATAATGTAAAATATGTGTGAAATCCTCCTATTGAACTATATCTGTCTTCAACAATATTAAGTTTTATGTCATGATTTTCAGAATTTATGAATTTATTTTTCATTCCAATTCAAGGATTGCTCCTTGACCTATCAAAAAATATAAGTCCCTAACAGACTGTTCGTTAATTAAATTTGTGAATTACGAAAGTCTATAAAAGGACCATTAAGTTCAATCGAGACAGAAGGTTGTTGCGAGGTCTACGTCAGTACATATTACGAGTATATTCCTATAACAGGCCATGGCCACTTGCTCAGAGGAGCAAATAATAACTTTCCAACGCACACTTCCTCAGATCCGTGTGGTATCAACTGTACGTTCGTTCGTGAAAGTTCCATTGAAAACGCAACTCCTGCGCTGCACACAAGTTTTGCTAAGGTCCTTCTGGTAGTGTAGAGGCTTGCAGGACAACACGTTAGGAGGGTTGTACAATTGCCTACGTCACTTGGATACCATTTTGGGTTAGTAGGTCAGAGAAGGGGGACTGCAGCTTAGTTGTGCTGAGCGGGGAGTATGATTTTTAAACCCAATAGTGACGTCACCGTGCGAGCCTTGGACCCCTCCCGTACCACACCGCGTGAATGATGAATGAATGGGTCGATTGGTAACATTAAGTAGGTCAAGCAGTTAAAATGATACAATTAAATATGGCTTGCGCATTTTGATTCTATGCGGAGTGGATGCGGCGTAGGTAACATTTTATGCCTAAAAAAATTTAATTTTAACTTTTTTTTAATGGTTTTACTTTATAATATAGACCAAGTAAGTGCTTGAAAAAAGGTCTACTTCAAATTTTCCTGCATGCTATAATTTGGAAGTATAATATTAAAAAAAACTAATTTTAAAGAACCATTCAAATTCTAAGAACACCTGACCAATAAAAATATTTTCATAATCAGGTTTAAACATATAAGGCATAATTTGTTGAATCATATGCCTAAGTTAATGGAAGAAAAGACAATTGGTATAAATATCAGGCGCCTGTTTTCCAGTAACGTCATTTCATTCTCCACTACCCCGGGTTAATTAATAAAAACACGTGACTCGAGCGATTCGACGCGTTCCCACTCACAATAATGTCAACCCAATCAATCAAATGAAATCAACTAAATGTTAAAATACGCCAGCTTTGCGAATTTAGTGGCCGAAAACTGAGTTTCAAAAATAGGTAAGTGTATGTTAGATACCTTTTTGAATATTATAATATTTTATTGAGTAGTTTCACTTAGGAATCGCTTTTAACATTATGTTAAATATAATATTACTAGAGAGCGCCCGCGGCTCCGCCCGCGTGGAATATTATATTATGCAGGTACGGTATATATTTACGTAAGGAATGTCTATAGCAATAGAAATGTGTCCTCTGGGTACAAAAGCAATATTTCTAATTATTCCGTCAGGCAGGTTATCGGAAAAAAAATACTGAACATGTATTTTTTGCTTTACGTTATCAATACAAATTTACATAGATCAAATTTTTAATTTCCGTAGACTACAATGCAGGATTATGAATGGCCTTCTTTATCCCTGAACGGCAACACTGGCATAGATAATAGATCACTAGCTTTTGGCTCGAAATTCGAACTTGCGATTTTATTTTACTTAAGATACAAAACTTGCACACCCAATATCATATTTTCACAAGTTTTTCGCGATTCCCAAGATCAAAGAATCGAATTGCTTTAAAAATCCGGAGAAATAATGCGTTGTTTGGGAGAAACGTGTCAAAATGGTGTTGTAGAGCGCCATCTCGCTCTGTCTCGTTTCTTTTATCCCGTTCTGGTTTTTCGCCTTTATATATTAGATAATTAAGTATTTTATTAACGGCTAAACAGTCTTGGATAAGTTGCAAAATGAAACAGTAAAGAAGAGAAAATACTTTTCCTAAAGTTTTTCTTATTCAGCCTGCCGATGAGTCTTTACAAACGAGTTAAAATAAAAAAAGTTTTTTTAAAGTAATTTTATTCACCGTGCGAAGATGGGGGTAGAATTTTTATCTCGGATGAAGAGTATCTGATTTGATAAGCGCTTCTATTAGTTTAAGAGTCCTTCAAAATATAATAGAAACCAACATGATATAATCCAATTGCCGTTGAAACTATCGTTTCAATAACAATGTGCCATTAATAGTTTTCCTTGTAGAAAATAAAACCGGCCTTGTTCCCACCTCGGCCGCTAGAAATATGTTTACTCCAACCGTGTTTTATTAAATTACCTTTATACAATCTAATATCTAACGCTGCCTAGAATCATTACATCGGATTGCACAACAAGACTAAATTTTCCCTAATCAAAACAATGTAATCGATAAACTTTTCTTTGGATGATAATGGCACGTTAAGATTTTTATTGCAACTGATTGTGTTATTAATTGGACGCGTGATCCCGTCTAGTCACGCAGCTGTCACGGCGTCGCTGGACCTCTGCAGGGTTTCAGGGTGACGCACGCGAGCTAGAAGCTGCTGCTAATTATTGATATTTTAACCACCTACGCAAAATGAGGGGTGTTATAAGTTTTAACGCTGTGTGTGTCTGTCTGTGGCACCGTAGCTCTTAAGCGGTTGAACTGATTTGAATGCGGTTTTTTATTTCAGAGCAGGTTTTCCAGCGATGGTTCTTAGACATGTTTTATCAATATTTGTTTTGAGATATTACATTTTTAAAAACATTACTTTGAGAAACAGACAGACAGACGTTTAGTAGTAGTAAGCTTAAGTCTTATCTCATAACTGTAAGTTTTTTTAACCCCCAACGCAAAAAGAGAAGTGTTATAAATTTGACCTGTGTATCTATCTATGGGTGTCTCAATGTATCTGTCTGTGGCATCGTAGCTCCTAAACGGATTAACGGATTTGGACGCGGTTATTTAAATCAAAAACCAAAAACGAATTAAGATGGTTCTTAGCTTAGTTTCATAAAAATCGCTTCAGTAATTTTGAGGAATTGAACTTTGAAATGAAAATGTCGGGGGTTTTTCAACTTTTCTAAGTTCGTTAGGATAGGATAGTTCGAAAAAGTTAAATCTCTGAACTGAATGTCAAAAAGTTTTCAATTTGATTAGTTTGATCTACATACAGATATGGTGCAAGACAATACTTAAATGTAAACAAACAAAAAACACTCTTACCAGTAAGTTTGAAACGCAACTTTAAAGTTTGTTTACTAAAAATCCAAAGTTATGTTTAATGAGAGCAATATTGTATCTTTATTTCAAATGTTTAGAAAACCAACAATTCATTTTGTGATCAGCTATTCAGTAAATTTTGTTGATGAACTTGAATTATTACATTTATTACCATTTAGTTGGTAAATAGGTACAACGAACGTACAACGTAATATTTGCTAGGCATCTGATGGGATAAATTTAGATTTGAAGTGTTTGCAGTTGGCGAGATATAAAGGAGCAACCGAAATGGGGGAAGGGTACGTAACACTTACCCTCTATGTACGACACGTAGGGTTGCCTGGCGTCTATCTTTGCCGAATTTACAACAACTACATTTATAACGGCTATTCCATTAGATTTTTAAAACAAAATAAATGTATAGAAAAAGAAAGTTCAAAATGTTCATCGCACGGTAAAACGAAAGTGAGTTCCAAACGTCGTACAAAATGTCTCATTTGTATTATGTAAAGTAATGATAACCTAACCAAGTAAGAAAAGTTGAAAAAGCCCCGACATTGTCATTTCAAAGTTAAATATTTCCAAAACGGGTGAACCGATTTCAATGAAGCCTAGCTAAGAACCATCTCGATTAAACTAGCTTTCGATGAAAAAAAAAAACCATCGAAATCGGTCCATCCGTTTGGGAGCTATGATGCCACAGACAGATACACAGGTCAAACTTATAGTACGCTCTTTTTTATCGTCGGGGGTTAAAAATGAAATATTAAAGTGATTGCCAACTGGGTAGGTATTTAATTGTTTTAGTTCACTATTATTTATTATGAAACCCATAGTAAGTACATTGAACAAGGAGGTGACAGTTATCATTTAGATTTTTAATACGAGTCAGAGTTGAATTTTAATATTAACGTCGACTCTACGGCTCACTTTCGTCTTAGCGTGCGACGAACAGTGCGAACCCTGCGTGATACAGTAACAGTTAAGCTCACTTATTGTTAGCAATGTATTATTTAAAGCATTATCAAAACTAGTAAAAAATTCGGAAATTTCACAATAGAAAGTGGCAGCGATCGCTTTGACAAAAGATATAAAAATATGTCCGGCTAAAGCAAACATCCGGCCCGGCAGCGCCTGGTCTAGTGATTGTATGTTTGCCCGGCAGCCCCAACCAGACGATAATGATCTTCTTTCCACGAAACTGAGAGTATCTACAAATTTAAGGTTAATTTATATATACGAGTGGGTTATTTCTGACTTGTTTAATTATTTTAAGCATTTAACAGTACGTAATATTTTTAGTCTTAATAACTGTTGCTAACTCAAAGTTTCAAGGTGGTAAAGGGAAAGGTATTATCAGAAATTAAATATAAACCGGCTTTTTTAGCTTTATGATCGAGCGTCTCAATTTCGAATGGTTCTTTCGAATTGGATCTTTACCAACTAACTTGTAATGACAATTGATATAGGTGACATAATATTCGACGATATACTAAATCTTAGGTCATTATAAGACGGGACACTTTTTGTCACGTTTGTGGTGGCAATTTCGTGTTACTCCAATACTTTAAGGACAAAGGATGATTAGGTATGTAATATCAATAACACAGAACAATAATTGTTATTTATTTTATTGCCCTACAAAACAGATCGGATAAGTAATCACGTCAATCCAAATGAAAGTGTAATTTGAAACGTATTCTAGCGAATAATTACCCAAGTGTCTGTAATTATCAAAAGTAAAAGATGTTTACATGACTTCGTAGCACTGCTACGTAGTAGCCGCTAAGGCGCGGCGTAGACACCAAGTGGGTGTTCGTTGATCAGATACTTTGTGAATGATAACAGGATCGTAATAAATTGCTTTTCGTATTCTCACGGTTTATATAAACAAACACTTTATTTTATGCGTCGTAGAATAATACCAAAAGTTAAGATTAAAACCAATCCAGCATTTAAAATTATACCGAAAGTTGTTTCTCATGCTTTTTGTTAATTTAAATATTTGAAACATCGCTTAGCTACGACGCCATGTAAATAAAGCATAGTTAAGAAAAAAGAAAAACGAAACGAATACTTTTCCCTACATTCATTAAAATTAACTTTTAAAGTTAACATTAAAAAGTTTCACAAGTTTCAAGTTTTGACTCTATGAATCATTCTATTTTTAAAACTAAATTCCAATTGAAATTTAAAAGAAAGTGCGTCGTTTTTTCATAAACAAATACTACAACTAACGGTCTCGCTTCTGTTGCGGTATTTTCCATCGAGAAAAAACCGTGAACAATACGCTCACGTGGCCCAGCACATTTATTTTCTCCAGACGTCGTGCGGTTCCTTGAAACTCTAGGCACTGAGACTACGTCACTTGGCCGTTCACGTTTTGATACATGCCTCCTATTTGTTATTATTAATGACAAGAACACGGGCAAAGCAAATTCGATAAAGAAAAACATATTTGACTGGTACTCGTACATACAGCTGTTTAATTGTTAATCCTGAATCACAGATCACAACGTTAACTACTCACCTCTACAGCCTAGTAGTAAGTGACCTCTTGCATGTTTTCATTATATTGTCATTGTGTTAGTAGCATAATTATTTTGACATAAATTGTCTTGGATGTACCTATCCTTTCCTTAAAAATGCTTAGGATTAGCACATACAGGTACCTAGGTAGGTAGATACCTTGAATGAGGGCTATCGTCAGTCAAAATCCGCTAGGATCGCGTCGAGTGAGGTCTACCTGTCAATTTCCACCAATCGTAGGCCAGTCACGGT
The DNA here is from genome assembly GCA_963691665.1 of Clepsis dumicolana. Taxonomy (NCBI): domain Eukaryota; kingdom Metazoa; phylum Arthropoda; class Insecta; order Lepidoptera; family Tortricidae; genus Clepsis; species Clepsis dumicolana. The sequence goes on along the minus strand of OY829517.1, from coordinate 8,133,174 downwards.
GGACAATGACAGATAGACCTCACTCGACACTAACGATCCTAGCGGATCTTTGACTCGCGATAGCCCTCATTAGATAGTAAGCGATACCTATGGATTCGTAAATTTGTACGGTTTTGATAATTGATTATTGTTTCTAGTGAAATAAAGTGATCGCTCACGTATGTCAGTCGAGTACATACGTACATAGTTCACGTCTCGCCACCGGCGTAGCGTGTGCTCCCAGAGGAAGGACTACGGATTAGTCTGAAACATGTCGAGCTATACTCGACTGCCATACGTGAGTGATCCGTTTATTTCACTATGATTTAATCTAATGGTAGTTTCATGTTAAAATTGAATATTGTTTCTCTTTATTTCTAAAAACATGTTTGTTTAGGTCTTAATAATGCGCCACGACATTGCAATAGGAAAAAAAGTATACTGAAAATAAGGCTGCGTATTTAAGTAAATGTACTTTATTATTCATCAATTCGCTGAGGAAATTTGTCCACGTGGTGAATTGGATCATGAAAAATTTACACGCTACAAAAATAACACCTTTACTCTATTTATAGTTACGATTCAATAATTACGTATTAGTTATCAATTTGCACTTGTTGTATAATGTATATCCATTTAATCTATTTTGTCAATACGTTTATTTTATAAGTACCTATAGAGGTACACTTCATCAGATCTGTGCCCTAAGCACGACTTGTCGAATCCTGCGTCACGTAAAATCGAATAGTAAACTATAACGAGTTTGTATGACGTTTGGAGCAGCGCCCGCCCGTGAGTGTATTTGGAACTAAAATTTAGTATGAGATTTCTCGATCTCGATACGATAACCGTAACGTAACGCAGGATTCGACAAGTCGTGCTTAGGGCACTGGCACGAATGGAGAAAAGAATGAAGAATGAATAAAAGTCCGTACACATACAGTCCGTGAGCGTTTAGCATAGGATTCGGGTTCGGGTGAATTCGTATTGACATCTCTTTCCTTGGCAGAGGAAGCGCCATTGGCAACCGAAATATTTCTAAAACCCGAATCCTATTGTAAATGCCTGCAAACTGTATTAAAGTTACAGGCTTAAGTCATTTCCCTATAAAAATGCCAGGTCTAGTGAGCTCTATCTAATGTTAAATAAACAAAACTGTCAAGAGCAAGTTCGGATTAAACGGTTTTTGAGTTTCAATTATATTTTTAATAAACTCACCGAAACATGATACACAGAAAAACCAGAAAAAATACCAACCCCGGGAATCGAACCCGGAACCTCGACACTCCGGGTCGCGTGCCCACCCTTACACCAGAATTAGTATTTGCTCCACTCTTGTGCTCCGCTCTTTTGCTGGTGCAGTTTTTCACGTTGTTTTTTTTACGTTTTGAGACTGTAGTAGGTAAGTGTTTTATTTAATTGTGTTTTAACGCACTTTATAAATTAGGTACAGTACAGGTATAGATGTCGCATTTCTTTGTAGTACTATTAACGGTTACGGAACCTTACACTGAGCGTGGTCCGGCATGCACTTGGCTGGTTATATTCAAGGCGGTTTCTTTCTCAAATGCTCTGTCAATAGAAATGTGTAAATCGGTATTGATACTTTGCTTAATCCTACTTGACATGTTGTGACATGTTGTGACATGTCGCGTTTTGAAACGGCTTAAGTAATTTTAATTTGAAAGTAGAAAATGGACTAAAATACACACAATAACACATCTACTATTATAACAGTAGGTAAGTAAAAGTAATAATGATATTCGTCTTCCTTGATATTCTCTTAGACAGTCGAAAGGTATGTACCTTCTACTGTGGCAGTTTTTTTACGAAACCAGTGCCCTAAGCACGACTTGTCGAATCCTGCGTTACGTTACGGTTATCGTATCGAGATCGAGAAATCTCATACTAAATTTTAGTTCCGAATACGCTCACGGGCGGGCGCTGTTCCAAACGTCATACAAACTCGTTATAGTTTACTATTCGATTTTACGTGACGCAGGATTCGACAAGTCGTGCTTAGGGCGCTGAAGCCATTCCCAGCTTATTTCTTTATAGTTTGAATATTGATATCTGTGCCGAAGAGCGTCAGTAAGGAACGGTAGCTAGGCCCCGTGCTAACTAACGTGACTGCCCTTCAATGGCTTTGCAATATTCCATTTACTTTTATATTGCTCGATATTTTTTTAGTATAACCAACCAGTGTATTCAACACGAGGTATGTCGAAGAAAGTTGAAATCGCAATGTAAGTAAAAATGCTTATTTTTTAGGGTTCCGTTTTCCAAAAGGAAAAAACGGAACGTTTATAGGATCGCTTTGTTGTCCGTCTGTCTGTCTGTCTGTCATGATCCTTTTTCTCTGGAAAGCATGGAGGTAGCAGGCTGAAATTAATATCAAATATTCAAGCCTGCAGTCCCTTGAAGCTGTGAAAAAATGAACTGAGGCTTACTTCAATAATGATAATTTTAAAAGACATGTTTATCGTGTTATTATGTGGTCGTCAGTTCCTGTACGCCGAGCACGAAGTTTACGAATCCTGCGTATCGTTACGTTATCGTATTGAAATCGAAAAACCTCAGTACTTACTAAATTTTAGTTTCAAATACGCTCACGGGCGGGCGCTGTTCCAAACGTCATACAAATTTCTCGATAACGTTTACTGCTCGATTACGTTACGCAGGTTTCGAATGTTCGTACTCGGGTCTCTGCAACCGTGCGCCAAGTTTCAATGTACTTCGTCGTAAATGTATGACGTCGGAAAATTAGTCACAAGTCGTGAGCGAAGCTAGTAAAGTGAGTTAAAACGTAATAAACATTAATGATACACTTTTTGGCCAATTCGTCATAAAGCTTTGCCTTCACAGTCAACCATAGGCAAACCAGTTTTTTTTCATCCTTACTAATATTATAAATGCGAAAGTAACTCTGTCTCTCTGTCTCTCTGTCTGTCTGTTTGTTACCTCCTCACAGGAAAACCGCTGCACCAATCTTGATGAATTTTGGTAAGAAGATAGTTTAAATATTGAGGAATAACATAGGCTACTTTTTATTCGGGAAAATTGTAAAGTTCCCGCGGGATAGCGATAACTGAAATCTTCGCGGACGAAGTAGCGGGCAACAGTTCGTAAATTATAATTATAAACAATTTAAGTCTTTATCGTAAACCTCTTGCAAATGTTTATACAAAGTATACAAAATTATTTTCATAAAAGTAATAAATAAGTAAATAAATATCATGGGACAATTGACACCAATTGTCGGTGATAAATTTATTGAATCAGGGGTTACTTTGCGGGGGTCCATAATTAAGAACTAAAAACAATTACTTAGCTCACCGGCGACCACAAGACAAATGAAAAAAAAATAGTTACTTATATCTGTGCGGCAAATGTATGTTTCCATGCAACACTTCCGCCTCCACTGCTACACGAATCAACACATGCCACACAGACCCAACTATCATCACCACCACTAAACTAAACGCTGACGCGTTTCGACACTCTCCACGAGGCCATTATCGAAACACTACAACAACCGTTCAACATGCCACCATTTCCACTACTCGGTCGGTGATTAAATTAAACTTTCGTTCAACTTGTGTTTTTCCTATAACTTTGCACCACTGAGATCCAGGCAAGGTACTGTGGGAGCTTAGGCAGTCAAGTGAAACCAGCGAATAACAAGTAAATACTGTTTGTAAAAACTAAAGCTTATATAATTTTTTGAAAAAAAACCCTAAACTTCCTGTTCGAGTTCTTCAGGATATTATGGTCTTGAATATAAAAGTGGACTGTAGATTTTAGCTGGTTTAATTAGGAATAAATTGTAAGAACGTTACAGTCATGAATCTCGGTGAATCGATACAATGACAAGAGTATGACGAACATAATTTTGACAGGTAATGTTGCTATACAATAAAATATAACAAAAGAAGGAACTTTGTTTAACGCAGTTAAACCAATGATTGTACATGATTTTTAATTATAAATTAACATTATTCAACGACTATTCTTTAAATAGCTCTTGTAAATATTGATTTCTTGTATACATAAATTTAATAATATTAGAATTAGAATTAGGGATTAAAATTAGAATAATTTTAAACGATTCTGTACATTATTATACACGGCGATTTTAATCGGTGATCAGGAACCAGTTTTTTCTAATTCACTAATCACGTTAAACTATTGTTCATTTGTTTTGAAATTTAGTAAATTCGATTAGATGATCGGATAAATTGCATACCTACAACGATATAAAATTAAAAATGTTAAAATATTAATAAACAAAAAAGCCGACAAAAAGAAAACTAAGAAAAGTAAAACATAATGCCTAATGTATTTTGTTAGTATGGATTAGTATGGATGGAAGTATGGATTGGCCCTTTCAGTTCAATATACCTAGCAAAATTTTTATCTAAGCGTCGTCGGTGTCGGGGGATCGCTAAAGTCAAACCACAGCTATTCTTTCTATAAAACAACATACTTACTTTAGTTTGCTCTTGACTTTAGCGACACCGACAACGCTTAGATAAAAATTTTGCTAGGTATATTGAACTGAAAGGGCCAATCCATACTTCCATCCATACTAATCCATACTAACAAAATATATTAGGCATTATTTTTTACTTTTCTTAGTTTTCTTTTTGTCGGATTTTTTTTTTGTCTATGTTTTTTACTTTATATGTATTAGGTTTTTTTTTTTCGGGGGTTTTTTAAATTTTTAATTTATGTTTTTTTATTTCGTGTTTTTTACATTCACTTCACAATATATATTTTATTATTTGACTTAAACCAACAAAAAATCCAAGACATCAACGAGCTCCCGGATTATGAATTTCCGAACTTAGCCATACTGAAGACATCAACGGGCTCTCACATCTGATCTGAACTAGAGACATTTAAAAGTTTAATATCTCAAAAACGGCCTAACCGATTTTTATGAAACTTAGCTAAGAACCATTTCGATTAAACTAGCTTTCGATTTAAAAAAGCCGCATCCAAATCGTCCATCCGTTTACGAGCTACTATGCCACAGACACACAGATACACAGATACAAAGATACACATGTTAAACTTATAACAGCCCTCTTTTTCGTCGGGGGTTAAAAATAGTTAAACGTGATCACCATCGATTAGTGAATTAGAAAAATTGGTTCCTGATCATGCACAGATTAAAAAAAAATTGTGTACATAATGGTAGTCTGTGAGGCGCAGCTCACCGAAAATGGAACCGAGCAATAACTTCAAATTCCGTAGTTCGCAGCTGACCGGGCTTGCACAAGGCCAATGACCGTCCGGTCTATCCAACAGAGGACCAAGCACGAATATTCGAATCCTGCGTAATGTAAACGAGTAGTACAGAAAACGTTACCTCATTATCATCATCATGTCAGCCGAAAGACGTCCACTGCTGAACATAGGCCTCCCCCAATGCTCTCCACTCTGACCGGTCTTGTGCTTTCCGCATCCACCGCGGTCCCGCGATCTTTACTAGGTCGTCGCTCCATCTTGTTGGAGGCCTACCGACAGCTCGTCTCCCAGTCCGTGGACGCCATTCGAGAACCTTCTGACCCCATCGGCCGTCAGTTCTGAGAGTTTCGCAATTCTTCGGGCTATGTCGGTAACTTTAGTTCTACTGCGGATATCATCATTTCTGATTCTGTCCCTCAGAGAAACCCCGAGCATAGTCCTCTCCATCGCCCTCTGAGTGACTTTGAGCTTCCTTATGAGGCCCATCGTTAGCGCCCACGTCTCAGATCCGTAAGTCATCACTGGCAACACACACTGGTCAAAGACTTTTGACTTCAAACACTGCGGTAATTTGGACGAAAAAACACTGCGAAGCTTCCCGAACGCTGCCCAGCCGAGTCGGATTCGACGAGTGACCTCTTTCTTGAAGTTGGACCTACCTAACTGGACCGTTTGTCCTAGGTAGACATAGTCGTCAACAACTTCGAGCGCAGAGCCTCCGATTATTACGGGAGTTGGCACAACATGGACATTGGACATGACTTTCGTCTTGTCCATGTTCATCCTCAGGCCAACTCGGTCGGAAACTCTGCTGAGGTCAGCGAGCATAGCACTGAGGTCCTCCATGGTCTCAGCCATGACCACAATATCGTCGGGGAATCGAAGGTGAGTGATGTACTCGCCATTTATGTTGATGCCTCGTCCTTTCCAGAATCTTAAAAGCATCCTCCAATGCAGCGGTGAACAACTTCGGAGAGATCACATCTCCTTGTCTGACTCCCCGCTGCAGAAGGATAGGCTTCGTGATCTGGTCCTGTAGTCAGACGGACATAGTGGCGTTAAACGTTACCTATCGAGTAATTTTTGCATGATGTTTGGAACAGCGCCCGCCCGTGAGCGTATTTGATACTAAAATTTAATATGAATTTTCTCGATCGATGGCGATACGATTACGTTACGCAGGTTTGTAATATTCGTACTCGGGGCTTCTGTGGATGTTTTCCGGCTGATTGTGGCTATGGTCAAGATGCTATTGGGTGAATTTTTGAAGTTTTTAATTATTGTATTGTATTCTGCGAGTGGTAGGACCTTGTGCAAGGTCCGTCCAGATCGCTATCGCCATCATACTCCGTAATCCTGCCGCTAAGCAGCAGTAAATGCACTGGTGTGTTCTGATGTGTAGAGTATAAATTAATGGTGCTGAGCATGAGGGATGTCTATGGGTAACGAGTGATCATTTACCATCATCATAAAAAATCGCCATCCAAATTAATTCATTTTTGGCATGCCTTGATACTATTCTCAACTTCGTTCAATAATTACCTATAATATTGAAAATATTAATCGAAGTTGTAGGTAATTATTGGTCGAAGGATTGACATCAAAGAATACCCAATAACGTAAAAATGTAACATCAATTCCAAGGAATTTATTTTCTAATATCGCGTGTACCGTGATAAACTCTCGCTCGCGTATTATAGGGTTAAGAGGTAAGCCAAAGGTTGAAACTATATAATTTTATTACATGGTGATGCGATATGAGATCTGCCCGTTAAGAAGTGGGGCTAGGTCGTGTCACTGGCTTTGGAAAACTTGCTTGTTACTATGACGATAGTGTATGTAGATTTAGCCCATCAGACGTCTTTTAATCAGAGACAATTAGAGACCCATATCAATGAATTCTAACTGATCACTTTACCTACAACCCCGCGACTACAAAAGGATGCACGGGAGAAACTCGATGATAATTGTGACCCTTGATGCTCCTTACTGAAGATTTTTAATACAGTTTTAGGAAAAAGTGGTAGATGTCTCTGAGGATTGTTATAGTTATCTAACCGAATTTTCGGAGAAAAGCATATGTGATTTCTCAAACAGTTCATCGTACTTAAACTTGTTACTATATGCATATGTATTCTGTCTCTCAATTCTGAATAGTTCCGTGTCCATCATATTTCTCGGGGTCAAGGACCACTACTACCATTGCATTATGGGGGTTCCTCTTTACGGCCATGTAACATTGCGTCTAAATGAATGCCAGAGTAGAAATTGCGTATTTTAGACAGTGTCTATTTTATAACTCATTAAAATATGTACGAAAATTACGAAAGTCTAAAACAGTGAAATACTTGTCTATTATACTAGTAGGTCTGTATAGTATTTTATCATAGAGATTGAGCCCAAATTTATAATCAACTTCGTTATTTACATTAATCGGTAGGTTACTGGCCAGTAATAAATTCAGCGGATGCTCATGAGAAAAATAAACAACTTAAGGTACTATTACCTGCCAGTAGCCACAAATTTTTTTAAACTTGCTTTCTGAATAGTACCTACCTACTTACTCTCTTTTTTTACGGTCTGATACTAACATTGTTTGAGCAAAACAGGTATCTGTATTTGCAGATATCTAAGACGAAGGAATTTTTGAGCATCCTCGACCTAGATACGTGGTTCATTGCTCGTCGTGTGGAAGATTAACGAACTGTGCAAGAAGATTTGTCTTCTTCTTTTTCCCATCTACGAAATGTTTTATCTCACCTAAATCTATGCATGGATAATAAACCTGCTTCGTTAACCTGTTTTTATAAAGCCTACAGATCTATAGATGAAGAAAAAGAAAACAAATGACGACGAAAGATGAAAAAAAAAAAGATTTTGGGTTTTGTTTTTAACAAAAACTTGTGACGCTCACATTAACCTCGAAATCATATATATTTTGTTAATTTTTAGCAATGAAATCAACATATTAGTAAAGACTTAACAAGCAAAACTTTTACAGGGCAACGGACTACTTAGTCAGGTTCAGGTATACCTACCTATCGTACGAGGGCTGTTTGATAAGTACCCGTTTTCTAAATATATTAATATCACTGGCCGCAAATAAGTATACCACCTTTTTAAGCCATTTTTCAGAGGCGGGAAAATTTAAAAAAAATGACATTCTTTTGTTTCTTTTCTCATTTGACAACGATTCAGTGAAGGCGTGAATTTAAAATTGTTAAAATGGAGAAAGAACAGTATCGGTCTGTAATTAGATTCTTATTTTTGAAAGGAAAAACATGTGATGAAATAAAAGTAAGAATGCAAGCGGTTTACCATGAATGTGCTCCTTCTATGACAACCGTCAGATATTGGTATAACGAGTTTAAGTGGGGGAGAACAACCGTCTTTGATGAGGATCGCCCAGGCCGGCCAGTTGAGGTGACTACAGACGATATGGTTAAGAAAATTGAAAATATCGCTTTAGCCGACCGCCGAATTAAACTTCGAGAAATCGTTGATGCTGTAAACGTTTCAATCGAGAGGGTACAACACATATTAGAAGAAAAATTGGGTATGAAGAAAGTATCGGCGAGGTGGGTGCCGCGTTTACTCACGGAGGAGGAAAAACGGAACCGACTGACTACTTCGGAGCAGTGTTTGGCCGTGTTCAAACGTAACCCGAAGGAGTTTCTGCGTCGTTTCGTGACCGTGAACGAAACGTGGGTCCACCACTACACCCCGGAAATGAAAAAGCAGTGGAAGCAGTGGATTTTACCGGGTGAACCTGCTCCAAAGAAAGCAAAAACCGTTCCATCGGCTGGAAAGGTCATGGCGACCGTTTTTTGGGATTCGCAGGGTATCATACATATTGACTATTTAGAAAAGGGAAAAACAATAACAGGGCAGTACTATGCCAATTTATTGGATGAATTTGACGCCGTGTTGAAGGACAAACGACCCCATTTAAAAAAGAAAAAAAGTACTGTTCAATCACGACAACGCCCCGGCTCATTCGTCCAGAGTTGTGACGGCTAAATTAGCACAGTTACGCTATGAACTATTGTTTCACCCCCCCGTATTCTCCAGATTTGGCCCCATGCGATTTCTTTTTGTTTCCCAACCTAAAAAAATGGCTCAGTGGCAAGCGATTTGGATCAAATGACGAAGTCATTGCCGCCACAGAGGCCTATTTTAATGACTTTCCAAAATCATACTTTTTGGATGGTTTATTGAAGCTTGAGTATAGGTGGAACAATGTATAGAGTTAAAAGGTGACTACGTAGAAAAATAAATGCATATATACAAAAAATTTTTTTTTTTTTTTCATAAACGGGTACTTATCAAACAGCCCTCGTATATTTATGTACCAGTAAGCCTGAAATACAATCAAGAGAATACACGAAAATGTTAGCTGAATCGCTACTTCCCGCTCTAAAGAGCATGACCCCTCCAATCCATGTCAAGGCAATCAGGATCCTCATGGACGAACATTATCAGTTCGTACAACAACTCACTGCTAAATTAAACCTAATCTAATTCATATTCAACGTTATTAAAGTTAGAAGTTTCAAGAGAATCTTGAATAGCTACTACCTAAACGTTTTCCTTAAAATAAGATTGGTGTTTAATTTTTACACTTTTTGATTTCATTCATGTGGTAAAAATGGGGTTTTTCGAACTTCATGTTATGCTGTATACATAAAGTGTAAGTATAATAGAATTATAATTAAGTATTTTAATTAAAAATGGCGAACACCAAGTTGATGGGAGAATCTAGTACTTAGAGTTAACTTGACGATGTGATTATCTTTAAGCATGTACGATACTAATCAGTCAATCAAAATTATTTATTATTTAAAATTACTTATGTTCCCGAGAAATGCGTGCAAGGAAGATACGGTTAGCCAGCTTTATCGTCGACATCGTGTCGTTAATATTTTTTTCTTTTCGCAAATGTATCGCAAAACAGCCATCCGTTACTTTTTTCCCAATCGCAGAAGAATCCCGTACGCAAACATAGCAATGGCCCTAAGTCGAAACATTAGTAGCAGATTATACCTTCTCATTCAAAAACAGAAGATTGCCGAAGCGCATAACTTTCGGTGGGCTTTTTAAAATTACGGCTCTCATTTTTCTTTCAATTTTACAAAGCAAATTGATGCAGCAGGCTTGAACTCAAAGCTCGAGTGAATGCCCTATTCGACATAAGAGTGATATTGACAGTCAAGTAAACGGTTACCTGAATTATATCGTATAATATACAATGTCATGTGCAGGCTTATGAAGCCGGGCCGTTGCCTCCTCGCTTAATAGAATGCTGTCAAACACCAGCGATTTCAAAAGCTTTCACGTTGGCGATCCGGTTTCCTTAGAAGCTCTTCCACGATACAAATCATAGCGAAAATCGAATTACGATTATACTTTCGGGAATATGTATCTTTCTAAGAGCCCATTTCTCTTATTTAGACACAGTATATGGAATAAGCACTTGATAATATCGTTCGTAATTGATTTTTATAACTTGGACTTTTTCGTGGGTCTTATATCATAAAACGGGTTTAAAAGAAAGGGTTTCCCATCACTGCTTCTTTACAAACGTTGTGGATAACCCAAAAAAATTTAGAGCTAAAATCATTAGGATCTGTGACCGACTCGTTTTATTGCATTAGACAAGACACCATGACGTTCACCGCAGGTCAAACATCTGAAAATTACCCTGAACATAAGAATGAAAAATTATGGATCCTATATTATAGAACCTGCAGAGGACCAGAAGCTATAGGATTCATAAATAATTTTATTAGCTGCCATATCTTACAAACATATTTCCATCTCAACGGCGTTGAAGATTATGAAAGGAAACCAGAAAATCTAGAAGCCTTGAACCGCGTCCGTGATCGCAAGGCCGCATCACTTGTAACGAGTGCACTTTAGCTCTCTGAGCAAACAAATCAAAATCTGAGCCTGCTTTTATTTCTGTCATCTTGCCCCGTGACCTTTCGCATATAGAACTGTAGAAAGGACACTGAGTGAAATGACCTCCACTGATACCTACTTGTGTACCTGCGACCTCGGTTATAATCGTGTATGGAGGTAGCAGGGCCGTGCGGTGCAGGGTAGCTGTGATCTAGTTTTGAATGGGCTTGCGGAGGCTCGAGCATGACGTCATGGAGGCGGACCGTGACGTCAGCACGGAAACTGGGGCGCGCGGCCGATGACCCCGGCCTCCGCTGCAGTCATATCGCGTTTGTCCTTGCACGGCCTAGGGAAATCGGCTTAACTCCGAATTTGCAGTTTTAGGGTTTCAGTTGTATATAAGATTTTTTTTTGGTTTTGAAGCACTTATTTGTAAAGTACTTACAGTACCTAAATTGTAAATCTAGTAGGTATTATTTTCAATACTCCTGTACTTACTAAAAAGTCCGGAACTAAATGTTTCAATGACATTCTTTTTTCACAAATATTGTGAATGAACCAATGCACAATAGCTGAAAGGAATCAAATTAAACTACGGAACTCTATCAAAACATTATAACTTATGAAAAATATTTGATTACTCACGTCAAGATGGATATGTAAAACATTCAATTCTATTTTGTCAAACATTCTTGATTTGCTCTAAGATTTATATACAGTATGAGATAGGTAGACAATATGCTTACTGTTACTGATAGTGATAACAATAACAAGTACCTGCATCAATTGTAACAAAAATTTGAAATGTAACATTTCAGAGTTATATTTTTGGTTTTGGCTTTATCTACTGGTACCCCTGTTTCATTGAGCGTGTGAACTAGGTCAAAGCTGGTGCTGCAACCCCGGACCCCGCCCCCCAGATCGATGGGCTACCGTCAATGAGCAAGCAACCCTGGAAATAGCAGCTTCAAAAGCCAGGCCTATAAATAACTGAAGGTTCTTCCAAATTAATACGCGAAAGGCCCAAGGATACGAATTTTTTAAGTTTGAACATATCGCTTATTGTTTTTAGTAAGTAGCCGTATTACTCTAATGATTTGCTCGTAATTTTGAGGAATTGGTGCTGTTTTGAATAATATTGATGTATAAATTAGCGTTTAATATGTTATTGGTTTTAAGGAATTATTTCTAATTATTTTTATTGTTAGGTGATGGCAATCTGGGACCTGAAATAAAATATTTTTCTTTCTTTCTTTCTTTACCTATGCCGTACCATGCATAGGTACAGGGTAGGTACAGGGATTTTTCGACACTATAGCTTGCTTTTTATTTCGTTCTATTTTCTTTATTTTAGGGACAATCTGGGGAGAACCCACAACTGTGTGCTCTAAGCAGAAACTCGACTCATCGCGGTATTGATCGGCAGGTACCTAATTTAGGAAAGGAAAATTTTCTGATATAGACGTTGTGTTCAAAAAATCATAACCTAAACGAGTTAAACGGGTCGATTCATGCAAACTTCTAATATCGAATGACTGGATTTACTTCAACTCCTCATGGAAGTACTTACGAACAATTTCCTTACTAATCACCCAAGCACAACATGAAATAGTTCCTAGAAATAAATTCTTCACAAGGTTTAGAAATTCCTTTATTATTTTAGTAGAACAATCTAAGTATAGGTCACGAGTACTTTAGGATTAAGGAGTTTTTCACCTTTTAGGTGAGGTGAGTGATTATATAGGTAAATGTTATAATCGCTCATTAGTAATCTAAGACAAAAGCATGAAGATAGGGACCAGAAAATACCAAAATCAGAAGCTTTAATAGACCTGGGCTAGAGATAAAACAGGTGTTTGTAGTGCTGTCTTCAGCTGGTGGATGCCTCGGAAGACTTGCTGGCTCTTACCACGGATAATTAATCAATGCTGCCAGCCTTCTGGAGAATACCCTCCATTCCCTCCACTCAAGGCAGCAACCTTGAGCTTGTTTTGTATTTGATGCAGTACACATATTCGAGGATGAGATGAGGGCATTCTGTAGATCAGGTTGGTAATTTTTGATTAAGAACCTAATTTTAGTTAACAGTTTTTGTTAAAATCATCTGGCAACATTATCGAAGGGCTCAAGTCTATGCCTTAATTAGGGTTTTGAACCAAAATGGTAAAAAAGGAGCCCTTATGGTGTGACTCCGTCTGTGCTCTTCGGTCGACATCTGCGTCTATATCCATCCGGTGAAACCAAATGAACTCGGCGTGGAGAGGGTTCCGTACATTAATTATATAAATTTCAATTTCCTATGTTACTCTTAATGTCATAGATTTCTTATACTTATGTAGGTTTTCCTGTAATCTATAGGTAAATAACTATTTTCGGCTATGTAGTGTCGTAGTTAAGGGGTGGTCAATTTTCGCCTATTTTTTAAAATAATTTCAAAACTATAAAAAAAGATACATTTAAGATGCTCACAATGAACCCTTGTTAACCGACTTCAAAAAAAGGACGAGGTTCTCAGTTCGTCTGAATATTTTTTTTAACCAATTCAAAAAAAGGAGGAGGTTCTCGGAACCCTTATAGGATCACTTTGTTGTCCGTCTGTCTGTCTGTCTGTCTGTCAAGACCCTTTTTCTCTGGAACGTGTGGATGTAGCATGCTGAAATTAATATCAAATACTCAAGCCTACGGTCCCTTAAAGCCGTGAAAAAATCAACCTTCTAAGTCAACGCAATCAAAAGATACAGTCTTTAAAAAATCTATTTCCATACAAATTGCCGATTTCCAAAAACCTAAAGGGTACTTCTAGCTGACCTAGAAACTTGAAATTTGGTATGAAGGTAGCTCTTACAGCACAACCACTCCAAAAAGTCTCAAAATCTTAAAATTTTATGTCTGTCTGTAGATTTTACTGCGTACATTTTGCTTAGGAGCAGGGCTCTGCTAACGCTGGACTTTTTGAAACACTGGGGAAAAGCGTTAAAATCTTTCTTTGGAACCCTCGTGCGCGAGTCCGACTCGCACTTGGCCGGTTTTTTTATCTGCCGTTCCTTTCAATTTTTACGCAAACATTTTAGAGTAAACTTGCGAAAAATTTGAAATGGACATCACTGAAACCAACCAATTAAAACTAGGCTATCGCGCATAGTTCCACGTGTACGCGTTCGTATAATCGTACATAACCGCCATTAGATACAAAGCATTTATAAGTGAAGATTGTTTCACAATACCTATTTTACCTACCGATGTCTTAGAAGTTCTACAGTACTTACACGTGCATCCTGTGACGCGTGGATGTGAATGTCGACTTGTTTACCATGTTTAGAATTTTATCCAGCGATGCAACACTTTATAATGCAGAACAAACAATGCTTAAGTTACTCGTGTGCTATTGTGTCGCTTACACGCGCTACTGTACACCTACTTGAATACAAGTGGGTATGAAAATATCTTTCAGAAGCGCTTTCGAAGTATGTACCTGTAACTAACTGTGACCAAATAATATCGCAATAAATGCGATTATTAATACGTACAATATGAACAAATGATATAGGTAATTGGTATACTTAGTAAGTTCATGAGCTAAAACAATTGGGGTTGTCTATTTTTTTGCAATGTATTGTAAATCGGAAACCATTTCGCGATTAAAGCTTTTTGAATAGTTTCCGGTATTTTTATCATTTTAGTATTATGTAATTAATTTTATATATGTATACAGAATAAGCAATGACCCTCACAGCCATTGACAACTATGAAATTATTGGCGTGAGTACAAGAATTCATCACTATTTACCCGCGTTTTATGCTGCTAAGTTCGATTTGGACTGGTAACTTGACAGTTGTTATTGACGTTTTATGTGCGTTTGATATTTCAGTGACAGTGACAATGACAGTTTAACGATTCACCACAGATTAAACTGAACTAAAGCAGGGTCTCAACATACGCTTACTGACAAATTTATTGAATAAGCAGCTGTGTGGAAGAGCTAGACTCCAGTCTAACGTCATCAGCCTAAATAATTTAAAAATAAGGAGTGATTTCTGTGAGAAAACAGCGAAATTGGTTTCTTATCATTGACTTTTCTGTACAATAAAAATGTACAAAGCATTGGTATTTTTTTTAGACAACCCCAATTACTTTGCTCACCCGCTAACGAGTGGAAAATATTTAGCTACGTCTGTGCGGTAAATGTATGGTTCCATGCAACACCTCTACTCACCCTCCACTGCTACACGAATCAACACAGTGCCACACAGTAGTAATAGTAAGTTAGTTCTTCGAAACAATCCATACCAGCACTGAAATATTAAATGGGTACAGTTGAACTAAACTAAATATTTAATAGGTAATATAAGTTATATTGCAGTGCCCTACTACAGGGTTTCATGTTTGGGAAAGTAATGTATTAGTTTATTTGTACCTACCCATGAAAGCAATGAATACTTAAATGACTAATGACATGTCACTCCTTAATCAGCGATTAATAGTACTTAGTAGTTTCGACGCATTCTCTATCTTGTAAATCAGCGCGTCTAGTGTAATTTTTGACACAAGAAAACGACTCCATCGCGTTCGGGTTTTAACGTCTGAATTACTTTAGGGGCAATTTGGCAGCATAAATTCGCATAGTACCTATTTGACATTTTAACGCAAACGCGTTTGAGACGTAATTTTTAGTCATCGATTACACTAGACGCACTGCGTGCGTAATAGTCACGTCACGACTAACTACTGAAGCAGAGATGTTAAAGGTTATTGTCTCTTGTAGCCTTGATTTGCTTCGGCTGGCTGAAACAGGCGAAATACAATGCACATGACACTGATGTCTGTCAACACTTTTGTTCCCAAACAATCCACCTTTCTCCACCACAATGCACCCAAGTTCAGGATGAATAACCTCTCACGAACGCGACACTAATGGGTTCTCTTTTCATCAGAAACATACAAGATGTCTAATAAATAAAACTTGATATTTGTACAATTTCATATTAGCTAGACGGTAATTCATAAACCTAGATTTTTTTCTTCGGTATTAAAAAGGAACGCGACCAAAATTCGCTATTTATAAACTCCGGAGTAATAACACGTCCTCAACAAAACGGTAAGTAGGAAGTAGGTAGTTTTGCGTCTTTATACTGGTTGCCCTACATGATTGCAACTTTTGAGGGCTTCTGTCGAAAACATATTATTTTTCAGGTTTTGTCGATGTCAATGTCCGCCGTTAAACTTTTCCCGCTCTCTCCAATAAATGGGGCTACCAAGTTTTTAGTGTTTCCTGGAGCCTTATAGGGAATCTCCATACCTACGTCAATCTCAGGGATTTGGTCTCAATCAAGCTTCTTCGTGCCCGCCGACCTAAATGTGACAAATTAATTTTCGGCGGCTTTCGACGCGCTCGACCGACTTCGGATTTTTAATAATAAAAAGAGTTCGCAGTACCTACGTAATTAATTGTTCATTGTTCAAAGTTAAACAGGTACAGTCAAGGAATTTAATTCCTGACCCACCATAGAACATTTTCATAGTAAACGTCATAACTATTTTCCTTGTCGAGCAATGCGATGTCTCTATGACGTTTACTGTGAAAACGTTCCATGGTGGGTCGGGAATTAATTTCCTCGACTGTACAATTTCAAAGAAAAGAGGGAAAATAAGGTCTGTGTGAACTACTTACATGATAGACACGTGATCGCTTATTATACGAGGCCCTCGTTTTCAATCGAAACAATAAGCGGTCACGTCCCGTAACGAGGGTAAAAGTGTAAAATCTTAAAGGTGAGGTTTGTTCTGATAATTTTTTATGCCAGCATTAATTAATTGCGATCCAATTTGTTTATTCATAAAAAAACTTATGTCTAAGTATTTTCTGTGCTTAGTAAGAAACGAGTTTATTTATTAACAACGATTATTGGGCCAGGTTGCAGCCGCAGGTGTCGTTACCCTTTCTTAAAAATGTTTTGGTCGAAAACCGGCAACTTAATCCTGACAGAAATTCCATAGACAAAGGTTCAAGTCTCAATACGAAACACGAAATTAATTTACCAAAAACTGTAAATAAATATAACAGCCAAATCAAATCCAATGAAAGTTTTGTATATCTTCATGATAGTTGTTAGTAAATGAACTCCCACGACGGTAAAGTTTACTTCAGACAATAAAACTGCTTTGTTGAAATTTAACTTTATTTAAAGATATTCGAGTGGTCAATGAATTTTCTGGAAAGCGAGCCTTACGACAAGTCAAAGACCTCTTGTTGACCTATTTCCGACTTTCCGATTTACCATTACATTGAAAACTTATTCGGATCGCCACTATGCCCTTTTCATCAAGTAAAGGCGCTTTTATATCTCTTCATGGAATGGACCGGTTCGTGCGTCACGCGTTGGAGAGCGAAATTGCAAAAGATTGTAAGAAGCTGTTTAGTTTAAGAATCGCAATTATTGCCATGACTAACTATAATACTTAACTTAAGATAATTTAAAAGCGGTTTTATTTTATTACTCTGGATTGGCTTGCAGTTGACCTGAAGCATACCTGTTGGTAAGTGATGATGTCTCCGAAAGGTGCGTACGGACTAGAGGTAGACTCAACCGGAGGCAGCCGGGCGCGCGCCTTTAGGAGACAGTTTTTTTTCGGGCTCGAAAGCACCTCGCTGTAAGCCTAAGTGCCTCGCAAGTGCCGTTACCGTCGAACCACGCCGATCCACGGTTAAAACAAAGAGAGTCCAAAGGGTTCCACTTCTAGTCTCGTTTACAACATAAATGTTTCTGGAAAGACAAGGAAGGTAGTTTTATTGACGGTTAAACATGCAGATTAGCTCAATGTACGAATAATGAGCGTAGTCACGAGACTGGCCTTAAGGGACAAACTACCTAGAGGGAGAGGGCGCACTACTCCTAATAAACGTTTCGTGTATATGTCTGCTCCTCATCGAATTTGAAAGTTAGATTAGTCAGGAGTTTGCCGTCGAAGCATCGCTACAACGTTTTGACTTTGTTTTAGAACATTGTGTCTAATTTGTTGACTTCAGATGTACATAGTTCAATCGCTACAGTATATAGGTACTAAGACAGTAACTTTTCGAATTTGTGACTGAGGTCAATTTTTTTAATCGACTTGCTAGAATAAACTCACTATTGATTTATTTGTATCTTTTGTTCATTCGAGTGAAATCTTACAAGTTAATTTTGATTTTACATTTGATTTGAATTGTCGGACCGATTTCGTGTATGTATAGCATATCTGTGATGTCTAATTCCTTTGAATTAACAATGAAGTACAAAAGTCAAAACGACACGCACTTGGTATATCTCCTACGTGGTTGAGAAGCTGTAGAGTAATTAAGCTCCTACAAACAACTATACTTGGAGATTGTAGAGTCAACGAACGCTCAGGTAGTTTTGAAACTACTCCGTCCGTCCGTTGGTCATCTATGTTTACTGTTTACACTACTGGGTACCATCCAATCAAGCATCTGGGTATTATCCAATCAAGCCGAGCGAATAGAAACAGCTGTAAGGAACAACTGTAAAATGGTTAATTTCACTTTTTTTTACGTCATTTCCGTAGGCATCTTTTTTAGTTTTGTTAAGAATTGCACCGATTTAAATTACAAATGCCACCGAAGATGACGTCCATGAAATTTCTGCCGATTACTGCTAAACTTCACTCAAGACCCAAAAAAAACGGGTCACTTTGTATGGAATTGTTCATACAAAGTGACCCGTTTTTATTATTATGTTATAAATTAATGCTCTAAGGACGTTGCTTTTTTCTAACTTTTGTTTAGGTATACCTAGTCACAATGTTAATTTTGTTATAGTCCTCACTGTTATAACTATTTCAAAATTTTAAGTCAAAGTTACGCATCAGTAAAAAAAATAAGCTTTATTTCATTGCATCGTAATACTTTTTCGATCGTTGATATTCTTTCCATTATTATTATGACTTTATGTTGTTGTACTGTTACCGAAGTCAACGACAGCGCCTAGGCAGTGCAAAGGTTATCAGCTGCGAGTATCACACTCCATCTATCGGCACTATCAGCCAAACTCAAAACAAACATAAATTGGAAAACATCCTGGATAAGGATCACCGTTCAGAATTACGAATATGTAATGAGGTAAACAGGGTCAAGGGATCCGATATTTGATCACAAAGGGTGCAGTAATTTATGAGTTCAATGACTTCGATGTTCAGTTATTTATTGTTTGTATAGCAATAAAACGCTTTTCCACTTATCCGATATTTTTATTTAACTTCCGTTGTATTTTGGGTATTGGAATTGCTTTTGACGTCTTCTTTCGGATGAGTTATGCCTTCCTATGCTTTGTTAACGTGAGGATTTACACTGATTTAATCTGAGAAGATTATTCTTAGATTCTTCAAAGAAATAGGTATCCAACTTATGTCTATGTCCAGTGGTGGATGTTTGACGAATGACGATAACGAGGAATCTAAGAGAACGTTTTATTAGCATAGTTACCTTAATTGGGTATTTGACTAACGTCAAACTAAAATAATTTTACATTACCTATTCAAGCTTACCCAGCCCCCGATGCCTCGGAGCTCGCGCGCGGACGATGTCATTTTCCTAGATGAACTTTCGGTGTAATTCGTGTGGTGGTCCTACGTCACAGTCACACTATAGTATTTAAGGTCCCATTAAATGCACTACCCGTGATTTAGATTACGTTACAGTGGTGTCCTTTGACAAAGTGAGAAGGTGTGGGCCGGATACATAGTTAGCAGACTGACGTCAATGTCTTGCTATGCTGTAGTTCAGTACCTACCAATACGTTGTGAGATTGTCTGTCTGTTTTCTATCAGATATATTTTGGTGAGTGTGGGCAGGAATTGCACGACTTAATAGCTCCATTTCCTTTTTACCAACGGACTTCCAGGCTCGTGTTTTATAAAGCTACAAGTTACAATTTACAAGCGGAAGTCTCATTCTATCACCTTTTGTTAGGAAGAGACTTCCGCTTGTAAATTGTAACTTGTAGCTTTATAAAACACGGCCCAGGCGGGGGGAGCGTCTTCACCCAAACGTTGTTGGCATTGCATTGACCCGCACGAGACGGTTTGCTTCATCCTTCCTAATGCGAACTGCTAAGGAATGGAATTCGCTCCCACCGTCTGCATTTCCGAACGGATACAATCTAGGGCTCTTCAAGGCTAGAGTGAATAGGCTGTTACTGAACCAGTGAGTTACACCGTAGGCCTCATCTGCACCTTCCATCAAGTAAGATAGGGGTCAATCACTGGTCAGTTTATACTAAAAAAAAAAAGAATAATAATAATAACAAATTTAATATTCTTTTGTGGAAACCAAGAAACAGTGTACACTGTGTGGAAATAACAGAAAAACAGGTATGTTAGACTATAGGCGGTCTTATCGCTTAAAAGCGATCTCTTACAGACAACCAAAGATGAAGAGGCTAATTTAGGTGGCAGAAATTAACAGAAACATACACACATATTTATTTTTCCCTACTTTTTCATTATTATTACTTTGTTTTATTTTCGTATTGGTCTGTGACGTATATTATATACTTACAGGCATATAAGCTTAAGATTTTCAGACTTGTCTAATTGGTTGTGTTATAAGAGCAACCTTCATTCATACCAAATTTCAAGTTTCTATAACAACTGAAAGTAGGTACCCTATAGGTTTTGATACCGCCGTATAATTTAAATTATCCAGTGTACATGGCCTTATATTGGCCACTGAACATAACTATTTAAATTTTCCAGATTTATCTGATTAGTTGTGCGATAAGAGCTACCTTCACACCAAATTACAAGTTTCTAGGACAACCAGCCGGACGTACCCTTTAGGTTTTTATAATACGACAATTTATATGGAAACACCCTTTTAAATTACTATATCTTTTGATTGCGTTGACTTACAAATTTTTCGTAGGTTCATGAGACTGCAGGGTGGAGTATGACATTCATTTCAGCATGCTACCTCTACGCGTTCCGTAGAAAACGGGTCTTGTCTTCACAGACAGACAACAAAGTGCTCCTGTAAGGGTTCCATTTTCCGTTTGAGGAACGGGACTCTAAAAATAAGAAAATGAATATCATAATTTTAAAAAGGTCGAAAAACAGGATTAATAGCAAACCGAATTAAAAAGTAAAAAATCGTTTTAATTATGAACTGTTTATTAAGTACTAAAAAGCGTGCGGTGCTTGATGTTTAATATATAGCTAAAAATGAAATAATTGTAGGTAACATTTTAATATCAATCACCCCACGCTTTTTTACTAAATATATGTATTTAAATAACATGTTTCGGCAACTACCCTCATGCAAGTGACAGTCTTGTCACGTCCGGCTAATTTACACCAAGTCCAATATACGTTGTTCGCACGAGGCAGTTAATATCGAGTTCCTGACGGAGTCAAGGCCAGTTAGTCGGCTATTCACCCTTTCTTTTATATTTTTACCCTTTAATAGCGTTATTGTATGTACGCCTGTCTTATTAAGATCGAGTCAGGTGTTAATCCATTTTTCAACGTCAAAGGCCTCAAAATACCTGCATAGAATCGTGATTTCAGTGAAAAGTGAAAAGGCCTATTAGGATGAAAACATTATTATGTATGTATATAAAAACATGGTTGTTTACTGATTGGAGTCCGGTGAACTCAAAACGGTAAAGTCAGACTAAATGTAGAAGGCGTTGGCGCGATGGATTTCACTTTTATTATTTTAAAGTCTGGGGGTCGATTTTTGAATCTCACCCGGTGACTAAATTCAGTGATTTCTAAAAAGTTCGTATTTTTTAATCGCACCGGTGACTAAAATTCTCATGCCTATGATATCAAATACGAACGCCCCCACCCACTCGTAAACGAGATCACCGAGTGACTTCTTGACCACTGGCAGTGACAGCTAACCTCAATCTACTATTTTGACATGCTTGTCTATGACATAAACGCAAATTAGCTGCATGTCAGTATACGGGTATGGCATTCAAAAATAAAACTTTTGGCAAATAGTGACATCAATATTATGGGTGAAAATGTTGTCACCAAATTGCGGATAACACTTTTTATGTTAATTCTATTCATTTTTGTCATCGATCCTATTGACGAAGGAAGTCACCAAGAAGTGAGATTCAAAAATCGACTCCCAGGTTCCTAGAATGATCGCTTGTAAGTTTAGAGCCGTGGAAGTTTTATATAGGAGGCCTTTGCTAGTAATAGACTCCTAATGACGAAAATGCTTAGACCCTTTTTTTCTGGAACGCGTGGAGGTAGCATGCTGAAATTAATATCAAATACTCAAGCCTGCGGTCCCTTGAAGCTGTGAAAAAATCAACCTTCTAAGTCAACGCAATCAAAAGATACAGTCATTAAAAAGGCTATTTCCATACAAATTGCCGAAATCCGTAAACCGAAGGGTACTTTCAGTTGTCCTAGAAACATGAAATTTCGTATGAAGGTAGCTCTTATAGCACAACTACTCAGAAAATTCTCAAAATCTTATCTTTTTATGTCTGTCTGTAGACTTCGCAGACCGGAATATTTTTTTATTGATGCCTATTTTTAAACTGTATTGATTTTTGAAGACGAAAATTGACTGTCGTAATTATGGTAATTACCTACGGTTTCTGAACGTATACTAGAGGACTTACGATATGTGTGTAGATAAATATACCTATAGTATGGCGAGAGAGAAACGCAGCACAACAAATGTGTGAAAGCGATACCGTACTGACGCGTGACGCAACCCTACATAAATGTCAGACCAAGGTGACAGACAAATATGTGAATCCGGCTTTAGAGCTTTAACTTTAAGTTTACAGGTAGACTGTGTTCTGTGTATTTATGCCTGATTTAGCACAGTTACACGAGCTCAGCCCACGTGTAACT
Source organism: Clepsis dumicolana (assembly GCA_963691665.1). Classification (NCBI taxonomy): domain Eukaryota; kingdom Metazoa; phylum Arthropoda; class Insecta; order Lepidoptera; family Tortricidae; genus Clepsis; species Clepsis dumicolana. The sequence continues at coordinate 8,110,163 of OY829517.1, read as the reverse complement.
AGTAGAAGGTGCATTGACTCAATTATCTCTGATTCACTACCTTGCCGGGAACCTTTCTCTGTCAACGGGAAACAATATAAGTACGTTCGTGATTTAAATACAGATGTAAGAATACAGAAACTGTGTACAGATGTGTGTATGGTTTAGTGCGATAATGAGCTCGTAGAGAGCTTGAAAAGCGGTAGGGTATAGTGTGGTGTTGGCCATTGTTGGGTGACATCGACATGTTTTGATTCGTGCGGTAAGTAGTGAAGATGGAAGTACTGCATGAAGAATTCGTAACATTTGACGTAGCTGTCGTTTACGCGTGGGCTGAAGAGCAAATTAGTTGTGTAGTTCATGACGGTTGAGATTTTTCGTTAGCGCAATGCAGCGAGGCGAAGGTTTCAAGGCACGAGATGCAAAACAACTTTGCTGCCGAGCGTAACATAAAACTTGTCATCTCACTACAGATGGAAGAAAAACATTAAAGTACCTACCTATAGGTAATGGTAAAAAAAAAATCGGGTCCAAGATTAACGTTATTGACACTTTAAAAAAATTACAATAAACCGTAATGCGATAAATAAATCACTACTGAGTAGTCTTTGACATACTTAAATCAAAAAGCATGAACATACTCATTGCCAAAACCACAATGACTTAATAAGCCATTAAAAAAATCTAATTGAGCTCATCGCAGACATGAAATGGAAAATGAACTTCATGTTCGAATTTCAAAAACTCTTTTCGCGCTAACGTGGAAAAACGGCCTTTGCGCGCAGATTTTAAATGTTAATAAAAGTATTTCCGAGCTATTGAGGCGAAAAGGTAAATCCAGTTTTAATTTTAGTATTTTAGATGAGCAGAATGTGCTAATAATAGTTACGTAAACAAACAAAGTTGCCATAATAGAGGTTTACTACAACTCGAGTGTATTACGAGGGGATCAACATGTTTCCCAGTATTTTCCAACCTTTTTGAGTGGGTCACACAATGTATTCGATCTCCCGCCGCGCCTCTTCAACTCGAGCGGGTGTAATCCCTCTGATCAGGCTGCGCTATTTATAGAGCCTCAATTCCCTCGCGCGACGGTTAGGTAACTGTATATATTCAAGAGAGGCATCAAAAAGCATGCATTAGGTACGGCATGGAAGCAACAAGTTTTAATATGAAATAAAAGTTTTTTTTTTGCTCCAAATACGTTATTTATATATTATCATCAGGTTCAGACAGTGGGAAGTGCGACGAATTCATAGTGCCATCTGTTTAGAGCGTTTAATTTTGGGATCGCTTGAGATGACATCGTATTTTTTTCTGAATCACTCCAACGGTAGGTCGACCTAGTAGAATTGTCGCAGCAAACATTTGTTACATATTATACACAGGCACTTGTGCTGGTGGCGCCTCTAGCGGAAAAATGCAGTTTTATCTCCTGTATAGGGCGCCACCATCCTCCATCCTACCGCAGGTTGGATAGTGAGAAAATGAAATATAATCTATGAACTAAAAAACAATTACTTTGCTCACCCGCGACCACTAATGACAAATAGTTATATCTGTGCGGCAAATGTATGTTTCCATGCAACACCTCCACCTCCACTGCTACACGAATCAACACATGCCACACAGACCCAACTATCACCACCACCACTATACTAAACGCTGACGCGTTTCGGCACTCTCCACGAGGCCATTTACGAAGCACAACAACAACCGCTCAACATGCCACCACTTCCACTACTGACATATGTAAACCATGTACTGAACTTAGTTAATGACAAAACCAACGTACCCACTAATATTTTATAAATTCCAAACTACCCTTTTATGTAAGTCCTAAACTACCCTTTTTTAAGAAATGAATTCCAAACTACCCTTTTTATTTTTATTTTTAATCTACGCCAGGTACCCCGTTATTTTTAACCGAGTACGGTAAAAAGAGAAGTCATGTTCTCATTATTACTATGACACATTATTAAAATTAGAACCTAGTCGTAACAAAGGCGAAGAAACCAAATTAACTTGTTCATTAATAATAGACCCCATGTTGTTGTACCTAATTATTTCCAATTGTTCTAAAACCGATAGCCGCAAACCCTTATCACAATAATGTAAAATTTCGTACGTATCTGAGTCTAACAACGAATGATTCGTTTCTAATAAATGCTTGGCAAAGTTTGATTTCTCTGGATGATCATGCCTATATGACGAGACATGCTCTTTAAATCTAGTATCAAAGCTTCGACCGGTTTGTCCAATGTATACTTGACTACAGTCGCCACAAGTGAGTTTATATACGCCCGACCTGTTCCCTTTATCCACCTTTTCTTTGTTATTACAAAGTCTAGAATGTAAAGAATTAGTAGTCTTAAAGGCAACATTGATGTTATTTGATTTTAAAATATTATAAATCTTGTCAGACAACCGGCCAACATAAGTAATACTAGATCTAAATTTGTTAGTAGGCTGAGATGGCAACGCAGAGTAAAGCATGCTATTCACTATCCGTCCCTGCTTCTTTTGAACCAGACTATTAACCATTGCTGTACTATAACCATTTGTTGTTGCTATCTGATATATAGTATGTAACTCAGAATCATAATGCTCTTTCGACAGAGGTACAGTTAGTAGTCTATGTACATAACAATGGAAAGCAGCCAGTTTATGCTGCCATGGGTGAGTAGAATTTGCAGGTATGACAGTATCTGTGTACGTAGGCTTACGGTAAATTTGAAACTGGTGCCTATTATTTACTCTTGTAATAGTTGAATCCAGAAAATTTAATGAACGATTTTCCTCTAATTCTCGTTTGAACTTTATTTTTGGATGTTTGTTATTGAGAGCACTAATAAACAAATCTAGCTGCCTCATACTCCCCTTCCAACATAAAATTAAATCATCAACATACCTATAATAATATACTAAATTGCTGTTCCCCACTATATATTGTTTTTCAAAGTTATCCATAAAAACGTCAGCCATTAAAGGACTAAGAGGTGACCCCATTGCTAAACCATCACTCTGCAAATAATATTGACCATTAAATCTGAAATAATTTTGTTTCATGCATAAAGTTACTAATTCTATTAACTCACAAACCTCCCCCGGATGTAAACGCTTCCTTTCTAAGTGACATCTAAGAATATTTAAGGTTTCACTATATGGTACGTTGGTAAACAAACTATCCACATCTAAAGAAAGTAATGTTGAGTTTGGCGGTATATTAATGTCTTTAATTTTATTTACTAAATCTGAACTATTCTTTAAACTATATATTGGCTTAAAAGATGATTTTTCCCGAACAATGCTATTTAACTTCCTCGCTACTTTATACGCTGGAGCACTCACGTATGAAACAACAGGGCGAACAGGAACACCATCCTTGTGAATTTTAGGTAAACCATATAAAATTGGTGCCTGCGGATTCATGGGAATCACATTGCTCCTCTTTTGTTCGGTGTCAAAGGTAAATGCAGAATTTTTCAGAAGGTTTTTTAGGTCTTTATGAAACGCGGCGGTGGGATCCCTACGTAAATTCAAAAAACCCTCTCCTTGAATGATGTCATTTACTTTATCATTATATTGACCCCTTTCTAAAACAACAATACAATTGCCCTTAATACAATTGCCCTTATACAATTGCCCTTACTGTATTGTTGTTTTAGAAAGGGGTCAATATAATGATAAAGTAAATGACATCATTCAAGGAGAGGGTTTTTTGAATTTACGTAGGGATCCCACCGCCGCGTTTCATAAAGACCTAAAAAACCTTCTGAAAAATTCTGCATTTACCTTTGACAC